>CM042693.1:300659633-301220249 GCA_023614405.1 Avena insularis | reverse complement strand
ATGTTGAGAAGCTTCAAGTGCAGCCACTTGGCATTATGGGCTCTGCCTGGATCATATAGGTTGCAATAACTTAGCCAAATGGACAGTTGGTGGTAGGGGTTTGATAGGTTGGAACGCGTCCATTCTGGTCTAAGGGAAGGCTTCTGAAAGATCTTGTCTTGGTGAAACCAAGTCTTGTGGGGAAAGTGCACCACCTCTGCAGAGTGAAAAATCTAAGTACTTAGCCATGTCCCTAGCAAAGGACAATTTGAGCATCAAGACATGGAAGCTATCAAGAATCTCCTCATCCCAATTTCTAAGTTAAAAACTTGTGGTTGAACAAGGGTTAAAGGATCACCAATTTCTATTGGGAGATGCCTTGGGTGTTTTTGTCAAGCAAAAACTTAGTTTTTTCAAATGATAAGGAAAATCTATTTTGAGCAAAGCAAGCCTAAGCTCCACTTAGCCAAATTCATATAGATGATAGACTCCACAATATTACCATAGTATCACTTGCCAATACAATTCAAATGTATCGCCCTTGTGGCTGTAACTTGTTATGTTGCAGGTTTGTTTGATGTTAGTGAAGTTTATCGATTAGGATTACAAGTCTACAACCAACATGTTTGCCTGTGGCACTTTGAAGTTGAAGGACCCCATGCTATTGTTATATTCTGCTGCATTGTAATGAGATAGCCAAATGAGCTATGTAAGATGTAATAAATTATTTTATTCCTGGTTATAAAGTTGTATTATGACCTTTGTTTCTTGATATTACATCTTAACTGTGGATGCTAGCTATTGATCCAGGGACTAGCATTGCAATCACAGGGATCCTTTCCTTTACAAAGGAGGGATCTTACAGTATCTTGTTGTATTGCCCAATCAAATCTCATAGGATCATGAATGTCTAGTATTGCATTGTTATGCCTTGCTCAGTCCTATCAATTTCCCTGCTATAATTTGTTTACCCAGCATGCCATGTTTGTTTATCTTAGGGAGAACACCTCTAGTGAACTATGGACCCCGGTTCAATCTTTACCATCCACGCCATACAGTTAACCCTTTGTTTTCAGCAAACCGGTGATATTGACAACCTCACTGTTCATTGGGGCAAAGTCTTGAGTTTGCGTTGTGCAGGTTTCCAAGTTTCTAGCAACACCTTTGAGTCGTTTCCTTCCTCCTACTTGTTCGATAACCTTGGTTTCTTACTGAGGGAAAACTTGCTGCTGTGCTCATCACACCTTCCTCTTGGGGTCTCCCAACGAAGCTCTATAGTGATCTGAGCGCAAACTTTGGGGTTGTTAAGGATGTGTGATAGTGGTGCGTCATTGACGATCATGATCTGATACTCCTAGAAGTAGTGGCGCAATCAACGCGTGGTCATGAATACGCCATAGGCGAGCTTTTGGTAGTGGGGGTACCTTTGCTTTGTAGGCGTCAGTACCTCGCCGAGGTAGTATACTGGGCACTGTACCCCATGGGTTTTGCCGTCTTCGGGTCGTTCGACCACAAGGGTCGTGTTGACCACTTGGTGCATGGTGGCGATGTAGAGCAGCATGGGCTCTCTCCTTTGGCATTACTAGTACGAGAGATGTAGAGAGTAAGCGCTTGAGGTATTCAAATGCCTCATCTCCTTTAGCCATCTACTCGAACTTGTCGGACTTGTGGAGCAATTGGTAGAAGGGGAGAGCCTTTTCACTCATGATGCGGCTTAGATCACTATAGAGCTTCGTTGGGAAACCCCAAGAGGAAGGTATGATGAGCACAGCAGCAAGTTTTCCCTTAGTTATGAAACCAAGGTTATCGAACCAGTAGGAGCAAGGAAACAACTCCAAGGTGTTGCTAACAACTTGGAATCCTGCACAACACAAACTCAAGACTTTGCCCCAACTTACAGTGAGGTTGTCAATCTCACTGGTTTGCTGAAAACAAAGGATTAAATGTATAGTGTTGAAGGTAACGATTGCTTGCAGAAAGTGAACGGTAACAGTAGAAGATGTAACAATGGTAAAGATTGGACAGGGGTGAGTAGTATAGGTGAGTTACAATGTCCTAGGCATCGACCTAGGTGAGTTACAACCGGTACTAGGTGAGCGACGTGTTGGTTTCTCTACTTTGAGGGCTTGTGGAATGCTCACTAGGAGAGGTGGTGTTTATTATCTGCATATTGCTAGAGCTAGGCGTCTCTACCCTTCTACTTTGCCTAATGGTCTTTTCTATATTGAGGAAGTACATGTGCTTTATGACTTGCAGGTTGAGCAACACCAACCCGAGGAAGAGATTCCGGAAGAGGATGAGGACCAAGAGGAGGAGCAAGAAGTCCATCATCAGGAGCAGCAGCCACCAAGCCGGTTTGCTGCATATCAAGATTTCCAAGAACTTGGAGGAACTGTGGAGGGGAGGCATAATCTCGCCCTAAACCTCCGAGAAACAACAAGTAACTTATCAACTCAATTTGCAGACTGGATTTACAACTTCCCCCCACCACAGTGATTTGAAGGGCTTGCAAAAGCCTAATCTCGGGGAGGTTTTCTATCTATTTTTATATTTTGGATTTCATTTTCTTTACTTTATTTTAGAGGTTATGCTTTTATTTGAGTTTATAAGCACTTGTGTTGGTTTCCCCAACACTTTATCTTTAGTTATTTTATTTTGTTTGATATTTTCATGCCGAGCTTTGCTGCCAATTTTCTATTCTTTAATTTCCCTTCTCAAAAACCACAAAAAGATTTCTCCGTTTATTTTTATGTTCCCTCTTTCTTTTTCTTTTCACCTCAAAGTTCTCATGTATTTGCAGGAGAGTGCTTGACTTTGAGTTTCCAAGAAACAAATAAAAAGGGAAGAGAGAAGTGGAACCAAACATGAGAGTTATGCCTTATGTCTCCCCACTTTTGAAGTTTGATAAACCCATGCTAGTTAGTAGTAATGTTAAGATGTTATATAGGTGGAGTGAGTCTATATATTATAGTAAAATTTTGTTTGCATGGGTATTTAATTGGGTACGTTTTGTTCCAGCTCTTGTAGTTAACCAAGTCTTGCCTAAAATTTGCTAAACAACTGAAATAAGAAAAGTCGCACAAATTGAAGACTTGGGTGTTGTAGTGTTTAGTCTTGAAAGCTCATTCCTAGAGACACACAACACCACAGAAAATATTGATTGACTTGATAGCTCTCTTTGAAAAGATTTGTTCAATTGAATTAATGGTTAGCGGTTTTTGTGATCATGTTAAAGTTTGACTTGTGAATCATAAGAATGATATAGCTTTATGCGTGTCAAACTTCATGGGATGCCAACAACTCCGCTAGCCTACGAACGATCTTCATGGAGGAAACTCCTAGATTTCGTCTATGAGTTGATTAAACATATGTATCAGCAATGCTATAATGGGTAAGATTCTTGGCACTCCCCGGGTAGTTGTAAACATGATGGAATCACTCCTCTGGATGATATGAGAAATCATTATGAAAAAGGAATAAAAACCTTAGTGATGCCACGAGTGTCCATCACATCTCGATAAACTAATGAATTTTTTTGGCATGCTCTCAATTACTTAAGAACTGAAATTCTTGAAGGACAATCAATATAAAAGTAGTGCTTGAAAAGTCTTAATTTATTGATGTGGGAGAATTGAGATACTTTAGTGTATATACTTTTCATGACGAACTCTCACACTCTTAATTCTACATGATTATACTTTATTGTTCATAGGCAAGCTTATGAGTTAATTACATGACATGCAATAAAGTTTACTCTTTTGGATCATCCATGCTTACAATAATTTTGATGCACTATAAGGATTCATGAAAAATGTATGATATGCTTGCCATTACTCTATCTATACTGAAGTTTTTCAAATTAATAAAATGGAGGAAACATGAGACTACCAATCATGAGTAAGATCATCATCTCATTATTTCAGTTTAAATGCTGAGTTCCCTTTTGATTTTGGTTTTCTTGCTCGAAGACGATCAAGTTTAATCTTGGGGAGGTTGATGGCTGTGAAATATAGCCATCCACGTCTGCATTTAAACTAAATATTATTCATATATTTTATGAAATATCTCTCTAATACCTGCCACTAATGTCTAATGATCAAAGGGATATGCAATCCTTTCTTTCTATTTTTCCCTGCGTAGATAATGACATATGATGATGGGAATAAATAAATTAATACCAAAGATACGAGATTTCCAACATGTCAAAGCCACCAGAAACCACCACGCCGGAGGAATAGATCTAGATATAAACCTCTAAACCCTTCTCCACCACCATTGCCATCTTCCACCACTTGTAATAGTAGATCTCTTATACAATTGGCAACATTTTCAGACTATTTTCTATCAACCTTATGATTTCTATTACAATGTTTATGATTGTCGATTTCATCTCTACGTGTGAGTAATTCTCCTTGGGCTAAGGGCTTTGGCCTATCCATGTAGCTCTTTGTGCATGTTATTTATCATAGATGGGATCATGTATTAGTTTGTATGACATGATGATTGTAGTACCCTCTCTTGCCTCAATCTAAGGACTTGTCAGGTACCCAAGACCCCGAGGATTGATCCATGTAAAGGGAGTGTGAGTAATGACTGATCTGCAGGATGGGAACCCCAGTGACAGAAGTGGTAGTATGGCTGTATGTGAGAAATTTACTTGGGATTAATGGTGACATCACTAAGCATATTATTAGTTCTCTTTATTCTATGGATGAGACTAGTAGGTTATTGATATAAGCGGTTACTGAGGCGATGACAATTATGGATACACTGCCCACATATAATTATCTTGCTCTAACAATTACATGCATACTTTATTATTTTATATTATTCCCATCAGATGTTTTGCATAGCTACTGGTGAAAACCTAAGACCCTAGGCCCTCTCTCTCTCCATCGTAAACAACAACAAAAAGATCGCAAACTCTTGGTCCGGTGAAAACGCAAAAGGAATTCTCAAACTCTCGAAGGTTCGTTTAAGTAATCTCACTTAGCTTTCTGCTTCCCGAGGATTCGATAAACCTAGGTATACTAGGGAAAAGGATCTATACTACATCTGTAATCCGGATCGAAGGTATCAACGACTTGATTCCTGCACCAACAATAGGGTTATTGCAGTACTTGTAGCAGCAAATATTTAAGAGTTTGTCCCGATGGGAGATCAGCGAATGGAAACAACACGACCTCGTAGCCACGTTGTGAATGCGACCACGTTTCGCACCCTGATGGCTGTACACGTGGTTGACGTGGAGCCTATTGGGAACCCCAAGAGCAAGGTGTGAAGCAGCAAAGCAGCAAGTTTTCCCTCGGTAAGAAACCGAGGTTATCGAACCAGTAGGAGGAAGGAAATGTCATACAGGTGTTGTAAGCAATGCGGACACCTGCACAACACAAACTCAAAACTTTGCCCCAACGAATCAGTCAGGTTTTCAAGCTCACCGGTTTGTTGTAACAAAGGATTAAACGTATGGTGTGGAACGTAATGGTTTGCAGCAAGTAAACAGGTAACAGTGGAAGATGTATCAGCGGTAAAGATTGGACCGGGGTCCATAGTTCACTAGAGGTGCTCTCCTTAGATAAACAACATGGCATGAAGGGTAAACAAATTATAGCAGGACAATTGACAGGAACTAAGCAAGGCATAACAATGCAATACCAGACAAAAAGATCCTATGATATTCGATTGGGCAATACAACAATATACATAGACCGCCATCCAACTGGATCTATGACTAGAATTCCACCTTCAGGTTATCATCTGAACCCCCTCTAGTATTAAGTTGCAAGCAACAGACAACTACTTTAAGCAAACTGTGTAAGGTAAACAATCCACTTGTTCCATGAACAAGAGACCGTTGTTTTCTCCCTAGTAGCAACAACACATCTACAACCGAAGAGATTTATATCACCTTCCTTGGAAACTAGAGGCATGAACCCACTATCGAGCATAAATACCCCCTCTTGGAGTCACTAGCAACTAATTGGCCAAGATAGGTACTAACAACAGAGAGCATGCAAGATCACAAATAACACAGACATGATAGTATCAGATAGAAAAAACCATTAATCAATCTAACATAGTAATCTCAATATCCATCGGATCCCCGCAAACACAACATGCATGATTACAAATAGATTAGATCTTGATCATGAACGGAGCTCACAAGATCTATACATGAAAGCACAAGGAGGAGATACAACCATCTAGCTACTACATGGACCCGTAGTCCAAGATGGAACTACTCACGCATCATACCGGAGAAGAAGGACTCCGGGATGATATCCCCTCCGGCAGGGTGCCGGGAAGAACTTTAGATCCCCCTGATCTAGGGACGACGGTGGCGGCGGCTACAGAAGGTTTCGTGGAGTTTTGATCTGGTGCCTAGGGTTTCTGCATCGGGGGCTTCTTATAGGCGAAGAGGCGAGGCTGGGAGGCGGCCAGGGGGTCCACACCCTACCCAGGCGCGGGTTGGCCCACCCGCGCCTAGGGGGTGTAGCGGACCTGGTTCGCCTCTCCGTCTCCCCTCTGGACTTCGTGTCGCCCACGATAAAATATTGACTTTGGCTTTTGTCCCGTCCAATTCCGAGAATATTGATTTTCTGTCTTTCTGGAACCAAAAACTAAATAAAACAGGCAACTGGCACTGTGCAACTTGTTAATAGGTTAGTTCCAGAAAAGATATAAAAACACCTCAAAGTGTGGACAAAGCAAAGAAAAGTAGATAGTAAACAAGCATGGAGCATTAAAAATTATAGATACGTTTCCGACGTATCACACCCAAACCGTGGTTTGGAAATAGCCTATTCTATAAGTTACTAGAACAACGATAATTGAGAGAGGTTTAAAGTATCTAATAACAAAGAACTTTTAACAAGAACTAAATAAACTAAGACAAAAAGTAAACAGGAATATGAACTGAATTAAAGATATTGTAGTTGTAGGATTGGATGGAATGAGAGAGGGCTTCTAGGCTTCGGTCTCACTAGTACTAGATGGGAAAATATATGTGTGATCTATAAGAGATTACTCATACAAATAAACGTTCCCCAATTGATTGCCGGGCTGTCACTCTGTGTGCACTATGCATGATTCTCGCGCGTCACCGCAAGGAAAAGGGCACTTCCGGACCAAAGGATCACATACGCTCATCTTAGATCACAATAACATGCATTGAAATACGTTTGTTTGGTACACATACAAAAAACATAGCATAGTGGCATTCAGCTTGTACCTTATGGAGTAGCAAATATATGCATAGGACACTTTCAAAGTTCATAAGAGTGACTAGATACAAATAGCACAAGACCAAGTAATATCAACAATATGCATCAATCAATAAGTTTTGGGACAATGCACATAGAACTAAGAATGTCAACTATGGTCTCTTAATTGGTGCCTAAGGATAGTAGGTGGAGACTCAATATAATGGTGGAAGAAAGGCCCTTCATAAAGGGAAGCAGGGATTTCAAGTTTCAAAAAGAGCTTCCAAAAATTATGGTACTTGTTAGCTTTCAGCCCTCATTGCCCCTATCATAAGCATCTTGAAGTGATTAAGGTTAAAGTGAACAAAGATGGAGTATATGTTTGACAAAGTATAAGTTGGCAATTTCAAGGCCCTTAAATACGAGGGACACACCTCATGCTACTCAAAGTCACCTGTAAGTTCTTGTCATTGTAAGTACATGTGTATCATAGAGAACCGCTAACGGGGTACCCCTTGCACATGGTACAGGAGCTATCCCATAACCAAAATGACAAGGCAAGCAAACAATGAGCATCTTAGCGATCTTTTTATTTACTATATGCATAGCTTTTTATTGAGGATGCTTCATAGATAGCTCACTATGGTGATGCTGCAAGTTTCCACCATGATTAGGCATGGCTTAGGCTAGCGGCCCAGGCGTTTCAACTGAGTACAAAGTACAAGTGCAACGTTGAAAACGTTCCCCGTGATAGCACGGTTCTACTAATTCCAATGTATAAGTGCAAGCATATACAACATAGATGACACAATGGTTCAAGTATTTTAGGGGCAAAGAATAGAAAGTGTGCCATAAAGTTCATGAGAGCTTTAATCACTAAGTTTTCACATAACAAAATAGTTTTTAATTGAAGATAGCTGAAAACAAGAATATACTTGGAATGCTGTAACACACCATGCATAGGAATTTATAGTGGACACTTTGGAATAACTGGATTTCTTGGGAGTTGGAAGCATGAGTAGAACTTATTCATACAAGTGGAGGCTAGCAAAAGACTGGGTGCAACCAATTAAGAGAGCAATAATGGCCATAATCATGCAGAGCAATAAAACATTACTAATCAAAGCGTAGAGTGGTACTACAAGCCAAGTACTAGATGATCAAAGAGGCTATAGTGACTTGTTCATAGTCATAATATGGTGTGATCATGTGCCAAGTCAACCCAAACAAAGCATCAAAGGAGAATACCACAATACTATGCTTTTGTATGCTAAAACAACATATAATTTCTTCAAGGCACACTAAGTAATCCCAATTGTTTGGAACAAGACATGCTCAGCAATAATCACTAAGCATAAGGTCAAAACAACACCTAGAATGTCATGCTAAAGCCTAAGTCACAGTCAATGCAAGCTCCTCTTGCACTTATCAAGCAAGAACTTTCTACTCCTTTCCAACACCAAGAAACTTATTTGAAACAACACAGCGAGAACGGGGGTCCAAACTACTTTATTCAAGCAAACTAAACAAACCAAATGAAAACTAAGACGCTCCAAGAACAACACAACTTGTGCATGAAAGAATAAAAACGGAGTGTCTAGACAGACCTGAGCTTTTTATTGATGAAGAAGGGGATGCCTTGGGCATCCCCAAGCTTTGACGCTTGTACCTCTTGGATATTTCTTGGGGTGACACCGGGGTGGCATCCCCAAGCTTGAGCTTTTGTCCATTCTTCATCTCATTACATCATTCTCTCTGTACACCTGAATTTTTTTCCTTCATACAAAACTTCACACAATCTTCATTAGAAACATTAGTGTAATCAAAAGATAATAGACCTTTAGTAAAAGCTTTGGAACAGCAAGAATTTTCACTAAAAACACAAGCTACTGTAGCAACTCCTTCAAAAAGCTCAATTCACCTAAAGAGAACTCAAAAAGGAATCAATAAGAAGCAAATGCAAATAATGGCAGAAATCTGTCAAAACAGACCAGTAGGTAGAAAACAATTTTTTCTAAAATATTCTGTTGCTCAAATCAAAAAGTGTTGAACAAACTAAAGTTAGATAACATACTGGGGGATTTATTTGTAAATTTTCAGCTTAATCCGAGTTACAAAGACTCCTCACGATTTTTATGGTGGAGGACAGAAATCTGTTTCAGGACAACAACTCCCCAAATCTTACTTCACTCTCATTAGAGGTCATTCTTGGCACAAAAAGGATAAGAAGAGGTCATTACAGAAGTAACAACTTCCAAGACTCAAGGAAACTCTTGGGTTATCTCCCAACAAGTACTTTTTTTAATGCCTTTAACTTAGGCACAAGAAGCAAGAAGAATCAAGTATTTTCAAACGTAGAAGCATTAACATCAAACCTTGCTTTCAAAGGGGGGGCAAAAAGCAACTTCTCTCTCCTCATAGGGAAGTGTTCAATACCTTTATTTAATGGAAAATGATATTTAATGGTGCCTTCTTTCATATCAATGATGGCACCAACAGTTCTAAGAAAAGGTCTTCCCAAAGTAATAGGACAAGAAGCATTGTATTCAACATCCAAAATATAGAAATCCACAGGGTCATAAGCTTTGTTATGAAGGGTTTCGTAGCATGGAAAACAAAAAATTTCTACCGCATACAAACAAACAAGCCAAGATCTATCTACTAGATTGTAGCAACGAGTCGATGGAATAACTCACCCTCGAAGATTCCAAAGTGTTTAACGAGAGCGGATTCTCGTGGGTGATGTAGTCGTACTCTTCCCGATCTCAAGATCGCGTAGACGATCCTTCCGGCGCTGCATTCCGGCAGAGCTCCCGCAGTCGGTCACACGTTCGGTACTCGACGAAGACCTTCCTCTCCCTTGTTCCAGCAGGCAGCGGAGGTTGTAGCACTCTCCTCATGATTTCGGCAGCACAACGGCGTGGTACCAGAAGTAGAGGGGAGATCTCGCAGGGCTTCGCCTTAAGCCGGAGCGAGTATGGTGGATTATGAGAGAGCTCCTCGGCGATCTAGGTTTTAGACACACCAAGGAGGAGGTGCTAGAGCTGGCGGCTAGGGCTTGGGGCAGCCCAAGTCGGCGGCTAGGTCAACCCTAGGAGGCGGCGGCAGCTGCAGGAGGTGGTGGCGCCAAGCTAGGGTTTGGGGCAGGGAATTTGTGTGTCTCTAAGAGGGATCCCTGCCCCTCCTTATATAGGTGGAGGGGCCGGCCAGCCAAGGGGAGGGAGAGGAGTCCCTCCCCAACTCGGCTTGGGTGGTGCGCCGGCTTGGGGAGGAGGGACTCCCTCCCCAACTCGGTTTCCCCTTCCTCCTCTTTTCCTCTTTCCAAATTTAGCCGTTTGACTTTTCAATTTAGCTATTTGACTTTTCAAACTAGGATTTGAGTTAATCCTTTATTTGGAACAGCGATGACATTAGTACATGATGCAATCATACCAACTTGATACAACACATTCATGTACCCTTCCCCTCCGGAGTGCCAGACATTCCGGAACATTCTAGAATATTCCCGATGAAAACACCGGAACCATTCCCCAACTCAAAGCAGGACTTTCCTTATATGAATCTTATTCTCCGGACCATTCCGGATCTCCTCGTGATATCCCGGATCCCATCCGGGACTCCGAACAACATTTGGTCTCTTTCTCATCATTCCATAACTACTCAAACAATGTCGAATCCTTAAGTGTGTCTCCCTACGGTTCGTGAATTATGCGGACATGATCGAGACACTTCTCCGAACAATAACCAATAGAGGAATCTGGAAATTCATATGGCTCCCACATATTTCAACGATTACTTTGCGATCGAATGAACCACTTACATACGATATCAATTTCCCTTTGTCTCACGATAGTTTACTTATCCGAGGTTATGATCGTCGGTATCTCTGCATACCTAGTTCAACCTCGTTACCGATAAGTACTCTTTTCTCGTTCCCGTGATATGTGATCCCTTGTGAGCCAGTCACATTCTTGCAAGCTAATTGGATGACATTTCACCGAGAGGGCCCAGAGTATATCTATCCGTCATATGGATGGACAAATCCCGCTCTTGATCCATGTGTTTCAACCAATACTTTCCGAACACTCAATGCCACCTTTATAGCCACCCGAGCTACGGTGTTTGATGTCATCAAAGCATCCATCTGGTAAAGGTGATATGCATGATCTCATGGTCGAAGGAATTAGATTACTATGTATTAGAAAGCATATAGCAATTGAACTATTAAAATGACTTGATCTTTATGCTATGCTTATCTATAGGAGTTTGTCCATCATATCATTCTCCTAACGATATGATCTTGTTGTTAATAACATCTCAATGTTCATGATAGGGAAACCACAATCATCTATTAACCAACAAGCTAGTATTATATAGAGGCTTTACTAGGGACTTCAAATTAAGTTTACAAATCACACAAGTATTAATGTTTCCTTGTTAATACTATTATAGCATGAATGTAAACATTTATCATAAACACAAAGATATAATAATAACTACATTTATTATTGCCTCTAGGGCATATCTCCAACAGTCTCCCACTTGCACTAGAGTCATCTAATCTAGATTACATGGTAATATACCGAACACCCATGGCAGTTTGGTGCTGGTCATGTTTTGCCCTCGGGAGAGGTTTAGTCAACGGATCCGCCACATTCAGATCTGTGTGTACTTTGCAAATCTTTATATCCCCATCTTGGATATGTTTTCGAATAGCGTGAAAACGTAGCTTGATATGCTTCAGCTTGTTGTGTGACCTTGGTTCTTGCGCATTGGCTATGGCGCCCATGTTATTATAGTAGATAGACATTGGGTCCAGCGCACTAGGAACCACACCCAGCTCTGTAATGAACTCTTTCATCCATATCGCTTCTTGTGAAGCCTCCGAAGCAGCCATGTATTCCGATTCAGTTGAAGATCTCGCCACAACGCTTTGCTTTCCACTCCTCCAGCTAACTGCTGCACCATTCAATATAAATACGTATCTAGATTGTGATTTAGAATCATCCGGATCGGTGTTCCAACTAGCATCGGTGTAACCATTAACAATGAGTTGTTCATCACCTCCATAAGAAAGAAGCATATCCTTAGTTCTTCTCAAGTACTTAAGGATGTTTTTGACCGATGTCCAATGATCCACTCCTGGATCACTTTGATATCTGCTAGTTAAACTAACAGCATATGCAATGTCGGGTCTAGTACATAGCATGGCATACATTAGAGATCCTATGGCTGAGGCATAGGGAGTCTTACTCATCCTTTCTCTATCTTTTGCCGATGTCGGACTTTGAGTTTTACTCAAGGTCGTATTGGGCAACATGGGCAAGAACCCTTTCTTGCTATCTTCCATTCCAAACCTCTTTAGAACTTTGTCCAAATATGTACTCTGTGACAATGATATTTGGCGTTTCGATCTATCTCTATAAATCTTTATGCCTAATATGTAAGCTGCTTCGCCAAGATCCTTCATTGAAAAACTATTATTCAAATATTCCTTGACACTATTAAGAAGGTCTACATCATTACCAATCAATAATATGTCATCCACATATAGTATTAAGAATGCTACAGAGCTCCCACTCACTTTCTTGTAAATACAAGCTTCTCCATAAGTTTGTATAAAACCAAAACTTTTGATCACCTTATCAAAACGTTGATTCCAACTTCGGGATGCTTGCTTCAATCCATAGATGGACCGTTGAAGTTTGCATACCTTGTTAGCATCTTTAGGATCAACAAAACCTTTGGGTTGCATCATATACAACTCTTCATCAATGTCTCCATTGAGGAATGTTGTTTTGACATCCATCTGCCATATCTCATAATCATAATATGCAGCGATTGCTAACATAATCCTCACAGACTTTAGCTTCGCTATGGTGAGAAAGTCTCATCGTAGTCAACCCTTGAATTTGTCGAAACCCTTTTGCGACAAGTCGAGCTTTATAAACGATAACATTACCATCAGCATCTGTTTTCTTCTTGAAGATCCATTTGTTCTCGACAGCCTTCCGGCCATCCGGTAAGTCCACCAAAGTCCATACTTGGTTTTCGTACATGGATCCAATCTCGGATTTCATGGCTTCTTGCCATTTATTGGAATCTGGGCTCATCATCGCTTCCTCATATGTGTCAGGGTCATCGGTGTTGTCCACCAACATGACACTCATAACGGGATCATACCAATCTAGAGTGGTACGAGTTCTCGTTGACCTGCGAGGCTCTGTAGCAACTTCAACCGAAGTTTCATGATCATCATTAGCTTCCTCTCTTATTGGTGCAGGCACCACAGGAACTTCTTCCGGTGCTGCGCTACTCGCAATTTCGAGAGAAGGTTCGACAACCTCGTCGAGTTCTACTTTCCTTCCAGTCACTTCTTTCGAGAGAAATTCCTTCTCTAGAAAGGATCCATTCTTGGCAACGAAGATTTTGCCCTCGGATCTATGATAGAAGGTATACCCAATAGTTTCCTTCGGGTATCCTATGAAGACGCATTTTTCCGCTTTGGGTTCAAGCTTGTCCGGCTGTAACTTCTTTACATAGGCTTCGCACCCCCAAACTTTAAGGAACGACAATCTAGGTTTCTTCCCAAACCATAATTCATGCGGTGTCGTTTCAACGGATTTAGATGGTGCCCTATTTAAAGTGAATGCGGCTGTTTCTAATGCATAACCCCAAAATGATAGCGGTAAATCTGTAAGTGACATCATAGATAGAACCATATCTAAGAGAGTTCGATTACGACGTTCGGACACACCATTACGTTATGGTGTTCCCGGTGGTGTCAACTGCGAAAGTATTCCGCATTTCTTCAAATGCTCGCCAAACTCGTAACTTAGATATTCACCTCCATGATCAGAACGTAGAAATTTAATCTTCTTGTTACGTTGATTCTCTACCTCACTTTGAAATTCCTTAAACTTCTCGAAAGTTTCGGACTTATGTTTCATGAAATAGATATACCCATATCTACTCAAGTCATCCGTGAAGGTAAGAACATAACGATAACCACCGCGCGATGCTACACTAATTGGACCACACACATCGGTATGTATGATTTCCAATAAGTCCGTAGCTCGCTCCATCATACCAGAAAATGGAGTCTTAGTCATTTTACCCATCAGACATGCTTCGCATCTTTCAAGTGATTCGAAATCAAGTGATTCAAGAAGTCCATCGGAATGGAGTTTCTTCATACGCTTCACTCCAATGTGACCAAGACGGCGAGCACATATAGGTCGAGTTATCGCTCGATTTCAAACGTTTAGCCTCAATGTTATTAATATGTGTATTTCCACTATCGAGATTCAATAAGAATAGACCATCTATCAAAGGTGCATGTGCATAAAACATATTACTCATATAAATCGAACAACCATTATTCTCGGACTTAAACAAGTAACCGTCTCACAATAAACAAGATCCCGATATAATGTTCATGCTTAACGCAGGCACCAAATAACAATTATTTAAGTATAAAACTAATCCCGATGGTAGATGAAGGGGTAGCGTGGACGCGATCACATCAACCTTTGATCCATTTCAACGCATCGTCACCTCGTTCTTCGCTAGCTTCCGTTTATTCTGCAAGACTGTTTGAGTTACAAATATGAGCAACAGAACCAAGATCAAATACCTGTGCACTACTACGAGTACTAGTGAGATACACATCAATAACATGTATATCACATATACCTTTCTTCTTGATGTTGCCGTTTTTCAAATCCGCCAAGTACTTTGGGTAATTCCGCTTCCAGTGACCTTCTCCCTTGCAGTAAAATCACTCAGTATCAGGCTTAGGTCCAGCCTTGGTCTTCTTCGTCGGCGTGGTAACTTTCTTACCACCCTTCTTGAAGTATCCCTTCTGCTTAGACTTGCCTTTCTTGAATTTGGTGGTCTTATTGACCAACAACACTTGGTGCTCTTTCTTGATCTCCACTTCTGCAGACTTCAACATGGCAAAGAGTTCTGACAACATCTTGTTCATGTTTTGCATGTTGTAGTTCATCACAAAGTTCTTGTAACTTGGTGGTAGTGATTGGAGGACATGGTAAATCCCCAAAGTATTGGGAATCACAATACCCAAGCTTTGAAGTTTGTTTGCGTGCCCAGACATCTTAAGCACATGCTCGCTGACGGAGTTGCCCTCTTCAATCTTGCAGTTAAAGAACTTTTCAGAAGCCTCATAGCTTTCAATTGCCGCATGAGTCTCAAAGATCAATTTGAGATCCTCGACAATATCATATGGGTCTGAATTCTCAAACCTTTTCTGAAGCTCCGATTCTAAACCATACAAGATAGCACCTTTGAGCGTAGTCTTGAGTCTTCAGTGAGGTAAACATTCTTTACTTCATCGAAAGCATCAGCTGCAGTGGGTCACCCAATGTGCATCCAAAGACATAGGTCAAATTACCAGCTGTGAGGACAATCCTCAAATTGCGGAACCAATCCGCGAAGTTGCTTCCATTGTTTTTCAACTTTTCTTTCTCTAGGAACGCATTAAAATTGATGGTAGGGGCTGCCATTGATCTACAACATATTTGCAATAGTTTAGACTAAGTTTATGACAAATTGAGTTCAAATTAATATTAGAATTAATCTAGGTGAACTCCCACTCAAAACAATATCCCTCACATTGTTTTAGTGATCACACGAACCAAATCCACCACATCAACACCGATCATCACGAGAGTTGATATAGTTTCAATGGCGAACAATCAACATGTTCATCATATCTACTATATGATTCATGCTTTACCTTTCAGTGATCCGTGTTCCAAGACCATGTCTATACATGCTAGGCTCGTCAAGATCAAACCTTAGTTTCCGCATGAGCAAATCTGGCTTGCTCACGTTGTATACACTTGCGGAATCTAACACACCCGATCATCACGTGGTGCTTCGAAACAACAAGCTTTTTAGCGGTGCTAACTAAGGGTGAACACTTTATGACTTGAAATTCATGTGCATGAGGGATCATCTTATAATGCTACCGTTGTCTACTAAGCAATACAAGATGCATAAAGGATTAACATCACATGCAATTCATAATATGTGATATGATATGGCCTTTCTTCTTTGTGCTTCCGATCTCCATCTTCTAGCACGAACATGATCTCCATCATCACCGGCATTGCATCAAGGTCAATGACGCTTCTCCATAGTTGTCGTCCACCGGCTTCAACTATTACAACTACTTTGAATAGACACGCGGGTCTTAACATAAATTAAAGACAACCATATGGCTCCTGCCGGTTGCCAACTTACAATAAGGAACATTGCATACATCAAATATAATCACAATCATGGCCATATCACATCACAGCACACCCCTGCAAAACAAAGTTAGACGCCTCTACTTTCTTTGCATGTTTTACGTGGTTTGGGGCTTTCAATAAGTGTCGTTCTAACTTACGAACAAGAACCACAACATTGATACTAGTATTGTTAATCACCCGTTGTAAATTGGATCTTAACTATGCTAGGAGAAACAGGCACCCGCAAAGCCACTTATGCAATACAAGTTGCATGTCAAGCGTGGAGCAAGTCTCATGAACGATGTCATGTAAGGTTAGCCCGGGCCGCTTCATCCCAACATCCCGCAAGATGCAAAGTACACAAGAAGCAATCGACAATAAAAGCATCAACGCCCACAATGACCATTGTGTTCTACTCGTGCAACAGATCTACATATAGACACGGCTCGATACCCTGAAGGGTTTTGTAGCATGGAAAACAAAAAAATTCTACCGCATACAAACAAACAAGCCAAGATCTATCTACTAGATTGTAGCAACGAGTCGATGGAATAACTCACCCTCGAAGATTCCAAAGTGTTTAACGAGAGCGGATTCTCATGGGTGATGTAGTCGTACTCTTCCCGATCTCAAGATCGCGTAGACGATCCTTCCGGCGCTGCGTTCCGGCAGCGCTCCCATGGTCACAGTCTGCGTTCGATTTCGATGAAGAGACCTTCCTCTCCTTGTTCCAGCAGGCAGCGGAGGTTGTAGCACTCTCCTCGCGATTTCGGCAAGACAACAAAGGTGGTACCGGAAGTAGAGGGAAGATCTCGCAGGGCTTCGCCTTAAGCCGGAGCGAGTATGGTGGATTATGAGAGAGCTCCTCGGCGATCTAGGTTTTAGACACACCAAGGAGGAGGTGCTAAAGCCGGTGGCTAGGGCTTGGGGCAGCCCAAGTCGGCGGTTAGGGCAACCCTAGGAGGCGGCGACAGCTGCAGGAGGTGGTGGCGCCAAGTTAGGGTTTGGGGCAGGGAACTTGTGTGTCTCTAGGAGGGAGCCCTGCCCCTCCTTATATAGGTGGAGGGGCCGGCCAAGGGGAGGGGAGTCCCTCCCCAACTCGGCTTGGGTGGTGCGGCTTGGGGAGGAGGACTCCTCCCCAACTCGGTTTCCCCTTCCTCCTCTTTTCCTCTTTCCAAATTTAGCCGTTTGACTTTTCAATTTAGCTATTTGACTTTTCAAACTAGGATTTGAATTAATCCTTTATTTGGAACAGAGATGACACTTAGTACATGATGCAATCATACCAACTTGATACAACACATTCATGTACCCTTCCCCTCTGGAGTGCCGGACATTCCGGAACATTCTAGAATATTCCCGATGAAAACACCGGAACCATTCCCCAACTCCGAAACGGGACTTTCCTTATATGAATCTTATTCTCCGGACCATTCCGGATCTCCTTGTGATATCCCGAATCCCATCCAGGACTCCGAACAACATTCGGTCTCTTTCTCATCATTCCATAACTACTCAAACAACGTCGAATCCCTAAGTGTGTCTCCCTACGGTTCGTGAATTATGCGGACATGATCGAGACACTTCTCCGAACAATAACCAATAGAGGAATCTAGAAATTCATATGGCTCCCACATATTTCAACGATTACTTTGCGATCGAATGAACCACTTACATACGTTATCAATTTCCCTTTGTCTCACGATAGTTTACTTATCCGAGGTTATGATCGTCGGTATCTCTGCATACCTAGTTCAACCTCGTTACCGATAAGTACTCTTTTCTCGTTCCCGTGATATGTGATCCCTTGTGAGCCAGTCACATGCTTGCAAGCTAATTGAATGACATTTCACCGAGAGGGCCCAGAGTATATCTATCCGTCATATGGATGGACAAATCCCACTCTTGATCCATGTGTTTCAACCAATACTTTCCGAACACTCAATGCCACCTTTATAGCCACCCGATTCACGGTGTGGTGTTTGATGTCATCAAAGCATCCATCCGGTAAAGGTGATATGCATGATCTCATGGTCGAAGGAATTAGATTACTATGTATCAGAAAGCATATAGCAATTGAACTATTAAAATGACTTGATCTTTATGCTACGCTTATCTATAGGAGTATGTCCATCATATCATTCTCCTAACGATATGATCTTGTTGTTAATAACATCTCAATGTTCATGATAGGGAAACCACAATCATCTATTAACCAACAAGCTAGTATTATATAGAGGCTTTACTAGGGACTTCAAATTAAGTTTACAAATCACACAAGTATTAATGTTTCCTTGTTAATACTATTATAGCATGAATGTAAACATTTATCATAAACACAAAGATATAATAATAACTACATTTATTATTGCCTCTAGGGCATATCTCCAACATGTTAACCATAATGAGATCATCATTAATACTCCCCATTATTTTCTTCTTAGCATTATCATTGAGTTGGACATCAAAATAGCAATCTTCCAAAGGTGGCAAATCAAGCATTTCATAAATCTTCCTAGGCATAATAGAGATACTAGAACCAAGATCACATGAATCTTTGAGATCGAAGTCATTCACTTGCACATTAATAATGGGTTCCCAACTATCTTCTACTTTCCTAGGAATAGAAGCTTTGTGTTTTAGCTTCAAGAGCATATGTAATGTGTTTGGTGAAAGCAACATGCATATCACTAGCATCAGGACTTCCAGCAAGTTTTTGCAAGAACAGAATCACTTCAGAAATATTGCAACCATCTATGTCAAAATCAAACTTAGCATCACTAGTAGTAGACTCAATAGGCTTAGGCACTGTAGGAGGAGGAATAGGGGCGTCTTGTGGTTTAGTGGTCTCCATTCTAGTGATGGTGCACACACTATTGTTTCTATCAATTTCAGCTTCCCTTTCCCACTTAGCATGAAGTTGAGCTAACAGTCTAACATTTTCATCAATAGTAACTTGTATGGCATGAGTAGCAGCAAAGGTACTTTCCATGGTTTCAGGTTTATCAACCATTTTATTAATCAAGGAAGACTGTGCTTCAGACAAAGATGATATATTTTTCTCAACATTCAAAAGCTTTTCCTCTCTAATCTTCTTGAAAGTGGTTTGTTTACTAATAAACTCTTTGAGCATAACTTCAAGTTCAGAGGAGGCACTTCTAGTATTGTTGTAGGAGTTTCCATAGGAATTGCCATTATTAGGAGGATAAGGCCTATAATTGTTGTTACCACCAAAATTATTCCTATAGGCATTGTTGTTGAAATTGTTGTTTCTAATGAAGTTCACATCAACTTGCTCTTCTTGAGCAACCAAAGAGGCTAAGGGAATACTATTAGGATCTAAAGGAGCTTACCCATTAACAAGCATAGCCATAATAACATCAATATTATCACTCAAAGAGGAGGTTTCTTCAACAGAATTTACCTTCTTACCATGTGGAGCTCTCTAAGTATGCCATTCAGAGTAATTAACCATCATATTGTCAAGGAGCTTTGTTTCAACATCCAAAGTGAGGCCCATAAAGGTACCTCTAGTAGCTGAATCCAACAGGTTTCTTGAAGAGAAGTTCAAACTTGCAAAAAACGTTTAGATAATCATCCAAGCAGTGAGTCCATGAGTGGGACAATTCTTAACCAAATACTTCATTCTTTCCCAATCTTGAGCAACATGTTCATTATCAAGTTGTTTAAATTTCATAATTTCACTTCTCATAGATATAATCTTAGCAGGAGGATAGTACTTCCCAATAAAAGCATCTTTGCACTTAGTCCAAGAATCAATACTATTTCTAGGCAAGGATAGCAACCATTCTTTAGCTTTTCCTCTTGAGGAGAAATGAAATAGCTTGAGCTTAATAATATCTCCATCTACATCCTTATACTTTTGCATCTCACAAAGTTCAACAAAGTTATTGAGATGGGCAGCAACATTATCAGAACTAGCACCAGAAAATTGCTCTCTCATCACAAGATTCAACAAAGCAGGCTTAATTTCATAAAAGGTAGCATCTGGAGTAGGTGGAGCAATAGAAGTGCTAAGGAAATCATTGTTGTTGGTGCTAGTGAAGTCACACAACTTGGTGTTCTCGGCAGAGTTCATTTTGGCAAAGTGGAGCAAGCCAAAAACAGCAGCAACTAGAGCAGGAACTAATTTTTTTGTGTTTTTGAATAAAGAAAGCAAACCAAACTAAACTAATTTTTTTGGAGTTTTCGAAAAGAGGCAAACAAAACCAAGGATAAGAAACTAAGCAAACTAAAAACAAAGTAAAGATAAAGGAAGTGGAGGACTCCCCTTGTGAAGACGTCCTTAGCCTCCCCGGCAACGGCGCCAGAAAGACTTGATGGCTGTACACGTGGTTGACGTGGAGCCTATTGGGAACCCCAAGAGCAAGGTGTGAAGCAGCACATCAGCAAGTTTTCCCTCAGTAAGAAACCGAGGTTATCAAACCAGTAGGAGGAAGGAAACGTCACACAGGTGTTGTAAGCAACGTGGAGACCTGCACAACACAAACTCAAGACTTTGCCCCAACGAATCGGTGAGGTTTTCAAGCTCACCGGTTTGTTGTAATAAAGGATTAAACATATGGTGTGGAAGGTAATGGTTTGCATCAAGTAAACAGGTAACAGTGTAAGATGTATCAATGGTAAAGATAGGACCGGGGTCCATAGTTCACTAGAGGTGCTCTCCTTAGATAAACAACATGGCATGAAGGGTAAACAAATTACAGCAGGGCAATTGACAGGAACTGAGCAAGGCATAACAATGCAATACCACACAAAAAGATCCTATGAGATTCGATTAGGCAATACAAAAATATACATAGACCGCCATCCAACTGCATCTATGACTAGAAGTCCACCTTTAGGTTATCATCCGAACCCCCTCCAGTAGACAACTGCTTTAAGCAAAGTGTGTAAGGTAAACAATCCACTTGTTCCATGAACAAGAGACCGTTGTTTTCTCCCTAGTAGCAACAGCACATCTAGAACCGAAGAGATTTCTGTCACTTACCTTGGAAACTAGAGGCATGAACCCACTATCGAGCATAAATACCCTCTCTTGGAGTCACTAGCAACTACTTGGCCAAGATAGCTACTAACAACGAAGAGCATGCAAGATCACAAAAAACACAGACATGATAGTATCAAATACACAAAACCATTAATCAATCTGACATAGTAATCTCAATATCCATCGGATCCCCGCAAACACAACATGCATGATTACAAATAGATTAGATCTTGATCATGAACGGAGCTCACAAGATCTATACATGAAAGCACAAGGAGGAGATACAACCATCTAGCTACTACATGGACCCATAGTCCAAGGTGGAACTACTCACGCATCATACCGGAGAAGAAGGCCTCCAGGATGATCTCCCCTCCGGCAGGGTGCCGGGAAGAACTTTAGATTCCCCCGGTCTAGGGACGACGATGGCGGTGGCTACAAAAGGTTTCGTGGAGTTTTGATCCGGTGCCTAGGGTTTCTACATCAGGGGCTTCTTATATGTGAATAGGCGAGGCTAGGAGGCGGCCAGGAGGGGCACACCCTACCCAGGCGCGGGGTGGGCCCACCCGCGCCTAGGGGGTGTGGCGGCCCTGGTTCGCCTCTCCGTCTTCCCTCTAGACTTCGTGTCGCCCACGGTAAAATATTGACTTTGGCTTTTGTCCCGTCCAATTCCGAGAATATTGATTTTCTGCCTTTCTGGAACCGAAAACAAAAGAAAACAGGCAATTGGCACTATGGCAACTTGTTAATAGGTTAGTTCCAGAAAAGATATAAAAACACCTCAAAGTGTAGACAAAGCAAAGCAAAGTAGATAGTAAACAAGCATGGAGCATCAAAAATTATAGATACGTTCCCGACGTATCACACCCAAACCGTGGTTTGGAAATAGCCTATTCTATAAGTTACTAGAACAACGATAATTGAGAGAGGTTTAAAGTATCTAATAACAAAGAACTTTTAACAAGAACAAAATAAAATAAGACAGAAAGTAAACAGGAATATGAACTGAATTAAAGATATTGTAGTTGTAGGATTGAATGGAATGAGAGAGGGCTTCTAGGCTTCGGTCTCACTAGTAATATATGGGCAAATATATGTGTGATCTATAAGAGATTACTCAGACAAATAAACGTTCCCCAATTGATTATCGGGCTGTCACTCTGTGTGCACTATGCATGATTCTCGCGCGTCACCGCAAGGCAAAAGGCACTTCCAGACCAAAGGATCACATACACTCATCTTAGATCACAATAAATTCTAACTTAGCGCACTAGATCATACCTCAACCTAGAATTGAATCAATCACTCACACATGGATGAACGGAAAAACATATAAATATATCATGATGTCACAACAGTGTCCAATCTTATAATTACTAAACACAAGAGAGA
Organism: Avena insularis; assembly: GCA_023614405.1. Taxonomy (NCBI): domain Eukaryota; kingdom Viridiplantae; phylum Streptophyta; class Magnoliopsida; order Poales; family Poaceae; genus Avena; species Avena insularis. The sequence goes on along the minus strand of CM042693.1, from coordinate 301,197,408 downwards.
GAGAGAGAGAGAGAGAGAGAGAGATTGAGATGGAGATCGATGCGTGGTGGTGGTGATGTCTTCCTTCTCCTCCTCTTCTTCTTGCTTGGATGCCTTGATGGTGATGGTGTTGAGGGAGATCTAGATGTTGAAGGTGTGGTTGAGACAGAGCTCCGCCGGTATGGAGACTGGATGGGTGGCGACGGTGGTAGGGCTCCGTCCCTGGAGGGCTATGGTGTTGTGTCCCTGTTTTTTGACCCCACCCTCCTTTATATAGGCCTTGGGGGTGCCCTATGATTCCCTCAATACCGTCATATGACTTAGGGAAGGTTCTGGAGCTTCCGGAGGGCGAAATCTTATCGTTTGCGACCTTTTTAGTAGCTATACGGCCGGAATTTTTGCTCTGGCCGTATAGTTGGTCGTTGAACTTGCAGACTCTTTCGTATTTTGGTCGCCATTTCTTCATACGAATTCCGTTTTGGGTGTTCTTGGGCTTGTTGGATTCGTCTCGACGAGGGCTACAACCCCATGGTCTTGAATGTGTATTTTGAGAAGTTGTAAAAATTCACTTTTTCCAACACCTCAAATGGCTAAGCCTGGCCTGCAATTCCTCCATACTATACTCTCTTTGTTTCGTTTGCCTTTGTTTTATCCATAATCATCATCAATACCTACACACATGTCAAAGAAAATAAAAAGGGATAAAATTTTGTCTAAACTAATAAATATGCAAAGCTGAATATAATGAAAATAAGTAATCATGTATTTCAGGCATAGCAATAGTTAGATGGAGCATGGTATGATAGGAAAATGACACAATTTATATAGATAAAAAGTTTTGTATTATCACAGTCATCAACTTCCCCAAGCTAGATCTTCTCGTCCTCGAGCAAAAGGGATCGATAACTTAATGGATATGATCTTGCTTATCATTGAAAATCGATGAACTGTATTCTTGTTTTCCCTGCAAGCTCAAAGAAAGTGAGAACATAATCATACAATGAAATATAATCTCAGTTATATTATTCCAAACCACTAGAGATTAGTCAAAAACTTCTATGCCCCATGTCAAAGTTAAATCTAGCTTACAAGTAAACTTGTGATCCTTCTATACGCACTTTATTGTATTTTTGTATTTTTATTTGTATAAGGCAAAGCTGAACACAGTTAGTTGTCAATCATAAATGGAGATAGAGTTTCCCAATGCTACCCACTCATGACATCTAATAAAGTCTCTCAAGTGCAAACTTCTATTATTGATCTCATAGAAAATCTATTTCTTAGTAACGAGACCATGCCAAAAAAGTGGTATATGTTCAATCGAGACTATGTAGGCTAGGAAGGACACTCGTGACCATTACCAAGGTTTCCCTTTTTGATATAATGATTTCTCATAACAATCAGAGGAGTATTCCGACTTTTGCTTTTAATGCGGGGCCATGAGAATACCAATGCATACCCAAATATAGCATTTTTGCTACATATGTTGGGCAACTCATAGCCAAACTCCAAGAGTTTCCTCTTTTTGGATTGTCCAAAGGCCAGCGGAGTTGTTAGCATCCCATATTGTGCGACAGTGGCGCAAGACACGCATAAAGCAATATCTCACTTTGATTTGCAAGACAAAATTTTGGCATATGTAATCTCGAAACTTTGAAACATCATTTCTTATTTCACAACTCACTCAGTAAGCATCTATTAAGACCATCATTTCCAACACTATGGGGTCGTGCTACTCCATAACTCACTTTAAGACAATTCTGAACAGTGACAACTAGCAAGTTCCAAAGAACTTCTTTATATATATATATATATTTCTTTTCTTTTCAAAATGTAGAGAACATGGCAATGCATATTTAGAGGATCAAAATATTTTTCACAAGCTAGATAAAATTTGTACAAGGTGCATCAAAGCTATGGCTTGTCTCCTATGGGGCCTAACATGAGCAAGTATATCCATTATATAAATATGAACAAAAACTCGCCTAAGAAAGCATTCAAAAGCAAAGGGATACACAATAGCATGAAAACTTTTTAAGATAAATAACATTGCACAAGACTCTACGCATGCAAAATAACCTCCCCAAGCTAAGAACTTTTCAAATACCGATTTGAGAAGATCATGAAAACAAAAGAGAAAATGCAGTTATCAAAAGAGAGTATAAGAAGTGGTTACCTACCCAAGATTAAGTTAAAGAAAGGGGTGACACATTTTATCGTTGAGGTACTAGTAACCTATCTTTTGATGGACAAAGAACATTTGCTTCAACATGTGTTTCTTGATACGGCCCGGTGTGCCTTCCTTGACAACCTGCTTAGAAACTAAAAAGAAAACGAATATACGTGTTTATCTCACAAGTGACAAAAATACAAGTCCCACTGAGTCGGTTCATCAACCTAAGCACCACTCTTAAGTCAAAAAACTAGTTCCAGAAGATGCCTCTCCTAGATTGTGATGAGGTGCAAGTGAAATAGGATACGAGACACGAGTGTGTAGCCCCTATGTGCTTATTAAAAGAGGTTTGAGTTGGAAAGTTTTACCAGACATTAATAGGTAGGTATATTGAATTGAAGCAACCAAGTGACTCATGCGAGTGTTTGCACGGTTGGCACTACCATACACGTCGTCACACAAGGTTTAAGTCCCTGCGAAAATAACACACAAAATAAAATCCATCGGTTTGGTATATGAACATAGTTTGTTTACCCCACCGATTAAAGGAAAGTAAAAAAAAATAAAACATGAACTTCTATAGAGAATTACACTCTAGGAAGTTTCTGAGGTAGAACTTTTATTGCTTACATATATTCGGCTTCCCCTCGATCAAGGTAGAAGATCCCATGTGGAGTTTCGAGGTTTTAGAGGAAGTAGGGAGAAACTATATCGAAATTTTGATACCTGGGTTACCTTCCCATAGTGATTTTGTGGTCGCACCAACTATATGGGCGCAACTATACGGCCGGAAAAATATTTCCCATCGTATAGTTGGTCTACAAACGTGCAGCAACCTGAAATACGAATTCAAAATAGGTGTCGATATCTATATGGCGGCAACTATACGGCCGGGATTTTTATCCCCTTCGTATAGTTGGTCGTTAAACCTTCTGTACCCGGGGAAGAAAATTTGACGATGGTATCGATAACTATACGGCCGCAACTATACGGCTGGAATTTTTTATTCCCGTCGTATAGTTGGTCGTTAAAGGTACTGTAGTCGTCAAAAAAAATTTGTTTCTTCGAGAATTCTGTCTTAACTTGAAACTTAGCAAAACACCATGTTTTGACAGAAAAATGATAAATTTAATTTTCGACCAACATTAGCATGTATAAAACGGGATTTAAGTACAACTGCGTTATGCAACACATAGTAACAATAAATTCTACCTTTTGAAAACTTCAACAAGATAACTCTAATAGCAAGACATGCAAAGAATAAAAGTGTCAATGCAACATGAATGCAACTAGACTCAAGACACAAAACTAAGAAAGACACCTAGTAACTTCCGGATTGCCTCCCGGGAAGCGTTTTCTTATAACCAAGTAGCCAGGCTTTTATACTCCATATTTATTCAGCAATGGAGGCAGCTATAGGAGTAGTTTTGCTTACCTCCAACGAGTGTTTTCAAGATTTATATCATATTTTTTATTCTAAGACGTACCCGCTTGTGGTGCATCAGTATCTTGTAAGTGTTCTCGTTGTTGGCACGTGAGGATGGATGCACCAAGCGCGGTAAATATGTATTCCTTCCCTCCTACATAGAGGGTGTTAAATATTTATTATCAAACTTTGAATCTTTACCTTGATTACTATCTTGAGGGTACAACTCATAATATCCTTTTGGATCCAGTAGCTTGGTCTTTGCCACCGAAATTTCCTGTACCTCATTAGTAAAACAAAAGTCATAGAAAACAGGTATGGGAGGCACACATGATTCCATATTTGGCTCACCATAATTGATTTCCTTGAAAAGAGTATTTAAACAAACACTACTGATACGTCCAATTTGCATCACCATTCTTTATCATAATTTGCCTCTATTCATTGATATATGTCTTATTATGAGGTATTACTTATGTCTTTTCCAATGTTTTTGCATGTTGGATGATTCTTGGAGGATGGAATGCCGGAGTCTGGATTCTGATGGAAAAAGGGGTGTTTTGATGCAATTTCGCGAAGATCCGAAAAATACCAGAAAAATACGGGAAAATTATATTTTCCGGAAGACGAAGGACGCCAGAAAGGGAGGCGTAGAAGGGGCACAGGGAGGCCACCCCCTAGGCGCGGGTCCCCTAGGCCGCGCCTAGGGCAGGTGTGGCCCACCTGCTCGGCTCCCGACTCCGTCATCTCGCCTATATCTTCCTCACGGAACCCTAATACCAGGGGAGCGACCATAAATAGATTTCCGCCGCCTCTGCGGGGCGGAAAACACCGAGAGAGAAAGATCTCTCCGGCAGACAGATTTTTGCCGGGGAAATTCCTTCCCGGAGAGGGGAGATCATCGCCATCAACACCGTCATCAAGCTACGCTTCATCGGGATCATCATCATCATCCACACCATCATCACCACTCCGTCCCGCTGTAACAATTGTGCTGGATATTGCTTTAGTTCTTAGGGGAAACTTTACCGGTGTTAATTACTATTGTAGTTGATGCTTGTGAGTGGAACCATTGGATTATTGTTTGTGTTCAGATTGTTATTCATCACCATATCATATTTTATCTTGATCCATATGATGTCTTGTGAGTAGTTCGTCTAGTTCTTGAGGACATGGGAGAAGTCATTTTGTTAGTAGTGGATTTGTGTTGAGTTATTATTCAATAGTTTAGTATTTAAGTTGTGGTGCTATTCTTCTACTGGTGTCATGTGAACGTCGACTACATGATACTTCACCATTTATGGGCCTAGGGGAATGCATTGTGTATTTGGCTACTAATTATGAGGTTGCCGGAGTGATGGAAACCTGAACCCCCGTTGGGACACCTTTGCACAAGGGAGCGTAGAATCTCAGAGTTTAAGGTTGTGGTTAGGTTTATATCTTAATTACTTTCATGTAGTTGCGGATGCTTGCAGGGGGTTTAATCACAAGTATGTATTAGTCCAAGTAAGGTCGGTACATTAGCACATGTTCACCCACACAACACTTACAACACCAATGAAGAGTACTTAGCTATTTGAAGCGAAAGCACTTGACAGAATTCCCATATGTCCTCGAGAACGTTTGGTCCTTATAAGTATTTCCACCGGCTTGTCCTTTGCTAAGAAAGGATTGGGCCACTTGCTATGTTTGTTCTTTGTCTTTATTACGTGCACCTTGTTTTGTTGCTTTATCAGAAAACCCCTAAAAATCCGTTTGCTAAGTATTTACAGAGATTTCCTGCTCCATACCACTAGTCAACACCTTCTGCTCCTCGTTGGGATTGACACTCCTATTTATCGAAAGTACTATGATACACCCCCTATACTTGTGGGTTATCAACTACTATAATCATCAAAAACTTCTTTAGGGTAATTATCAGGGATTATAGAATAGCTTAAGTCCTCATCATCACTAGAGTCAGAAGAATAATAAAGATCAGGAATAGGTGGGGGATAAGGTTTGAGAGCTTCTTTCAATTTATTCCATTCCTTGATTTATTTTTCTTCTTTCTCCTTGATGCATCTTTGATTTCTCCGATACTCTTCATAATTCCGTTTCACTTCATCTACAGGTGTCAGATATGTGGGATATTCAACACGAGGCTCCTTATTTTTATTTTTCCTGGTTTTAGGCTTCATGGATTTCCCTTTCTGTCCTACTTCAATGATGCAACAAGTGGAAGATATGGGAGTAACAGTAGAGGGTTGTTCTCCATTGTTAGTAGAAGCAGTTCTAATATGATTAAAATAATCAGCTATGAAAGGCATTGCTTTAGAAAGAACATCTCTAACTAAGGTATCATCATAAGGAATTTTTCCTCTTCTATTTTCATTTTAAGAAACTCATTAACCAAGTTCTCTAGATCTGCAGGGAGAGGTTTTTCTTCATGCACAATTTCACATTGCCATTGATGAAAATTATTATGTATATCTCTTAAGAGTTGCCAAGCTTCTTCCAAAGTTTTTTCCAATGAATGCACCATCACACATCATGTATAGCTTATTCTTAAAAGAGTGATTTAATCCTCCATAAAAGTGATTCAATAATAACCAATCAGGTAAATTATGATGTGGACAATCATGCATCAATTTTGAGAACCAACTATAAGCTTGTATTAAATCCTCATTGTTGCTTTGCTTGAAATTCAGGATATGAAGCCTACGCTCCTAAGTTTGCTTTTGTGAGAAATACTTACCGAGAAAGCTTCGTAAATACCTTTCCATGAACTGAAGTGTACCGTGGGATGCGATTTTAACCAATCTTTAGCTTTTCCTTTTAGGGAGAACGAAAACAGATATAACTTCAGCTTATCATTTGTCCATCCATTTGCCTTTACCATAGAACACAATGAAGTAAATTTTTCAATATGCTCATATGGATCATTGTCCGGATCTCCTGCAAAAGATATTTCCATGATCATATTTATCAACATAGGATTAATCTCATATCCATCCACATCAACAGCTGGCTGGACAATAGGAGCATGTAATTGATCAACACTCAGAGAAGCATACTCCGCAAGACTTTTACTTTCCATAGTTCCTATCTTTTTGAATTTCCTATAACTAAAAAAAACAAGACTACTAACAAAAGGTAAACTAATATTTTTGTTCTTTTCAAATAATCAAAAGTAGTAAGATAAATAACAACAAACGAAAATAAACTATGTGCGAGTAGGAAGGTAATAACCTGCTTAGCTCCCCGGCAACGGCGCCAATTTGATGACTTGATTCCTGCACCAACAACAGGGTTATTGTAGTACTTGTCGCAGCAAATATTTAAGAGTTTTTCCCGATGGGAGATCGACAAACGGAAACAACACGACCCTACAGCCACGTTGTCAATGCGGCCATGTTTCACACCCAAACTGTGGTTTGGAAATAGACTATTCTATAAGTTACTAGAACAACAATAATTGAGAGAGGTTTAAAGTATATAATAACAAAGAACTTTTAACAAGAACAAAATAAACTAAGACAGAAAGTAAACAAGAATATGAACTGAATTAAAGAGATTGTAGTTGAAAGTACAAAGGAAGTCGCCTAGAGGGGGGTGAATAGGCTTTTAAAAATATTACGGTTTAGGCTCAAGTAAATGCGGAATAAAACTAACGTTTAATTTATTGAGCACAAAACCAAGCCAATAAGTTTACCTAAGTGCACCAATAACCTATGCTAAGCAATACAAGCAACAAGGTGATAGAAAGAAATAAATACTTCAAGCACGATGGCTATCACAATGTAAAGTGCATAAGTAAAGGGCTCGGTCGAGAGATAACCGATGGACGCGGAGATGAAGATTTGTTTCCCGAAGTTCACTTCCAAAGAAGCTACGTATCCGTTCGAGAGGTGTGATGGCGCAATGCTCTCCGAACGCCACAAATGGCTCACCTCGAGGTGTGGTGGCTCGATGCTCACCCAACGCCACACAAGGCCTCACCCCGGATGCGGAAGCACGCAACTCACCGACGCCACAAAAGGCTCACCCTATTCTCCCAAGTGCGCACCACAAAAGGCGGGCACTTGCTCCACTATGGGACGCTTGAGGGCGGTCACCGAACCCGTACAAGATTGGGGCTAACTCCACAACTCAATTAGAGGCTCCCAACAACAAAGCCACAAAAGGCTACAATGCCACAAAAGGCCAACAAAGCCACAAGAGGCTACAAGACCACAAAAGGTCAACAAGACCACAAAAGGTCAACAACCCAACCACACAACCGTCTAGGGTTCCAAGAACCCAAGAGTAACAAGCCCACAAGCTTGTACTCGCCGAATCTCCGAGGAGAACTCAAACCTATGCACCAAATGCAAGGGCAAGTCCTTCTCTCCCAAATTTTCTACCGAATACAAACAAACAAGCCAAGATCTATCTACTAGATTGTAGCAACGAGTTGATGGAATAACTCACCCTCGAAGATTCCAAAGTGTTTAACGAGAGAGGATTCTCGTGGGTGATGTAGTCGTACTCTTCCCGATCTCAAGATCGCGTAGACGATCCTTCCAGCAATGGGTCACATCGCTTGGTACTCGACGAAGACCTTCCTCTCCCTTGTTCCAAAGGCAGCGGAGGTTGTAGCACTCTCCTCGCGATTCCGCAGACAACCTGGTACCGGAAGTAGAGGGGAGATCTCGCAGGGCTTCGCCTTAAGCCGGAGCGAGTATGGTGGAGTATGAGAGAGTCCCTCGGTGTTCTAGGGTTTAGACACGCCGAGGAAGAGGTTCTAGGGCCGGCGGCTAGGGCTTGGAGGTGCCCAAGTCGGCGGCAAGGAGAACCCTAGGCGGCGGCGGCTTGGAGGGCGGCGACGGCTAGGGCTAGGGTTTTGGGGGCAAGGAACTTGTGTGTCTCTAGGAGGGAGCCCTGCCCCTCCTTATATAGGTGGAGGGGCCGGCCGGCCAAGGGGAGGAGAGTCCTCCCCAACTCGGCTTGGGTGGTGCGCCGGCTTGGGGAGGAGGGACTCCTCCCCAACTCGGTTTCCCCTTCCTCCTCTTTTCCTCTTTTCAAATTTAGCCGTTTGACTTTTCAATTTAGCTATTTGACTTTTCAAACTAGGATTTGAATTAATCCTTTATTTGGAACAGCGATAACACTTAGTACATGATGCAATCATACCAACTTGATACAACACATTCATGTACCCTTCCCCTCCGGAGTGTCGGACATTCCGGAACATTCTAGAACATTCCCGATGAAAACACCGGAACCATTCCCCAACTCAAACGGACTTTCCTTATATGAATCTTATTCTCCGGACCATTCCGGATCTCCTCGTGATATCCGGATCCCATCCGGACTCAACAACATTCGGTCTCTTTCTCATCATTCCATAACTACTCAAAACAACGTCGAATCCTTAAGTGTGTCTCACGGTTCGTGTGAATTATGCAGACATGATCGAGACACTTCTCCGAACAATAACCAATAGAGGAATCTGGAAATTCATATGGCTCCCACATATTTCTACGATTACTTTGCGATCGAATGAACCACTTACATACGATATCAATTTCCCTTTGTCTCACGATATGTTACTTATCCGAGGTTATGATCGTCGGTATCTCTGCATACCTAGTTCAACCTCGTTACCGATAAGTACTCTTTTCGCGTTCCCGTGATATGTGATCCCTTGTGAGCACCACATGCTTGCAAGCTAATTGGATGACATTTCACCGAGAGGGCCCAGAGTATATCTATCGTCATATGGATGGACAAATCCCACTCTTGATCCATGTGTTTCAACCAATACTTTCCGAACACTCAATGCCACCTTTATAGCCACCCGATTCACGGTGTGGTGTTTGATGTCATCAAAGCATCCATCCGGCAAAGGTGATATGCATGATCTCATGGTCGAAGGAATTAGATTACTATGAATCAGAAAGCATATAGCAATTGAACTATTAAAATGACTTGATCTTTATGCTACGCTTATCTATAGGAGTATGTCAATCATATCATTCTCCTAACGATATGATCTTGTTGTTAATAACATCTCAATGTTCATGATATGGAAACCACAATCATCTATTAACCAACAAGCTAGTATTATATAGAGGCTTTACTAGGGACTTCAAATTAAGTTTACAAATCACACAAGTATTAATGTTTCCTTGTTAATACTATTATAGCATGAATGTAAACATTTATCATAAACACAAAGATATAATAATAACTACTTTTATTATTGCCTCTAGGGCATATCTCCAACAGTCTCCCACTTGCACTAGAGTCATCTAATCTAGATTACATGGTAATACACCGAACACCCATGGCAGTTTGGTGCTGGTCATGTTTTGCCCTCGGGAGAGGTTTAGTCAACGGATCCGCCACATTCAGATCTGTGTGTACTTTGCAAATCTTTATATCCCCATCTTGGATATGTTCTCGAATAGCGTGAAAACGTAGCTTGATATGCTTCAGCTTCTTGTGTGACCTTGGTTCTTGCGCATTGGCTATGGCGCCCATGTTATCACAGTAGATAGACACTGGGTCCAGCGCACTAGGAACCACAACCAGCTCTGTAATGAACTCTTTCATCCATATCGCTTCTTGTGAAGCCTCCGAAGCAGCCATGTATTCTGATTCAGTTGAAGATCTCGCCACAACGCTTTGCTTTGCACTCCTCCAGCTAACTGCTGCACCATTCAAAATAAATACGTATCCAGATTGTGATTTAGAATCATCCGGATCGGTGTTCCAACTAGCATCGGTGTAACCATTAACAACGAGCTGTTCATCACCTCCATAAGAAAGAACCATATCCTTAGTTCTTCTCAAGTACTTAAGGATGTTTTTGACCGCTGTCCAATGATCCACTCCTGGATCATTTTGATATCTGCTAGTTAAACTAACAGCATATGCAATGTCGGGTCTAGTACATAGCATGGCATACATTAGAGATCCTATGGCTGAGGCATAGGGAGTCTTACTCATCCTTTCTCTATCTTCTGCCGATGTCGGACTATGAGTTTTACTCAAGGTCATATTGGGCAACATGGGCAAGAACCCTTTCTTGCTATCTTCCATTCCAAACCTCTTTAGAACTTTGTCCAAATATGTACTCTGTGACAATGATATTTGGTGTTTCGATCTATCTCTATAAATCTTTATGCCTAATATGTAAGCTGCTTCGCCAAGATCCTTCATTGAAAAACTATTATTCAAATATTCCTTGACACTATTAAGAAGGTCTACATCATTCCCAATCAATAATATGTCATCCACATATAGTATTAAGAATGCTCTGAGCTCCCACTCACTTTCTTGTAAATACAAGCTTCTCCATAAGTTTGTATAAAACCAAAACTTTTGATCACCTTATCAAAACGTTGATTCCAACTTTGGGATGCTTGCTTCAATCCATAGATGGACCGTTGAAGTTTGCATACCTTGTTAGCATCTTTAGGATCGACAAAACCTTTGGGTTGCATCATATACAACTCTTCATCAATGTCTCCATTGAGGAATGCTGTTTTGACATCCATCGCCATATCTCATAATCATAATATGCAGCGATTGCTAACATAATCCTCACGACTTTAGCTTCGCCATGGTGAGAAAGTCTCATCGTTGTCAACTCCTTGAATTTGTCGAAACCCTTTGCGACAAGTCGAGCTTTATAGACGATAACATTACCATCACATCTGTTTTCTTCTTGAAGATCCATTTGTTCTCGTGACCTTCCGCCATCCGTAAGTCCACCAAAGTCCATACTTGGTTTTCGTACATGGATCCAATCTCGATTTCATGGCTTCTTGCCATTTATTGGAATCTGGGCTCATCATCGCTTCCTCATATGTCTCGGGGTCATCGGTGTTGTCCACCAACATGACACTCATAACGGATCATACCAACTGGAGTGGTACGAGTTCTCGTTGACTGCGAGGCTCTGTAGCAACTTCAACAAGTTTCATGATCATCATCATTAGCTTCCTCTCTTATTGGTGCAGTACCACAGAACTTCTTCCGGTGCTGCGCTACTCGCAATTTCGAGAGAAGGTTCGACAACCTCGTCGAGTTCTACTTTCCTTCCAGTCACTTCTTTCGAGAGAAATTCTTCTCTAGAAAGGATCCATTCTGGCAACGAAGATTTTGCCTTGGATCTATGATAGAAGGTATACCCAATAGTTTCCTTCGGGTATCCTATGAAGATGCATTTTTCCGCTTTGGGTTCAAGCTTATCCTTTGTAACTTCTTTACATAGGCTTCAGACCCCCAAACTTTAAGGAGCGACAATCTAGGTTTCTTCCCAAACCATAATTCATACGGTGTCGCTTTCAGCAGATTTAGATGGTGCCCTATTTAAAGTGAATGCGCTGTTTCTAATGCATAACCCCAAAATGATAGCAGTAAATCTGTAAGTGACATCATAGAACGAACCATATCTAAGAGAGTTCGATTACGACGTTCGGACACACCATTACGCTGTGGTGTTCCCGGTGTCAATCTGAAAGTATTCCGCATTTCTTTAAATGCTCGCCAAACTCAGAACTTAGATATTCACCTCCACGATCGTAACGAAATTTAATCTTCTTGTTACGTTGATTCTCTACCTCACTTTGAAATTCCTTAAACTTCTCAAAAGTTTCGGACTTATGTTTCATGAAATAGATATACCCATATCTACTCAAGTCATCCGTGAAGGTAAGAACATAACGATAACCACCGCGCGATGCTACACTCATTGGACCACACACATCGGTATGTATGATTTCCAATAAGTCCGTAGCTCGCTCCATCATACCAGAAAATGGAGTCTTAGTCATTTTACCCATCAGACATGCTTCGCATCTTTCAAGTGATTCGAAATCAAGTGATTCAAGAAGTCCATCGAATGGAGTTTCTTCACACGCTTCACTCCAATGTGACCAAGACGACGATTGCCACATATAGGTCGAGTTATCGCCGATTTCAAACGCTTAGCCTCAATGTTATTAATATGTGTATTTCCACTATCGAGATTCAATAAGAATAGACCATCTATCAAAGGTGCATGTGCATAAAACATATTACTCATATAAATCGAACAACCATTATTCTTGGATTTAAACAAGTAACCGTCTCGCAATAAACAAGATCCCGATATAATGTTCATGCTTAACGCAGGCACCAAATAACAATTATTTAAGTATAAAACTAATCCCGATGGTAGATGAAGGGTAGCGTCGACCGCGATCACATCAACCTTTGATCCGTTTCAACGCCGCATCGTCACCTCGTTCTTCGCTAGCTTCCGTTTATTCGCAAAGACTGTTTCGAGTTACAAATATGAGCAAACCAAAGATCAAATACCCAGGCACTACTACGAGTACTAGTGAGATACACATCAATAACATGTATATCAGATATACCTTTCTTCTTGATGTTGCCGTTCTTCAAATCCGCCAAGTACTTTGGGCAATTCCGCTTCCAGTGACCTTCTCCCTTGCGAAAAGCACTCAAGATCGGGCTTAGGTCCAGCCTTGGTCTTCTTCGGCGTGGTAACTTTCTTACCACCCTTCTTGAAGTGTCCTTCGCTTAGACTTGCCTTTCTTGAATTTGGTGGTCTTATTGACCAACAACACTTGGTGCTCTTTTTGATCTCCACTTTGCAGATTTCAACATGGCAAAGAGTTCAGCAACGTCTTGTTCATGTTTTGCATGTTGTAGTTCATCACAAAGTTCTTGTAACTTGGTGGTAGTGATTGGAGGACACGGTAAATCCCCAAAGCATTAGGAATCACAATACCCAAGCTTTGAAGTTTGTTTGCGTGCCCAGACATCTTAAGCACATGCTCATTGACGAGCTGCCTCTTCCATCTTGCAGTTAAAGAACTTTTGAAGCCTCATAGCTTTCAATTGTCGCATGAGTCTCAAAGATCAATTTGAGATCCTCGACAATATCATATGGGTCTGAATTCTCAAACCTTTTCTCAAGTCCGATTCTAAACCATACAAGATAGCACCTTGAATCGTGGAGTCTTGAGTTTTCCGAGTGAGGTAAACATTCTTTACTTCATCGGAAGCATCAGCTGCAGGTGGGTCACCCAGCGGTGCATCCAGCACATAGGTCAAATTACCAGCTATGAGGACAATCCTCAAATTGCGGAACCAATCCGCGAAGTTGCTTCCATTGTTTTTCAACTTTTCTTTCTCTAGGAACGCATTAAAATTGATGGTAGGGGCTGCCATTGATCTACAACATATTTGCAATAGTTTAGACTAAGTTTATGACAAATTGAGTTCAAATTAATAAATTTAATCTAGGTGAACTCCCACTCAAAACAATATCTCTCACATTGTTTTAGTGATCACACGAACCAAATCCACCACATCAACACCGATCATCACGAGAGTTGGTATAGTTTCAATGGCGAACAATCGACAAGTTCATCATATCTACTATATGATTCATGCTTTACCTTTCGGTGATCCGTGTTCCGAGACCATGTCTGTACATGCTAGGCTCGTCAAGATCAAACCTTAGTTTCCGCATGAGCAAATCTGGCTTGCTCACGTTGTATACACTTGCGGAATCTAACACACCCGATCATCACGTGGTGCTTCGAAACAACAAGCTTTAGCAACGGTGCTAACTAAGGGTGAACACTTTATGACTTGAAATTCATGTGCATGAGGGATCATCTTATAATGCTACCATCGTCTACTAAGCAATATAAGATGCATAAAGGATTAACATCACATGCAATTCATAATATGTGATATGATATGGCCTTTCTTCTTTGTGCTTCCGATCTCCATCTTCTAGCACGGACATGATCTCCATCATCATCGGCATTGCATCAAGGTCAACGGCGCTTCTTCATGGTTGTCTTCCACCGGCTTCAACTATTACAACTACTTTGAATAGACACGCGGGTCTTAACATAAATTAAAGACAACCATATGGCTCCTGCCGGTTTCCAACTTACAATAAGGAACATTGCATACATCAAATATAATCACAATCATGGCCATATCACATCACAGCACACCCCTGCAAAACAAAGTTAGACGCCTCTACTTTCTTTGCATGTTTTACGTGGTTTGGGGCTTTCAATAAGTGTCGTTCTAACTTACGAACATGAACCACAACATTGATACTAGTATTGTTAATCACCCGTTGTAAATTGGATCTTAACTATGCTAGGAGAAACAGGCACCCGCAAAGCCACTTATGCAATACAAGTTGCATGTCAAGCGTGGAGCAAGTCTCATGAACGATGTCATGTAAGGTTAGCCCGGGCCGCTTCATCCCAACATCCCGCAAGATGCAAAGTACACAAGAAGCAATCGACAATAAAAGCATCAACGCCCACAATGACCATTGTGTTCTACTCGTGCAACATATCTACATATAGACACGGCTCTGATACCACTGTAGGGTTTCGTAGCATGGAAAACAAAAAATTTCTACCGCATACAAACAAACAAGCCAAGATCTATCTAATAGATTGTAGCAACGAGTCGATGGAATACCTCACCCTCGAAGATTCCAAAGTGTTTAACGAGAGCGGATTCTCGTGGGTGATGTAGTCGTACTCTTCTCGATCTCAAGATCGCGTAGACGATCCTTCCGGCGCTGCGTTCCGGCAGCGCTCCCGCAATCGGTCACACGTTCGGTACTTGACGAAGACCTTCCTCTCCTTGTTCCAGCAAGAAGCGGAGGTTGTAGCACTCTCCTCGCGATTTCGAAGACAACGGCGTGGTACCGGATGTAGAGGGGAGAGCTCGCAAGGCTTCGCCTTAAGCCGGAGCGAGTATGGGGGGGTCTGAGAGAGTCCCTAGGTGTTCTAGGGTTTAGACACGAGGAAGAGGTGCTAGGGCCGGGCTAGGGCTTGGAGGTGCCCAATTGGTGACAAGGAGAACCCTGGCGCGGCGGCTTGGGCGGGCGGCTAGGGCTAGGGGTTTTGGGGGCAAGGAACTTGTGTGTCTCTAGGAGGGAGCCCTGCCCTCCTTATAGGTGGAGGGGCCGGCCAAGGGAGGGAGAGGAGTCCTCCCCAACTCGGCTTGGGTGGTCTTGGCTTGGAGGAGGGACTCCCTCCCAACTCAGTTTCCCCTTCCTCCTCTTTTCCTCTTTCCAAATTTAGCCGTTTGACTTTTCAATTTAGCTATTTGACTTTTCAAACTAGGATTTGAATTAATCCTTTATTTGGAACAGCGATAACACTTAGTACATGATGCAATCATACCAACTTGATACAACACATTCATGTACCCTTCCCCTCCGGAGTGCCGGACATTCCGGAACATTCTAGAACATTCCCGATGAAAACACCGGAACCATTCCCCAACTCCGAAACGGGACTTTCCTTATATGAATCTTATTCTCCGGACCATTCCGGATCTCCTCGTGATATCCCGGATCCCATCCGGGACTCTGAACAACATTCGGTCTCTTTCTCATCATTCCATAACTACTCAAAACAACGTCGAATCCTTAAGTGTGTCTCCCTACGGTTCGTGAATTATGCGGACATGATCGAGACACTTCTCCGAACAATAACCAATAGAGGAATCTGGAAATTCATATGGCTCCCACATATTTCTACGATTACTTTGCGATCGAATGAACCACTTACATACGATATCAATTTCCCTTTGTCTCACGATATGTTACTTATCCGAGGTTATGATCGTCGGTATCTCTGCATACCTAGTTCAACCTCGTTACCGATAAGTACTCTTTTCTCGTTCCCGTGATATGTGATCCCTTGTGAGCCAGTCACATGCTTGCAAGCTAATTGGATGACATTTCACCGAGAGGGCCCAGAGTATATCTATCCGTCATATGGATGGACAAATCCCACTCTTGATCCATGTGTTTCAACCAATACTTTCCGAACACTCAATGCCACCTTTATAGCCACCCAGTTACGGTGTGGTGTTTGATGTCATCAAAGCATCCATCCGGCAAAGGTGATATGCATGATCTCATGGTCGAAGGAATTAGATTACTATGAATCAGAAAGCATATAGCAATTGAACTATTAAAATGACTTGATCTTTATGCTACGCTTATCTATAGGAGTATGTCAATCATATCATTCTCCTAACGATATGATCTTGTTGTTAATAACATCTCAATGTTCATGATATGGAAACCACAATCATCTATTAACCAACAAGCTAGTATTATATAGAGGCTTTACTAGGGACTTCAAATTAAGTTTACAAATCACACAAGTATTAATGTTTCCTTGTTAATACTATTATAGCATGAATGTAAACATTTATCATAAACACAAAGATATAATAATAACTACTTTTATTATTGCCTCTAGGGCATATCTCCAACAAAAACGAGCTCAAAAGATGGGGAACCATTGGGGAAGAAGCCCCCCTTAAATAGGACAAGGAAAAACTGACCATTTGGGCCAGATTTGCGCCCCCACCGGAACTTCCGCCAAATAGAAACACAAGTTACTGAACCTAACCGGAACTTGGGTCGGAACTTGGGCCGGAACTTGGGTCGGAACTTGGGCCGGAACTTCCGCTCAAGCAAAAACACAGGACAACGTTGCACAAAAACTTCAATAACTTTTGATCCCGGACTCTGTTTTTGATGATATTGGGCTCGTTTTGAAGAGAACGAAAAGTTTTACAAGATTATGCAAAGAAACATAATAGTCCATGTAAGATCCCTCCTTTGTAAAGGAAAAGGATCCCTGTGATTGCAATGCTAGTCCCTAGATCATTGCTAGCATCCACAGTTTAAGATGAAGTACACAGATACAAAGGTCATTTATTACATCCATTCCAGAGATAAACATAGTCTTTTACAACTCAAGGCCATAGGCCTAATACAAGAGTTTAAATAAGTAAATAAATATAAGTCTTCATCTTCATGTGCCACAGGCAAACATGTTGAGTGTAGACTCATGACACCTAATCCTCATCAGAGTAACCTGCAACATCACAAGTTACAGCAACAGTGGGTCAATACTTTGGAATAGTATTGGCAAGTGATACCTTAGTAAATTTTAGGTGGACTATATACTATATGCAAATTTGCCTAAGTGTAGCTTGGCTTGCTTTGCTCAAAATAGGTTTTGCCTATTAGTTGAAATCACTAAGTTTTTATTTGTCAAAACTTTTCCCAAGGAACCACCAATAGACATTGAGGTCCTTCACCCTTGTTCACCCACAATTTTTACTTAGAAGTTGGAATGATGAGATTCTTGATAGCTTCCATGCCTTTATGCTCAAGTTGTCCATTGCCATGGACTTGGCTAAGTACTTAGATTTTTTTCCATCTGCAGAGGTTGTGCACTTTCCCCACCAGACTTGGTTTCACCAAGACAGGACCTTTCAGAAGCCTTCCCTTAGACCAAATGGACGCGTTCCAACCTATCATTCCCACTACCACCAACTGTCCAAATGGCTAAGTTCTAGCAACCTATGTGATCCAGGCAGAGCCCATATTGCCAAGTGGCTGCACTAGAAGCTTCTCAACACTTGGCCTCTAAAATCCCTTTGTTCCTGGGTGGCTTTCCACAAGTGAGATACACAAGGTAAACCATAGCCATGGGCCTTGTGTAACCACTCAACCAAAAACCACCAATCAAGTCCCTTTCCACCCAGGTGATTCATTGACTTAGTTGTTTTATTAAGAAAAACATAAGTCCAAAGACTTAGAAATATTTTCATCATAGCATGTATATTTCACCAACCCTTGTTTGCTACTAGCTAGGCTAAGCATGGCATAGATACTACTTAACTTAGAAAATTTCCTAGCAATTCTACAACTACTTAGGATTTCCCAACATGGCATTTGGCAAAATAGTAACATGCAAGACTTAGCAAAAATATTTCTAATGCTTGTATAAAAATATAGGGATGGAAATATTCATGAAGTACCACTTGCCTTGGTAGTTGGGAGAGTAGCACTCTTCACAATCACAATCACTAGCACCAAAGTCTACACAAAGAATGGTAGCAACAAATTACACACAACATATACAAACAAACAAAAATACATATGCATGCATGCAAAAATGCTAAGTGATGATTTTTAAAACTCAACCAAGCAAGTGCATGGTACTGAATCATAACCAAGTCAAAAACTTGCTAAACCAAGTTTATTTGACACTAAAACAATTTCCTAAACAATTCATAAACTCAAAATAGTCCTAAACAAGTTTCTGCAAATAAAGTCATTTTAACAGAAGCTAAACATTAAACGCATTGCATAAACAGAAAGGGCTTGTTCTCCTGATTCCAACGGTATAAAATTTGTCAAATTCTAACGTGTGGATCAAAAGTTATAGCTAAATCAAAATTGGTTATAAATCTGATTTCAAATTCTGTTTTTAAACAAACCCTAGCCACGCGTCGCGCTCTGATTGGCGCGTACCATTTCGCGTCGGATCACGCTTCTGAGCCGCTAGATCTAACTTAATCGCGCGGCTCAGATCTAATCTTACCGCTTTGCTCGCGTTCTATCCTATCCGCACGATCTGGATCCAACGCTACTGAGCAGCCTGACCATCTAGTGGCGGCACTAGCGGCGGCGACAGGCGGCGGCGCGTCTGTCAGTGGCGGAGCTGACGTTCTAGGTCGCGCGCAAGAGGGAGAAGGGGCTTACCGGAATCGCAGAGGGCTGCTGATGCTCAAGGTGGTGTCGGCTGGTCAAGGGCGTCTTTGAGGCCGGGGAGCTCGTCGGAGTTGTGCACGGCGTCGGGTGGTTGCTGTCGAAGTTGTTGCCGAGGTTCCACGTCGCCCTAGCACGAACCAAGTGGTTTAGGAGATGCGCAAGACGATGGCAAACAACCTAGTATGCGAGAGAGATCAAGGGGCACGCTCTGCTTATCGTAATCGGTCGCCGGAGTTGAGTGGCGGCTCGGTCGGTTGCGGGCACGAACGGGGACGGCGTCCTGGGTCACAAGCAGGCAAGCAAAGGGCATCAGAAGATGCACGAGATCATGCTGGGCACGTTCGTTTGAATCAGAGGCACGGGGGCGGTCGGGACTCATCGGAATTTGCTGCCGGAGATCGTCGGAACAGCGGCAGCGTCGAGCGAGTTGCGAGCAGCCTGGTGGCATGGAGAGGAAATTGGGTGAGGGGAAATGGCCGCGAGAGGGAGGGGCTTAAGTAGGCAGAGGCTCGACAAGAAACGCTCAGTGATTCAATGCCAATTACACCGCGAAATCAACGCAGCAACAGCCAGCGGCGGTGTTCGTGCGCGGAAATTTGGGGAAGATGATGACGACGTGGACGGGGGCCGCCAGCCAATGTAACGAGGGGAGTGGGGTCCGGGTGTCAGCGGCTCACTGGGTGCATCTGCGCGTGAGCGAGGGAGAGAAGGGAGCCGGGTGGGCTAAATGGGTTGCGTCTGTTGCTGGGCTCAAATCCTGGCGCCGGCCCTTTTCTTTTTCTTTAATCTTTTTCTATTTCTGATTTGATTTTCTAGATTGATTTTCAAATGATTTTCAAAGGCTTATGAATTCAAACTTTTTTCCAGGGTTTTTGCAGTGTGCAACAGTCACAATTCTAGGCATAAAACCATGTGGTCACTTTGAGTTGGCTTGGTCATTTTTGGAAAGACAAAATAACAGTGGCATTGCACTTGGTTTGCAAATGTTTGAAAATGGTTTTGAACCCATTTTTATTTTATAAAATTTTTTTCAAACTCTACACTCAAACCAATCAACAAGGAAGCAAACAAATTTGGTTTTTAAACCACTAAGCTCTCAAATGAGGATGGTCATTTGATTTAAGTTTTGCTCACATAAAATGATAGCACCATGTGCTTCTGTTTTCTTGAAATTGGTTTGAAATTGATCTCAAAACTATATGCATGCATGAATGATATGAAATCTTTGAAATCATGAATTTAGGGATGTTACAGTCCAGCATGGAAGTATAAAACCAAATTGAGAAAGATATGACCTCTCTAGAAGCGATGAACCGGTAAAACCTCCAAAACCCAAAACACAAGAAGTTGAGCTTGGAAACTCCGATTGGGATGAAACCAATTTTGTTTGAAATATAATGACGAATAGAATCCAACAAAAAGTCGAAATATTGGGTATCACCTTGGGAGAAAATACTATGAATATATATGTGAAGTATCCCCCAAGGTGTGGAGCTCGAAAACTCGCAAGATCAAAAACCGCAATAAGATATGCAAGTGAAATCCTTAGATGATGAACTAGAGCTTGTTATGATGATGACCACAATCTCTAGATCCTCTCATGGACAAGAACCAAATAACAACCAAGAAAGATGATGCTATGAATGCAAAGGTTTGAGCTCTCTCTGAACAATGCAAACGAGACACCCGCTTGAGAGCCCCTCTTGATAGAACGGCTATCTATCCTAAACCCGGTCTCCCAACTAACAATACGAGACCGGCAAAAGAGAAGCCCTATCAAGAACATACCTTTGCCTTGAGAATCCCACTTGAACTTGATGTAGACCGTCTTGTTCTTCTATAGTGGGAACACCTTTCTTGGATGCTCTTGCTTGATGAAGATGAAGACTTGCAAATTGCTACCCCATACTCCATGGGGAAACCTCTTCTTTGAACTTGTCTTCATCATTCCATGAGCACGAGGATGGCAAGCTTCAAGCATGAGATCTTCTAGAGATGGCGCATCTTGAGCTCGCCCTTATTCATCCCTACTTGAGGTTGATCCATCTTGATGCAACTCTTTGCACATGTCTTGATGAACCTTCAAGCTCCTTCTTTATTCATGATTCCAATGGGCACAAAGCCCTTGGACATTTCTTCATCTTCCAACCCTGAGACCAACACATGGCCCAAGTGATGCCAATGGACAGGCCTACAAGTGAAACTCAATTTAAACATTAGTCCATAGAGATTGTCATTAATTACCAAAACCACACATGGGGGCATACATGCCCTTTCAATCTCCCCCATTTTGGTAATTGATGACAATCCCTTAGCGAGGGTTTAAATATGAAAATTAACGACCAAAGCGGTTGCCCCAACATCAAATACTACACAAGTATGTGATGTTGGTACAACCACAATATATAGAGCAAACTCCCCCACAATCTATGCATGTGTGATGAACTTGAATTTCATTGCATAGATTGCCAACCGTTACCGTTGGTTGAGTTTCCTCTATATATTCAACATGCAAAGAAAACACAAAGATGCAAGAGCATGAGAGGCAAATGCTTAAGAACACACTCAAAGCAAATCCCAACTTCCCTTAAACCCTCCAAAACTTCTCCCCCATTGGCATCGATTGCCAAAATGGGTGAAAAGTTGTAGACGGTCAACATAGTGAGAATTCCTCCAAAGGTGTGCATATGCACAAGTCAAATGATGAGAACTAGGGAGGAAGTAAAACTATATTGAGGACCCAAAGAAAGCAAAAAGAAGATAAAGAAAATAAAAGGGCTTCAACAAATGAAGCGAGCAATCAAAAGATCCAAAAGAAACAATTGAAACACCATCAAATGATGTCAAAAGGGAACAACCAAAAGAGTGTTTAAATAAAAATAGAGAAGCTCCCCAAACTTTGTGCAAAGATTAGAATACTTGTATTGAATACAATATGCACAAATATGGAATCCTTGCTCCCCCATAAGCATTTAAACCACAAGAAACGAGAAAGAAGGAACATGTGCATCATTAAATGAATTATAGAAGCTCCCCAAAAATTGTGCACCAATTATAGTAATTATATTTGGAAACAATGTGCACAACCATGGAATCCTAACTCCTCCAAAACCATTTAACAATGCACACAAAATACAATAATTTGGAAACCACCGAAGAATCAAAATGAAGTAAGAGATGATTTCCAAGAAAAGCAAAAACAACCAAATATTGATCTTCTCTTGTGTGTATAAATTTTTAGGTGGAAAATATCACAAAGACATATAACCACAAAGAAGCATGCACACACAAGATAGATACTCAAGAAAGCACATGAAGACCCAAAAAAAAGTCATAGAATATACCAATAAGATGTTTTGCTTGAAAGCATGCCCAAGGGCTCAAATATATCTTATTGTACATCAATGAGCTTCAAACACCAACATACCCCGTACAACACAACAATTCTCAAGGGAAGAATAGGATAGAAGGAATATATGGAGAAAGGCAACAAGTATCACAAGATAGAAATCAACTTGGCAAAAATACTCACTATTGCACATGAGAGATATTGAGGAAACAATATGCAACAAAATTGCTAGATTGACATATTTGGGATTAGTGAATCATGAGCATGATTTAGTATAGTCCCCATTATATGCACTCATCTCAACAAACACACATTTGCAATAGAGAGAACTCTTCAAAGCCAAAGCAATAAATCCTACATATGGAAGAACACAAATTCATGCCAACAAGCAACCTACACAAGGTTGGGAACAAGATATGTATGCATGAGAGAGAGATACTTGTTACCGAGATATAATTGGTAGGATGAAGAAGATATGAATTCGTTGATCATCCTAGCTTGCATCCAACTGACATGTAGACGCCACTTCTTCCTTGTTCAAGATAAAAGCACCCAATATATATCTCCAATGTACCTAAAACACAATTAAGTACACTATGGTCCCCAAACACATTGGGTCCAAAGTAGTTAGTGAAACTACAATACATAGGAGAGCCCCCACACAAATATGTGCATATTGATATGAAATTGAATTTCATGCACATCTTAGCCTATTAGGATTTGGTAGAGTTTCCCCTATATATTGGATCAAAGGAAGCAAGCATGCCATAATATATACACGAAGTAAATATGCATGCATAGGCTTTCAAGAACCAAAAGGAGATACAAGTTGAACAAAAACACCATGTAAATCAATAAGACACACACAAATTTGTGACTCGACAAAAGGTGTCCAAATTGTATCGAAGAGCCAAATCAACACATGAAAGAACAGAAGTTCAACAAATGAACTCGAAAGAGCCAAAGAAAAAGGATAAGAAAAATACCAAGGCTCAAGGATTATCTCATCCTAAAAGGACAAAACAAGTGAAACAGAATGCGATAAAGCCAACTCCCAACGAGAGCAAGGAAATAATAACCAAAACAAACTCTTCACACTTTTCATTATGCCACACAAAGTACCAACACAAAAAGGATCGAGCTTCCAAAAAAAAACGGATCAAATCAAGAAGCATAAAACAATGTTCTAGATAATATAGGAGAGCTCCCCCATAAGTAGAGCATTATATATAATTTTGCCTTTGAATGCAAAATGCCCACGAATGAGATCATCACTACTACCTACACTAAGTAAAACACAAGGGAAAATAAATAAACTAAGAAGATCCACAAGAGGCAAGGAAAGCTTGGGAGCAACTAGACAAACATTTTATTGGCCAAAGATAAGACAAAAAGGAAAAGTCCAAAATGAATATGATCAATGAATTCTACCATATATTAAGTACTAATTGTCCAAGGACAAGAAGTAATAGGTATAATTTTCCCGAGGTAGTTTGCAAGGATATCCAAGATCATATTCACACAAAGAAGCATATAACAAGATAGGAATTAAACTTGATGCTTCGAAAGAGATTCTTGATTGCTTCAAATAGTCACACAATCACTAGTGATTGGATTAAGTAGAAGCAAGTGGTTCCCATGAGGATATATAGATCCAAATATGAGGAAGCACATACCAAGAATCACTCTCACGAACAAGATCCAAAAGATGAGCAATAAAAACATTTAAGCAAATTGGAACTTGTATGAGCAAATGTGCCACATAGGAACTAGATAATTCTCAATATCAAATCTAAGTGGCACTACCTCAAATGTCTACATTTTCTAGGTTTGTAATATGCACAAAGAATATGACTCCCCCATAATGTGATAAACCAAGAAATCTCAACAAGAGGCAAAAAGATCAAACTAGAGGTATTAATGGACATTATGGAAACTTGAGTTTCTCATGAGAGAGACAAACCACATAGAGACAACAAAATGACTACTAAGTGGTTTTTCTCATGTACACACATTTTAGGATTGTGGAATGCCCAAGCATGACACTCCCCCAAAACGGAATAGTCCATTAATCCCTCACAAGAGCCAAATAAGATACCTACTAGAAACAATAAAGGCTCAAAACCAAGAAACACAAATACATGGTGTGCCAACCAACATACACAAAGATAATTCATAGGTCAATATAAGTAAGTGGGAAGCACAACATGTACAAGCACATGCAAGGTACAAAACCAACACATGCACAAGGGAGCAAGTAACTATAAATGTAAAGGAGTTTAGCACAAGTTACTGGAAGGAGGAACATTAGATAAGGAATAGAAGCATGATAACCAATGACTTGACTTTGACAACAAGAATATAATGAAGATCTCTCAACTCTTCATAAGATAGCCAAGTCTCCAATGCCCTCCAAAAACACCTATTGATCAAGTTTTAGCTTGTTGGTCCCCTACCAAGTTGGGTCCTAACAAGTTAGTCACAATAGGCTTGGACACCCAAATGGTTCTTTTCTTGACACCACTTTGGGCACCAACAAATTTGGCAAACACATTGCCACCCTCATCCTTACGAAGTGAATAAGCATCATCAAACAAGATAGGATGGGATGAGGAGATACCCATGGTGCATGAGGAAGAAAGGTGCCCCTTCTCACGACATATGTAGCAAGTTCTTATCTTGCCGTCTTTCTTGTTGGGAGGAGCTGCACCATGAAGAAGAGCTTGAGGCTTCTTGGGAAGTGGCCCATCTTGAGCTTGTGGAGGAGCTTGAGGCCGCTTCCCCCGTTGCTTCTCACTAAGAGGCTTCTTCTTCAATGGGCAATCCCTCACATGATGCCCTTCTTCCTTGCACTTGAAGCACACAATGTTGGCCGGATTCCTCACTTGTCCTTGGCCCTTCTTCTTGTTGCCCTTGTGCTTCAACGAGATAGTGGACTTGCTCTTGGTGTTGGAGTTGAATCCAAGCCCACTCTTGTCACTTGGGGGGCGTCGCACACTCAACATATTCTTGAGCGTGGTCTTCCCTTCATGACACCTTTTCAAGTCATTCTTCAAAGAAGTGACTTGAGCCTTGAGCTCTTTGACTTCCTCTACATGGTTAATATCAACAACAATACTAGAGGAAGTAGAAGCTTCATTGTTAGAGCAACAAGGCAAAGGATGCAATTCATCACAAGATTTAGCATGGCTGTGAGAGGATGAATTACAAGGACTAGCACATGGCAATATAACATTTGGAGTAGATATAGTGCTAATGTCCACATGAGGCCCACTAGATGTTACCTTTGACATAATGGCCTCATGAGCTAATCTTAGCCTACCATGGGAGACTAGAAGATCCTCATGCGAGCTTGAGAGCTTGGCATGACTTTCTTCTAATTTCCCATAGTTGCTCGTTAGCAAAGCAAGTTGAGCCTTTAGCTCAACATTCTCCTTCAAGATAGATGCTTCACAAGAAATAGAGTTAGTAGCACAAGCATCATCATTTAAAGCAAGAGGCGAGGTTAACTTGGAAAGCTCTTTAGGATAAGAAGCTTTAAGTTGCTCATGTGACTCGGTGAGTTTGGCATAAGCAACTTCAAGTTCATCATTTTTAATTTGAAGGGCACATGCCACCTCAAAATCTCTATCATGAGATTTTTTCACTCTAGATAGCTCTAGATCAAAGGTCTCCTCAAGAGATTCCTTAGTGGCTTGTTCCTCTTCAAGAGCTTCATTTAGGTTGGCAATTTCATTAGCATACTCACGCTCAAGACTACTTAGTTTATCTATTTTGTCCTCATGCTCATATATTAGTTGCCTACTTTCAATAACACAAGTCAAGATTTCAATGAAAGTAGAGCAAGCATTTTTATTAGGATGAAGAGCACGAAGGACTAGCCCCCCTTCTCTTTTAGAGAAGCAACATCATTATCTACTTCTACATGATCAACATTCACATCATCATGAGATATATTGGAGTCCAAAGGAGAGGTTACCTTTGAACCCTTAGCCATGAGGCACAAGTTAACATTGGAAGAAGATGATGATCAGGGAACACATGAAGCTCTAATGACAACTTTGCCTTGGCTCACACATTCTTCACTTTCCTCTACATGGTTAGCAACACAAGAACTAGAGGAAATGGAAGCACATTTATCATGGCAACAAGGCAAAGCAAGCATATCATCATGAGATATATCCAATTCATTTCTACAATATATGCAAGGGCAATCAACACTAGGATGTAAATCACATATGGTCCTACAAGTGTTCATGCCCAAAGATACAACATTGCAATGAGATAGAGACAAAGAATCATGAATGGAAATCTCACTATCTACATTGCAAGTTCTATCACCACTCACCATATCATTACCTTGTGACAACTCACATGTTGGTCTAGTGGAAGAAGATGAGAACTCATCGCGGCCGGAGGTGGATGGAACACAATCATCCTCATTAAGCTTGGACACATCATATTTTGCTTGAAGCTTGGTCCATATATCATGAGAATTTCGGAAAGGCATGATTGAGGAAAGAACTACAAAGCTCACAACATTAACAAGAACATTAGATGCTTGAGCTTCGAGATAAGAGTTTGTCTTCTCCTCCAAAGATAGATTTTGGGGATCCTTAGGAGGAGACAATCCCATATCTAGAATGCGCTCAATGTTTGGGTCAATGGCCCGGAAATGACTAAGCATGCTGACGCCAAACATCATAATGTGTGCCATCAAAAGTAAATGTGTGAGAGTGCACTAAACCCCTAGGAGACATCTTTACTCTCGAGGCGGTGAAGCCTAAAAGCGAGAGACCTTGCTCTGATACCAATTGAAAGTACAAAGGAAGTCGCCTAGAGGGGGGTGAATAGGCTTTTAAAAATATTACGGTTTAGGCTCAAGTAAATGTGGAATAAAACTAAAGTTTAATTTATTGAGCACAAAACCTAGCCACTAAGTTTACCTAAGTGCACCAACAACCTATGCTAAGCAATACAAGCAACAAGGTGATAGCAAGAAATAAATACTTCAAGCACGATGGCTATCACAATGTAAAGTGCATAAGTAAAGGGCTCGGTTGAGAGATAACCGATGGACGCGGAGACGAAGATTTGTTTCCCGAAGTTCACTTCCAAAGAAGCTACGTCTCCGTTGGAGAGGTGTGATGGCGCAATGCTCTCCGAATGCCACAAATGGCTCACCTCGAGGTGTGGTGGCTCGATGCTCACCCAACGCCACACAAGGCCTCACTCCGGATGCGGAAGCACGCAACTCACCGACGCCACAAAAGGCTCACCCTATTCTCCCAAGTGCGCACCACAAAAGGCGGGCACTTGCTCCACTATGGGACGCTTGAGGGCGGTCACCGAACCCGTACAAGATTGGGGCTAACTCCACAACTCAATTGGAGGCTCCCAACAACAAAGCCATAAAAGGCTACAATGCCACAAAAGGCCAACAAAGCCACAAGAGGCTACAAGACCACAAAAGGTCAACAAGACCACAAAAGGTTAACAACCCAACCACACAACCGTCTAGGGTTCCAAGAACCCAAGAGTAACAATCCCACAAGCTTGTACTCGCCGAATCTTCGAGGAGAACTCAAACCTGTGCACCAAATGCAAGGGCAAGTCCTTCTCTCCCAAATTCCAACAAAGCTACAAAAGCTATTGGAGGAATAAGGGAGGAAGAACACAAGAGGAGAACTCAAACCTATGCACCAAATGCAAGGGCAAGTCCTTCTCTCCCAAATTCCAACAAAGCTATTGGGGGAATAAGGGAGGAAGAACACAAGAGGAGAACACAAAACTCTCCAAGATCTAGATCCCAATGATTCCTTCACAAAGAAGGGATTTGACTTGGTGGGATTATAGATCTAGATCTCCTCTCACTTTTCCCTCAAAAAGATGTAAGAATCATGGGAGGGAGAGGGAGTAAGAGAGCTCAAATAGGTCAACAATGGTGGGCAAAAACGAGCTCAAAAGATGGGGAACCATTGGGGAAGAAGCCCCCCTTAAATAGGACAAGGAAAAACTGACCGTTTGGGCTAGATTCGCGCCCCCACCGGAACTTCCGGCAAATAGAAACACAAGTTACTGAACCTGACCGGAACTTGGGTCGGAACTTGGGCCGGAACTTGGGTCGGAACTTGGGCCGGAACTTTCGCTCAAGCAAAAACACAAGACAACATTGCACGAAAACTTCAATAACTTTTGATCCCGGACTCTGTTTTTGATGATCTTGGGCTCATTTTGAAGAGAACGAAAAGTTTTACAAGATTATGCAAAGAAACATAATAGTCCATAATGGAAGTATAAAACCAAATTGAGAAAGATATGACCTCTCTAGAAACGATGAACCGGTAAAACCTCCAAAACCCAAAACACAAGAAGTTGAGCTTGGAAACTCCGATTGGGATGAAACCAATTTTTTTGGAAATATAATGACGAATAGAATCCAACAAAAAGTCGAAATATTGGGTATCACCTTAGGAGAAAATACTATGAATATATATGTGAAGTATCCCCCAAGGTGTCGAGCCGGAAAACTCGCAAGATCAAAAACCGCAATAAGATATGCAAGTGAAATCCTTAGATGATGAACTAGAGCTTGTTATGATGATGACCACAATCTCTAGATCCTCTCATGGACAAGAAACAAATAACAACCAAGAAAGATGATGCTATGAATGCAAAGGTTTGAGCTCTCTCCGAACAATGCAAACGAGACACCCGCTTGAGAGCCCCTCTTGATAGAACGGCTATCTATCCTAAACCCGGTCTCCCAACTAACAATACGAGACCGGCAAAAGAGAAGCCCTATCAAGAACATACCTTTGCCTTGAGAATCCCACTTGAACTTGATGTAGACCGTCTTGTTCTTCTATAGTGGGAACACCTTTCTTGGATGCTCTTGCTTGATGAAGATGAAGACTTGCAAATTGCTCCCCCATACTCCATGGGGAAACCTCTTCTTTGAACTTGTCTTCATCATTCCATGAGCACGAGGATGGAAAGCTTCAAGCATGAGATCTTCTAGAGATGGCACATCTTGAGCTCACCCTTCTTCATCCCTACTTGAGGTTGATCCATCTTGATGCAACTCTTTGCACATGTCTTGATCAACCTTCAAGCTCCTTCTTTCTTCATGATTCCAATGGGCACAAAGCCCTTGGACATTTATTCATCTTCCAACCTTGAGACCAACACATGGCCCAAGTGATGCCAATGGACAAGCCTACAAGTGAAACTCAATTTACACATTAGTCCATAGAGATTTTCATTAATTACCAAAACCACACATGGGGGCATACATGCCCTTTCAGTAGTTGTAGGATTGAATGGAATGAGAGAGGGCTTCTAGGCTTCGGTCTCACTAGTAATAGATGGGCAAATATATGTGTGATCTATAAGATATTACTCAGACAAATAAACGTTCCCCAATTGATTACCGGGCTGTCACTCTGTGTGCACTATGCATGATTCTCGCGCGTCACCGCAAGGCAAAAGGCACTTCCGGACCAAAGGATCACATAAACTCATCTTAGATCACAATAAATTCTAACTTAGCGCACTATATCATACATCAACCTAGAATTGAATCAATCACTCACACATGGATAAACAGCAAAACATATAAATATATGATGATATCACAATTGTGTTCAATCTTACAATTACTAAACACAAGAGAGAGAGAGAGAGAGAGAGAGGAAGATGGAGATGATGATGGAGATGGAGATCGATGCGTGGTGGTGGTGATGTCTTCCTTTTCCTCCTCTTCTTCTTGCTTGGATGCCTTGATGGTGATGGTGTTGAGGGAGATCTAGATCTCAGAGGTGTGGTTGAGACAGAGCTTCGCCGCTATGGATATTGGATGGGTGGCGGCGGCAGCAGGGCTTCACCCCTGGAGGGATATGGTGTTGCATCCCTGTTTCTTGACCCCTCCCTCCTTTATATAGGCCTTGAGGGTGCCCTAGGGTTCCCCAAATATCGTCATATGACTTAGGGAAGGTTTTGGAGCTTCCGGGGCGAAATCCCGTCGTTTGCGACCTTTTTTGTAGCTATACGGTCGGAGCTATACGGTCGGAATTTTTGCTCCGGCCGTATAGTTGGTCGTTGAACTTGTAGACTCTTTCGTATTTTGTTCGCCATTTCTTCATAAGAACTCTATTTTGGGTGTTCTTGGGCTTGTTGGATTCGTCTCGACGAGGGATCAACCTCATGGTCTTGGATATTTATTTTGAGAAGTTGGAAAAATTTACTTTTTCCAACACCTCAAATAGCTAAGTCTGCTCCTGCAGTTCCTCCATACTATACTCTCTTTCTTCCGTTTGCCTTTGTTTTATCCATAATCATCATCAACACCTACACACATGTCAAAGACAAGAAAGAGGGATAAAATTCTACCTAAACTACTAAATGTGAAAAGCTCATATTGAATGTAACGAAAACAAGTAATCATGCATATCAGGCATAGAAATAGTTAGATGGAGCATGATATGATAGGTAAATGACACAATTTATATAGATAAAAAGAGTTGTATTATCACAGCCATCAGCATGTGGATGACCAAAGTGTGTGGCGCCACGCGCCTAGTTATCTATGGTGACTCTAACATCGTCGTTCAGCAGACGATGAACGAGTGCGACGCACACAATAGCAATATGATCACATATCGTGCGCTCTACAACTCACTCGAAGGATACTTCGACGGCCGCGAACTCTAACACGTCGGTAGTGAAAGCAATGAGGAGGCCGACAAGCTCACCAACTTTGGCTTCACCTGCGCCCCAGTGCCACCGGGTGTGTTCCTCGAGCAAATATGTTTGCCCTCCATCAAGCGAAAAACTCCGAAAGACACAACCAACGCTGCAGGACACTCGGGGATGCGTCACCCAAAAATGCGGAGGCACCCAAAGAGCTGGACATGGAAGTCGAGCTAGTCAGCCTCATGCAGGTCCTCGCAGTCGAGAAAACATGGACCCAGCCATAACACCGCTACCTTCTAAGCAAGTAGCTACTCGAGGACCCGACGGACGCCAGGCACATCGCTCGTCGATCAAAAGCCTTCACCATCATCAACGGTGACCTGTACAAGCGCAACATCACAGAAGTGCTCCAGCGGTGCGTCACCAACAATGATGGGAGGAGCATCCTCCTTGACATTCATGAAGGCATCTGTGGCCACCACGCAGGCAGTCGTGCCCTTGTCGCCAAGTCTCTACAAGTTGTCTTCTACTAACCAACCGCGATGCATGATGCCAAGGATATCATCGAGAAGTGCAATGCCTGCCAGGTTTGCGGACAAGCCTCACACGCTAGGCTTAGAGCTACGGCCCATACCATTGGCATGGCCCTTCGCCCAGTGGGGACTCGACATGGTCGGCAAACTACAGAACTCCTCACCTGGAGGACATGTCTTCCTCCTGGTGGCAGTCGATAAGTTCACAAAGTGGATTGGGGCCATGCCTATTACTAACCAAAATCGGCGCCACCACCGTTAAATTCTTTCAATCCATCGTCTACAGGTTCGGAGTGCCTCATAGCATCATAACCGACAACGAGACGAACTTCACCTCGAAGGAGTTCCGAGACTTCTGTGAAGGGATCGGCATTAACTTCATGTACGCCTTCGTGGCGCATCCGCAGACCAATGGGCAGGTCGAAAAGTCCAATGGCCTCGTCTACCATGGAATCAAGAAGCGGCTACTATGCCCACTCGAACGGCTGGCGGGAGCCTGGGCGGAAGAGCTACCCACCATCCTCTGGAGCCTACACACAACGCCAAACACTGCCACTGGCTACATGCCTTTCTTCATGGTGCACAGAGCCAAAGCAATGTTACCCTCCTAGGTACGCTATAAGGCCCCGCAGGTCATCGCTTACAACGAAGTTGAATCAATGGTCGCACTCGAATATGCCGTTGACACACTA
This sequence comes from Avena insularis, assembly GCA_023614405.1. NCBI lineage: Eukaryota > Viridiplantae > Streptophyta > Magnoliopsida > Poales > Poaceae > Avena > Avena insularis. The sequence continues at coordinate 301,164,946 of CM042693.1, read as the reverse complement.
GACAAAGCTTGCGACATCGCCGTGGCCCGTTCGACGGTATATCATCAAAATCTCCGCAACTACCACGGTAGACAGCTACGCCCAAGGTCCTTCGTCGAAGGAGACCTCGTCCTGCGACTCAAGCAGAAAGGGCACCTGAAGCTAGAATCACCTTGGGAAGTACCTTACGTGGTCACCGAAGTAATCCCAGGTGGCGCTTATCGCCTCAAGGATGTCGAGTGCGGAGTAGCATACTCCAAGCCCTGGAACGTTGCACAACTACGATGCTTCTATCCTTAGTCATCTTTTACTTTCAATAAGGCTATTCAGCTAGGCTACTCAGCCGAAACTTGTACCCCCTACTATGCGGTGAATAAAAGCTAAGTTCCTCGGCCAACATATTTTTCTCTCTTATGCGCATATACATTCCTAAATACGCTCGGGGGCTACCTCACATTACGACTTCGTCGACTGTCTCAATAATGCATCACCCTGAGTAGCTGACCATGTCAGGCTAACGAAAAGGACATGCACAACTTAAAACCAACAATGCACTGCGTGCAAATACACATTTACAAACTTTACAAGGGCACAAAATCCCACTCGATACTCTACAGATTTTATATTACTATTTTTTCAAACTCGTAGGACTCAACTACGTTGGAGCAGGACGTTCATACGCTCTTCGAAGAAGTCGATGATGTCTTCAGCATGATGAGCCACCGCAACATAGTGAGGGCGCATGTTCCATGCCAAACCATCAAGAGGAACAAGTGGCCCCGCCGCTATTTCTGCCAGGTCAACATCACGACGATGCAGCCAAACAAGCACCAGCGCCGCCTTCATGCCCTCCACAAGTTGGTGACGTACAAGATCTTGCACGGCGTCCACACTTTGAAACTTGACCGGCATCCTCAAGAAGCTGGACGGAGCTGCATCTAGTGGGAACATCGCAGCGTAGATAGATGCGAGTAAAGACCTCGCACGCTTTAGTACCTGAAGCACCTGGTGGACGTGATCATGAACCGTTGCGACGATAGTTGCCCGGTCATGTTCCATCCAAAAAAAAAGCCTCCGGCCTCCAACTCATATTGTGTGAGGCAACTAAGCTGAATAGCAACACGCTCCTTCTCTTCCTGCGGAAGAAGATTGACAACTGCAAACAAGAGCAGCAGCTCAGAAACTGCAGTGGTCGGGCTCAGTCAAAAAGCAAAATATGGACACCCACGATGACTCACATTGGAGTTGCTCGCTGATCTGTCGAAACTCTCCAAGGAGAAATTCTTCTCTCGCAACAGCTCGCTCCATCTTGGTTTTCCATACATCTACATGGCCACGAATGATGAGAATGTCCTTCTCTAATCTTCGGATGCGGTCACGAATAAGGGCAACTGCGACGCCTCACTTGTCAATGGAGGAGCAATATCCAAGGCATAGGATGTGGCCACAGGGGTAACATTCAAAGGGCCCTAGCAGGCGCACAAATAATAGATCATAAGAACAAGCGCAATCAACAACAGTAGAAGAAGATGCATATATTCACATCAAAAGGATCAATGCGTGGTTGCATCATGAGTCATTCACTACATTACATATCAGCAACAAAAGCAAGAAATACATGCTAAAGACAAGACCCTAAGGTGCAGCCACATCCGAAGCAACCGCAGACTCGGAGGCCAGTGCCTTAGCCATCTGCTGCTGCCCTAGGGTGTAGGTGGCCAGCAGGTCAATCAGGCGAGTATCATAGGGCTTGCAGCGTGAAGCGAAGGAGGCGAAGGCTACCTCGGTGCCGTCGGCTGCAACGGGAATCTTGGAGGCGATCTAGCCCAGATTCAACTGGGAGCCAGAGGCTATCGCCATGGTCAGACCAAGGGTAGCACCTACGCCCTTCTAGGTCCTCTTTTAGTTTGGCGGTGCATCCCCGACCAGTGCATTCGCCAGGGAGGGGATCAATTTCTCTCTGTCATTCCGACTTGGCATGACAGTGTCTCGGTGGCGGCGATGGATTGTCAGCGCGAAACGAAAAAGCAGGGAAGGAGCTGCGATGGTGGAGATGAGAGGAGTGCGGGAGACCATGATCAACGACTCGGCTGTTTATGTCTGACCAACAAATGGTGGGCCCCATATCGCGTTGTTAACGGCCGTGTTCCTCTGTCCGCGAGCTTGGTGCCATGTCATACCGGCCAAGGGACTCCACCTGCCAGAAAATGGGTTAAGACCATCCAAACGAGTAATTAGTGTTATCCGTCACTGACGGAGCTTGGAATGTTTCCATGGGGGAAAATGGGCTTAGTGGGAAAAAAATCAATGTTTATGGGCTAACTTTGGAGGACAAGTGGGCCAATTTTCTGACAGAGCTTGGAACGTTTCCATGGGGCTAAACAATTAGTTATTTTTTTTATCTCAGTTAACATTTGTAGCTAGTGGTTCTCTTGTTGGCTAACATGCGTAGCTACTTGGTTTACTTGTTGGTTCACAGAGAACATGTGTAGCTAGTTCGTTCTCCTAATAGCTACAAGATCCTGCTAGTTCACACAGCTTAGCATCTTTTGTTACAATGTATAGACTTTCTATCATACAAAATGACTCAAAAACAGTTAAGTCGAAAAAATTCATCTCAAGGGCAGTATGGACTTTCTCTCATATAGCTCAACAAATAAGCTAAGACATAAGAAGTCAAAAGAACTGGACTGCAGTTTCTTATTAGCTTATTTTCACTGTTGTTTCTCTGGACAGCTCAAGCCAGGAGTGGCTTATGCACAAGCCTGAGCCAAAAAAAATTGGGCCTTAGTGGGCAAAAATTCAATGTTATGGGCTAACTTTGTGTGTGGGGGGAGGGTGTGTGTGTGGGCGGGGGGAGGAGGCAAGTGACCCAATTTTTCTGGGATTTTTTGCAAACTATCTGTGGGCATGTGTTAGTTTAGAGGTTCCTTTCATGATCGCATTAAGCAGTTGAGTGGATTGTATGGATTTCTTCTGCGTGCTTCGCGTGAGCTGACCTTCGTCAATGTTATTCGATTCAATCAGGTGGCTTATTCAGAGTTAAACTGGAGGGATATTTTTTTTGACAATCAATACCACATATATTCATAGAAACAAATAGTACATGATAGAGATACATAAACTGACTCCAACGATTACAAAATAAACTCTAAAAGAAACAAGCAAATCTTCGAGGTCTTCAAACTCTTCCTTCTTCCATGACACAATCTTGTAATCTTCTGAAGGTAGCCGAATAAAACCAAACCATAGACCTGAAAATACCGACGAAGGTTCTCTCATAATTTTAATTTGAGCTGCAATGCCAAGGCTACGTGCACGCGCGCAACCATTGAAGTAGTCAATCACCATCAGCAAGAGTACCAACACCAGTATGCCAGAGAAAAGTAACCGAACAGCCTGGTCAACATCGCTGGAGAGTCGAGGGTACGAATCACCATTGTCGAGGACGTAGCAGCCGGGACAAATATTGCGAGGATAAACCTCCTCGCGGCAACCATGAGAAAAGATCCAAAATCGATCTAGCGAAGCAAGATTTGAAGGCCCATACCTAAAAAATTGTAATCTTCCAGCACCACCATTGGCGTCGGGAAGAAAAATTACAAATGTGGGCTAGAACACAGAATGAGCGCCAGGACGATGGAGCAAAATTTTAGTTCTAGGAAAACAAAACATTGGACAAACAGGAACACAATTTATCTATCGCGGAACAAAATACGAGTACAAGTGGAAACATAGTGTCAAAGGACCATGGGACAAAATTTTAGTTCATGCCGAACAAAAAATTGGCCGGACAAAATTTATTAATCATAGAGGAGTACATGGAACATAAATTTAGCGCCCATGGAATAAGTTTTTACTTCTTGGGGAACAAAAATCTGCTGATTGCTGAATAGAATTGAGCGCGGAAAAAAAAAATTAGTGCCCTAGGACCATGAAACAAAACTGTAGTTCTAGGGGAACAAAACAGTGGATAAACGCGAACACAATTTATCGATTGCAGAACAATTTATAATTACAAGTGAAAACACTATGCATGAGGACCATGAAACAAAACTTTAGTTCTAGGGGAACAAAATAGTGGACAAATGGGAACACAACTTATCGATTGCGCAACAAATTATGATTTAGGTGGAAACATAGCGCCAGAGGACCATGGAACAAAATTTTAGTTTTTGCGGAGCCAAACACTGGACAAACAGGAACAACATTTATCGATCAAAAGAGGAGTACAAGGGAAACATAAATTTAGCGCTCATGGAACAAAAATAATAATTATCGAAGAACAAAAGTTACCAATCATGGAACTGGTTAGAAACAGAAAATCAGCTCATGAGAACCATGAAATGAAACAAGTCATTAGACCAATAGGGACAAAAATTACCGATCACGGGACAAAAAATTGACACCCATGTAAAACATCCCTACTAGAAAAAAATAAAAGTTATGTAAAAACATTAAAATAAATATATGAAAACATGATAAAAGAAACAAAAAAATATAAAAGTGATTGCATAAGAAAAATATACTCCCTCTGATCCATATTAGTTGACTCAACTTTGTCTAGATACGGATGAATCTAGACTAGATACTTAACTAGATACATATGAATCTAGACAAAGTTGTCAACTAATATGAGTCGAACAAAGTATAAAAAATGGAAGAAAGAAAAACTGTGCACGGATTTGCATCTGATAGTAGAAAGAAAACAAACCATCTATGTCTTTGAATCTGATTAGTGGAGATAAACTCTTATTGGTGGAGAAAAACACCATAGATTAGTGACGTGGCTTAGCATAGGAAATAGGAAGATGCAGCCTCCGTGAGCATCTCAGGCCGTGTGAACGAAGAGAAAGAAAAGAAGTGAAGTGGTACATGGGCCGGCCCATACAGCCGAGCGTGTGGGCGGAATGGCTGCTCCGAAACGTTCGGGCGTTACCGAGGAATTTCCGTCTAAGGATGCCCAAACTCAGATGGGCCGTGCTTGCTTCACGAGAGGCCGGACTTGAGACAGAACTACATCCCAGCGGGCTTTAGTTCGTTGCGCAGTACCACAACTTCTCCAGCGCCGCCGCTTGTGCTGAGCCAGGTGCCACAAGCTCCCAACCATGGCGGCGGCACCGGCACCGGCACCGGCACCGGCACCGGCACCGTTGCCGGCTCAATACGGGCGCCACCTCTCTCAAATTTACGTCATCAAAATATGGGATGCTCAAGAATGTACGTTCCCTGATCGGATTTTGTTTACTGGTCTTTTGATTTCGATGTGTGATGGGGCTGATTACACGATACGGCCACAGAGTTCGGCGGCCGTCAATGGTAGCGGAGGCCAACTGGCCAAGGGGGTTGCGCGGCGCTGCTGGGTACTTGGATGAGGAGCCGGGGGACGGGGTGGGCGACGCTATGCGGAGATGACCACGTGTGGGCGCGACCTGGGCGGCCGGCGGCGCGGCGAAGGTGGATCGACGGCCGCAACAATCTCTCCCCTCCTCTCATGCATTTGCTTCTGAATTATTACACATTGGGCATTGCTTAGTCCTTCTTTGCTTTTGAATACTGCTTGCTTTCTCCTCTGATCCGTGTCCACTCAAATGCTACTAGAAGGAGGAGAAGCTTGCTGTTGCTGTTGCTGCTGGGTCTGGCGACTGACTAAAAATACAACATGTGTTCCATTGATTTTTCTGGTGTACCCGACGTACCACATATAGTACTAATCTACTCCATATTAACATGTGGGCATTGACTAACAGTAAGGAAGGTCGCTGTCATCCTACCTTTGCTGTCGCCCTGCCATTGTTTGCCACGGCCGGCCGGCGACCTGCTCCTTAATGCATGACCGCCGGACACCTCATTGGTGTAGCTGTTGGTCAGGTCGCTCCTAATCTTTGTTTTAGACATGTTGGGCAATCAAGATACTGATCCTTCCTTTTTCAGTCGACTATGGTGTACACCTTTGATATCGATGTTACCAGAATCGTATCTTTGGATGATTTGCTCGACTTTCATTTCAGCACATGTGCATTCAGTTTTCTTGATTTACACTCTATTCTATCCATCCAACTGGAGGAGCTAGCTGCTACTGTCTTACCCGACTCTTTGTACCAAGTACCAACATCTATGATTACTCTTACTTTCTCTCGTAACAATGCATATGCCTCATCAAGTCTTTACGATCCTACACATCCTTAACTGATAGCCTTGTAATACTAATCCTATCAGCAACGCCACCTACTAGCCTAGCTGCATGGTACTATAACCTGTCTTTCTTCCAGGTACTTAAGTGTTTGCTTCTGCATACTGCTTGCTGCATGTTTAGTCGTAGACTCGTAGTAGCTTGGGTGCTAGAAGGAACTTGCTATTGCACTGTGTCGACATTCTAGGTACATCGGCCCACGGCACATTGTTTTAATGCAACACGTGTTTGATTGATTTTCTGGTATAGCTGACGCATATATCTTACTGGGTCATGCTTATTGACTAGTTGATCCTGCTGACATATAGTCACCTGCAAACTATACCCCCTACCAGCCACCTCATGGATCCATCGATAGAGGTGCAGGAGGTGCCTACATACTGCACACAAGAACGCTGAGCTTGCTCCTTGATACATTGTTTACATCAACAATGACATATTCATGCATGGTGCCAACCAAATCTGCTACTCCCTCCATACGGAAATAAGTGACTTGATTTATTTAGATTTGCATGTATCTAGACGCGTGTTAGTGTATAGATACATACGAATTTTGAGAAATCCAAGTCACTTATTTCTGGATGGAGAGTGTACATGTCAAGCATCTCAATATATTGCAGTATACATCAATTGTAGTGCGTGTACACAACAAATTTGATACTGACGACAATGATGTTATCCAGAACAAAATCATTTGCGGATTTGTTTGACTTTCATTTCAACACATGCATATTGTGTCTCGTTCTCTTATCCAATCCTTCCATGGACCTGGGATAGCCAAGTGCCTGCTCATGTTTTGTTGGACTTTCTGGGGCACATGCTCAGCTGATCAGCTCTCTCCAAAAGAATGTACTCCCTCCGTCTGGAAATAAGTGACTTGGATTTGTCTAGATTCACATGTATCTAGACGCTAAAACGCATCTATTCTATTATTACTTCATTATAAAGCGGTACATGTTCAAAAGACAGAATGCATCCATGGTCTGCAAAAATATGTTAACATACACAGAGATATATTTCATCAAATAAACACATGCATTTCTAGTTCAGGAAAAAAAGATTGTCCAGTTCAGCAATATATACTACTCTGCTGGGGTAACTATTACTCTTCCGAGGTCAGCATTTAATTTAGAAGTTCATTTGCTCTTCCTACTATTTGCAACCAATCCTATCCCTTTCAATCGATGTGTTGTTCTTTGGTTTTGACTATGTGCAAACGATATCTGAAATGGTCAATTGATCACATGTCTATATTGGTATCAATATTGAAGAAATTGTACATCATTTTTGTTCAGTTTCTTGAAGCACTGGCCATGAAAAATAATTTTCTCTTAGGATTGCAAATACAAATTGCTGTTACATTAATATCTGTGTGGACAGTTCTCATTAACAAGTACAACATTGATGTCGATTGACTTATCTCTAGGTTCAAAAAGTTTCTAACGTAACATTATACTCCCTCCGATCCATATTAATTGACTTTGATTTGTCAAAATTTGGATGAACCTATATACTAAATAGTGTCTAGATTCATTCAATCTAGACAAATTTGAGTCAATTAATATGGGCCGGAGGGAGTATCATCTATTAAATCATGTCTATGAAGCCAAAATTTTAACAGGAAAGTTAACTAAACAAAATGCACTCTAAACTCTTTGTGAGTTCATGTGTTGTTAAATTGCTGAAATAATATTGTATTATCTCCATTATTATGCTGATGTTTCAAAAGAAGTACCTGCATTTATTACCTGCAGAAATCATGGAATAAGAGGCAAATGAATGTTGTTATTAATTAGTTAGCTCACCTCACATCAGATTGTTTCTCGCATTAACATTATATATGAAACTGTATCCAAAAATATTTCTAGGATCTTTATTTACTCAAACCATAAACAGGTCATTTATCTAAATGTGGGCATTGTTAATCTTGCCAAATCCGTGTATGTATCCTCCCAATGCTATCATTAACTGCACTAAATGCATTAAAATTTGGCCCATGTATCACATTTGTATTCTCTATATAAACACACACGCATACCCCTCTTCTCATAGCCAAACCAAGACCTACCACCCTCAACATGGCAAGTAGCAATCTGCTTGAATGGCCAGAAGCCATTGTACCGGTGCAAACTCTTTCCGGCTCCGGTATGAGCACAGTGCCACAAAAGTACATCAAACCTCCATCTGAGCGTCCTAGTGGTAGCACAAATGATCCTAATCTTAGAATCCCAGTTATCGATCTTGCTTGCTTCTCTAATGCCCCTGACCATCACCAAGCTTTGCTAGAAGCAGTAGCCGATGCATGTAAGGACTGGGGTTTCTTCCAGGTAGTGAACCATGATGTGGACATAGAAGTTGTGAAGAGGATGAGAGGTGCATGGAGGGAGTTCTTTGACCTCCCCATGGAAGAGAAGAAGGTATATGCAAACTTACCAGTAACATATGAGGGGTATGGGAGTCGCCTTGGAGTTGAGAAAGAGGCAATCTTGGACTGGAGTGACTATTACTTCCTCAATCTCTTCCCAAGAGATATCAGGAATCTTGACAAGTGGCCAAAGATTCCTACTGACCTGAGGTTGGTTGATCTATATCAGCTTACTTTTTTTTTTCAATTTATCACTGTTCTTTATTTATCTTTCAGTTTAGGAAAAGAAGGTTTCATTTATATACTTTGCTACATACTACTCAAATTAATTTGCCCAGATTTGATTTTGTTTGGGTATTTATGCAGGGAAACCACTGAGAAATATGCATGTCAATTGATAAGTCTCTGTCAAGTCTTGCTCAAGGCTATGTCCAGTAGCTTAGGATTGGAGGAGGACTACCTCCATAGTGCTTTTGGTGGCAGTGATGGCATCTCAGCTACCATGCGTGCAAACTACTACCCGAGATGCCCACAGCCTGAGCTCACTCTTGGTCTCTCCTCACACTCTGACCCCGGTGGTTTCACCTTGCTCCTCACGGATGATAACGTCGAGGGGACACAGGTACGCAAGGGAGACTCGTGGGTCACTGTGCAACCAGTTCCAGGTTCCTTCCTCGTAAACATTGGAGATCAGATTCAGGTGATCACTGTGGACTAGTTACTTTTTCTTTTTAGCAATCTCATGTAGTCCCTCTGTCACGAATTACTTGTCACAGATTTGTCTAGATACGTGTTTTAGTATAGATACATGTGAATCTAGACAAATCCGTGACATCTAATTCGGGGCAGAGGGAGTAGTATATATCTTCCATATCTTATCTAAAGTAGTAACACTCTCATGACATCCAGCCACCATTTGTACTCATGAAGATAACGTGTGAAATTAATGCCATTTTGTTTGCATCTATGAGGAATTTCAGGAGGACAATATGCAGTGTGTTCTTGGCTTCTTGCAAAGATATTGAATACTACCTCTGTTGCAAAATATAAGACGTTTTAGCAAGAGCTTGCTAAAAGCTTTGAAGCTAACCTATGCAAGCAGTTGATGAGTTCCTTCTTTGTTGTTTGATTATGTTACCAACTGTTATTTTAAAAACTTTGAATTTTAATGCTAGGTTGACCAGCACACATACTTGAATATGTACCTATGTAAGCATCACAGCGATTTATGGGCAACAGCAGCTTTTACATGTTGCTATGTGCCTAACTCTCATGGTCAAAGCAATTTATGGCATCTTTTGATCTTGTGGTAGTTACAAAAGATGGAGCTAAAAGAAAGAGAAAATGCAATATGTTCAACCTTATACATGACTACATGTAGCTAGCTAGTATGTGTTATCTGAAGTTTGAACATAATATGTGAACTATTGAACTGTTTCCCTGATAGATATACCAGTATGCTAGATTAGCCAGCTGCACTAAGTTTTAGTTTCTTGGCATGCATGATCTGCATGCACATACGCAGCAGAAGATGACAGTCACACACACAGTAACATGCCATGCAGTTGTCAAAAGTAGCTATGTCCCATAACTCAAAAAAAAAAGTAGCTATGTCCCCGACATGTGTAAAAGATTCATGATGACATGGATGCATGCATGCATACAGTAGTTGAATGAAAGAGACAGCAAATCCTGGGAAAATTACTTGAACCGAAGCATCTAAATTATCTTGTTTGCATGAATGTGATTTTTCAGATCCTGAGCAATGGACGGTACAGGAGTGTGGAGCACCGTGCGCTGGCCAACGCCGACAAGGACCGCCACACCGTCGCCTTCTTCTGCAACCCTCGTGGAGACCTCCCCATCGCCCCCGCCAGCGAGCTCGTCGGCCCGGAGTCGCCAGCGCTGTACCAGAAGGCCATCACTTTCAACGATTACCGCAAGTGCATGCGCACCAAGGGTCCTACGGGCAGGACGCAGGTCCAGTCCATCAGCAGCACCATGCAGCCAGAGCCTGCAGCTTGATCCATCTCTGCATCCTGCATAGATGCATCTGTATCAACAGCATTCTGGTCTGTTAGGCTGCCAATGAGCAGAGATTGTGGCATCATCCATGTAATCTGTTTCTGTGATTTGGAACTTTAATACTCCCTCCGTCTCAAATTAGATGTCTCAACTCTGTCTAGATTCATCTAGACGCGTTTTAGTGTGTAGATACACGTGAATCTACACAAATTTGAGACAGCTAATTTGAGATGAAGGGAGTATATTATCTTATAGGTATGGCTTTCATTTTGTACAAACGCTCATCAAGTATATTTTATCCATCTATGCACCTGCACATATGCATCATTGGAACAGTGTTAACAGCAATTTCAATCTCTTAGGTTGCCAGTGAGCAGATATGAGCATCATCCGTGTAAATCTGTTTCTATGATCTGGAACCCTGATATATATTAGTATGGTTTTCATTTTGTTCAAATGTTCTGCAATGACTACCTGTTACCAGGAAGATCAGGAGAAACTGTTTCTCAAACAGATAGTCAGGGAGCAACTGGAAGTTCAGAGTAAGGGGGTCGTAGATCCCAGAATATCAATTTGGATAATAATTAATCAATTTGTTACACAGTTCCACGTGCAAAACTTGTAAAAAACTGAAACAACATCTGCCAGTTACAACCACAATTGGAGAATGCTAACTCTAAGCAATGATCTGAATCCCATGATGAACCGAATCAATGCTTCCTGTTGGTCACAGAGCTCCATGCTTTGATTTCAGCAGGGGCGGCCTTTCTGCTTATTCTCAGCAGGCTATGATATCTCTCTATCTTCTATCAGGCATTCTTCCTTCAACAGTAGTAACTTCAGTTTCAGTCTTTTTATCACTTGTGCTTGTCAGTTCCGATCCGGTTGTCGACGCTCAAGCTGGGGTCAGTTTGGTAGAAGACGACATCTCCCTCGTCGCTGACAAAGTGATCAACTCTCAAGCTCTTGAGGAGGACGCTGACAAGGTGAACTGGCAGCGGGCCTGACTTCTCCGGCTCCCGGTAGTATCTACCCAATACTGGGCTCGCTGCCTTGGTCTGTTTTTGTTTTCACAGGACAAGGTGAAAGTTCCAATTTTAGTACTCAGAAGCAGCAGTGAAATAAGTAACTGCACATATGTATTCAGGCAGAGTAGGTAGTATTGAACTTACTGCTTCTACTAGGTGGTAGTGAGGTATTTGGGGGAAGAGGTGGTGGATGACATGAGTGCCGATGTCATGGTGGATGTTGTTGATCCACCCGTAGTCTCGGTCAACGGTCGTCAAGCCACCACGGAGGTAGCTCCATTCCTGTAAAAGTCATTGCAGAGTTGGTTGTTGGCAACATGAACATTAAACAGCAGAGAAATGGTAATACCAAAGCAGTGCAAAATAATGTACCAATAAGGAAACAAAAGAAGTGTCATCAGAAATTCTATGTAGCTAAGGTTTTCTTCTAATGGATATAACAATAATAGTAGCTAAGGTGTTCAGAAACTGAGATAATTCTGTTTTCCTGCAACTGTGCCATCTCCCATGACAAGTCAAGTTGAAACTGAAGAAGAGGTAGACTGCACCCAAGCCATGAACAATGTACAGACATTGACACATTGTCTTCACAGTACTTGTAATGATTAATACAGGAAGCAAAAAAGTACCTCGCCACGGTACCAAGGAAGATCCTGGTGGCCATGGTGGTGAAGATAAGTCACCAAATCAAGCCACATCACAAACACCTGTTTCGAAGATATCGCTACTTGAGTTAGCTGTTCAGTGCAAGTTGCTTAGAAGCAAATACAACTAAAACAGTTAAGAGTTTCAGATTCTGTATTGTTGCTTACAACATATGGAACCCCGTAGACCTTGAGCACCGGTACTGGGCCGAACATGCATGCCATACCGATGAGCAGCGCAATCATCGTGAACCAGCAGGTGGTGGAGATGATCACGTCTTGCCTCTCCTTGGGGGTAAACAGACCGCTGCTCGGGTTGAAGTGCGAGCCAGTCTTGCCCGGGCTTCTGTACCACTGCAACATCCAATGATCCGACGGAGATTCAGTTCAGTTCTCAGTTGGAGATGCACTAGAGATGCAGATCCATACAGTGTACAACAGAATAACAAGAAGTGTCTCTTACGAGGTAGACAGGGAAAGCCAGGAGCGGGAATGGTACTGAGAAGCGTAGTTTCTTGGTCCGTGCTTCCAGTTTCTGGTACAGCCCCTCGGTGATCTGCGAAAAATTCAATTGCACATCAGTTAAGAGCAGCTAAGCAGATAGAACCCAGTTACAGTTTATCTCAAAAACAAAAATTTTGATTCCAGTCTACACTTGATCTCAAGGGCAACTATTCTGTCAAATGGCGCACATGACATGTCGTAGGTAGCTAGACAAAAAGGCAGAGATTCGATGCGCATCTTTTGATCTGTGATGATTAATTATAATTAGCCGCAGCAGATCTGTGATACTCCAAGTCATCGAATTAGATTTGTGGACTTGTGGTTGCAAAGAATAAACACGGATTATGCTTTGATTCTGAAAAGGGCAAGGGCCGACCTACATGACAACCAAAGATGCCACAAAAAGGAATATGTGCTCCATGAATTGCTTTGTTAGGTACTAGCTAGCTCAGCCGAGCCAAAGATTCGATGCGCATCTTTGCTGGTTAGCTCAGTAGCATAATCTTTCTCTAACAAAAATCTTGGCTTAGCAGCAGATCTGATCACGTGAGAGACATGAATAGATCTGCTAGCTACCGGCACTGCTACTGCTAGTTGTGCTTGGCATTATTATCTACGGACGGCGGACCACATCGCTTGTTTGTTGGATCTTAAATTATATAGACTCTTTTGCTGCTGCAGCAGCTGCTGCGCAACATGTCAACATGTGGCGCCTCTGCACCCGCTGAAAAAGCAGGCAGGTGCATTGTTTCTTCCTTCTTTTCTAGTACCTCTGCTAGCTATTACCGCCATCACGGTTCATGCAGCCAGTTGCAAAATTTGTTTAACATTTACTATTCAAATCTACCAAACTCTCTGAACTTCTACTGCCTAGTGTCAATATACTACTGAAGAATATAAGGTAGAGGATCCTGAAGAAAATATCTGTCCATCGATCAAAGCTGCTCTAAAAAAAAAAATTATCGAGCAAAGCTCCCCTGAATTGTGGTGACAGAGACATGCTGGAAAAAATAAATATGTGCATGTAGACTGCAGTGTATGGTAGTGCTAACCGGGTGCCATGACTCGTCCTTTTCGATGTGGCCATGGTTCTGATGGTGCGTCCTGTGGCTGATCCTCCTGCACGCACATGAGTCAAATCAGATTCAGATCGGTTGGAGAAAAAAAACATCATTAGCGCCATGTAAATTAATAAAGCCAGTACTACTATATTGCAAAAGCAATTCAGATGCTCATGTTACAGAACATGCACCCATCCTGGTGTGCGATTTTCGATGGGCGTGGAAGACTGTGCAGCACCGCCAGCTACTAAACAACTCAAGCTGTTGTCGGCAGTGATTCAGTAGATGAGAAATTCTCTGTTTTCACATGTAGCCAATTGCATGGGCACTGTGCAGTAGTGAAAGTGAAACAGACATGCCTCACAGGCAACAGTTCTTGTAACCGTAAAGATAACGAAAAGAAATATGCTACTAGTACGAAAGAACAGTAGCCCCAAAGAGAAGATACAAAACCAAACTAGGCTTTGTGCTTCGGCAAGTTTGTATTGCCCTCCGGGTTCTTTCGAGTAAGATTCAGGTTGCAAGGTGCAGAGGATTTTCTCAACAGTGAAATTGTAAATCTTTGTTCGACAGATTGATATTGCTACGCATTTGGCACTGAACTAGTAAACCTTATTCTGCGAATTGAATGTACAATACGAAGATCGTTACCAGCCATTGTACGGGACGAGGATGAAGGTGTGCAGCAGGTGGCCGACGACGCTGTTGAGCGTCCCGCTGTCGGAGAAGCTCCCGTGACCACTGCAATAATCAGGCAAACCGGCCCGGATGTATCAGACGAGCGTATGCGTATACATACACAGCGTGTTCGTACTAGCGCAAATGTAGTGTGCCGTTGGCATCGATCCGGTTCGGTTCGGTCGCGCTCAAGCGGAAACGTACCAGTCGTGGCCGAGGACGAAGAGCGCCCAGAACATGGTGCCCTGGACCGCCCAGTAGAGCGGCCACACGGCCCAGCTGTCCAGGCCCCAGGCGGCGGCGGCCAGCGCCGCCACGACGACGACGTCGCGGGCGACGTAGGAGAGGGAGCGGAGGGGGCTCTTGCGCCAGCAGTGGGCAGGCACGGCGGCGCGCACGTCGCCGATGCGGAAGGGCGGCGGCTTGGCGGCGTCGAACACGGAACGGTGGTCCTCGGTGGCCTTGCAGCTGGCCTCCTGCTCCCGCCGCTGCTGCCTCATTGCTTCCGCGGCCATGGCTGGGTGGGTGGATGGATGGATCTGCGCGGGTGGGTGCGTCGTAGGGGGGCAATGGGAGGGGAGGGGAGAGAGATTCGGGGGGGAGGGGGCCTGGCTTGGCTTGGGTGGCCGGGGCGGGGATACGCCTCCTCCTCCTCTCGTCTCGTCTCGGCTCAATGGAGGGACGGGTGAGCTGGGTGTTCTATTTATAAACCATGATTAATTGGCATTACTGTTCACAACCTACGAGCAAGCTCCGTTAGCTCTACTACCGGCTAGTAAACCCAAATCGAATTGAATTGGCCGGTGCACGTTCGCCCTGCGACGAGCAACAGAGTTTGCCGTCCATCGCACGTTTTGTGGGACCGTTTCCTCCTTTTTTTTCCATGAATTCCTGAAACTGAAAAAACTGCTAGGAAAAAAACAAAGTTAACAAGTCAGAAATAATGGAAAAAGGAGCAGGAAAAGTACAAAACCATCAAAACGATGAGCAAGAATGTATTCGGGCCTTTCCTTCAATGGAAAAGGAGGAGGAAGGTGCAAAACTGTTGAAACCACAAGCAAGAAAGTATTCTTCCTTTTCCGTGAATTTTCGAAACCGAGGAGAAAGTATGTACCCCTTTTCGAGAATCAGACAAGTATTATGTCCAAGATTCGGCGGTTTGATTCCAAGTCGTTAGAGAAATATTGTATCCTGCCACCTGTGGTGCTAATCTTCATGTGAGCGACATGGTGACAAAATCTCCACCAATAATCGGAACGGCTCACTATCATCCTCTCCAGCCTTTCCATAACAAGAAATACCTCGATTCACTAAGTGGTGCCCTTCAAAACAGTACACGGAACCCTTACAAGGTTTTTTTGGCCTTCTCTACAATTTAACTGGAGCCTTCTAAACTTGCCCATGAGCCCTATGTAAACATGCTAGGTTTCAAGACAACTTCATCTCTCTAGGATTCTCAAACACTCTAGAGAAACAAGATCTATGATGGATAGCAAAGGGGATAAAATTCCTTCGGTCAATGTGTAGATCTGCATCTCATTTATCTTCCCCTAAAACATCAACAAGATCTTAGAACTATGGAGGGACTTCTTGAAGGTTTGAACTCACACAACAATGGAGAGATAAGAAAAGGATGCCTCGTTCTTCGTGGGGAAGAAGAGTCCTTGTGTAGTGGCTCCTCCAAATCGGATTGTTATACCAGTTTTCCTTCGTGGTCTGAAAGTTTTGGTGTATGCCTGACTATTGAGGTTCGGATTTTTGGGATACCTCTGGCCAACTTCCAGACATACCAAAGTGATGTGCATCAAATACACATGCCCATAGTTGGCATGGAGGTTTCTACTAGAGGGCAGGAAGTTCAGGTTTCAGGGGAACTTCCAGATAAACTCCGCATATCTAGGGAAATGTGAGATTCTAGGAAAACCTGAAGATATCCCAGGGTTATAGGAAACCTTGTTTACATTTTTTTCACTTCAAGAACTTTCGCGAACTCAAAAGGATTTGGAAGTTTTTTCTATGAATTTTTTTCATCAAGATGAATACTTGGAGAGACCTGACGAGGAGCTGCCTGAGGCTGTAGATGAGGCCCACGACACGTCCACATATGCATGTCGCACCATGGGGTGTCGTGGTATTGCCGACGAGTACGCCATGGAGGGGTGGGGGAAGGCGGACGGTTGACGGGTACGAGGTAACACAGCTTACCCAGGTTCAGATCCCACGATGGTGGCGGAATCCTACTCCTGCTATAAATCACTATAAGGGCAATTCTGTGGATTGGTTCATTTGTGCAAGGTTGTGTGAAGTTGTCTATGATCGTGCCCTAAAGGCTCCCATATGCCCGACTTATATAGTTGCCAGGTCCTAGGGTTACAGGGAAAGTCCTAGCCGGACAGATTACAGAGTCCTACACCGTCTATTACTAGTCTTGTGTATCTTACACTCCAAGGCTCCGGGTACACTGGTGACTCTACCGTAGCCTTCCTTTATCCGGCATGGGCCTCTTACGGATCCATCTAATCAAGCCAACAGGCCATAGGCCATGCTACCAACTGTGGGCCACCCGGGTTAGCCGGATAAGAGACATGCTATAGGGATACCCATATAGCATATCCCCAACAGTAGCCCCTGGAGAACTCCGAGATCTTGTGCCGTCTTGCCTTTTCACGTGGAATGCTCCGTCTAGATGGACGTCGGCAAATCGTCAAGCAATATCTTGTAGTCCTCCCAAAGAACCCTGCAAAGCTTTCTTCGTCTTCAACTTGTTAGCCGGAGAAATGCTGAATCTTCCATCGTACTCTTTCGTAGTCGGATTGAATCCGTCCATGTCGGAATCTTCGATGTGACGGATCATCTGCCCATGTCATCTAGGACGACGTAGGCTCAGGTCAGCGACGCCTCGTAACTCACACATGCAGAGAACGCAATCATGTCCGATTTTCTCGCGCGAGCAATACGAACCGTTGGCGGCGACAGTTGGAGACGTGGCGAAATTTCTGCGCACGCTCGCAAACACGTCGTCTATGCGGCAACCGTCCGATCAAGCTGCACGAATCTTGACGCTGGAGGTGATAAATAGTAACCGTGGAGGTGATAAATAGTAACCGCTGGAGAATGACAAAGGAAGAAAGTTAGGTATAAACTATGATTATGAATGCATTAAATCTTTTATGGGAACTGATAGCTTCCGTGATATTAGTAATGAGTTTGGTCTTGATTCCCAAAGTATTGCCAACTGTTTTAAGGCCTTTGCCTCTTATATAGAAATTCCCAAGAAGTGGAATAAGTACCATGCTCCTTATAAAGATGTTGGTAGTCATGTTCTTGTTAGAAGTACTCAAGTTTGTACTACTAATCATATTATGCCTGAACCTTATGTTGAGAAAGTTCCTTTCCCAGCTAAGGTAAAGGAGTATTCTATGATTATTAGTGAAAATAACAAAAGTACAAAGAAAACTGTGGGGTCCGATGAGCTTATTGATATTGAGCCTGTGGTAGCTATTGTGAAAGACCTTGTCACTAGAAATATAGAGGATGAGCACA
Organism: Avena insularis; assembly: GCA_023614405.1. Taxonomy (NCBI): domain Eukaryota; kingdom Viridiplantae; phylum Streptophyta; class Magnoliopsida; order Poales; family Poaceae; genus Avena; species Avena insularis. The sequence goes on along the minus strand of CM042693.1, from coordinate 301,146,926 downwards.
TTGTCTTCTGTGAAGACGCTTCTAATATTATCTCTCATCCTAGTAAGGCTAGAAAAGCTAGTGTTCCTGTGCTTTATGTTAAAATTGGTGAACATTGCTATTATGGTTTATGTGATATTGGTGCTAGTTCTAGTGTTATTCCTTATGAGCTTTACAGGGAAATTATGCATGAAATTGGTCCTTGTGAGCTTGAAGACATTGATGTGGTTATTCACCTTGCCAATAGGGAGCAAGTCTGCCCCCATTGGCATTGTAAGGGATGTGGAGGTCCTTTGTGGTAAGATTAAATATCCTGCTGATTTTCTGGTACTTGGTAAAGAAGCTAGTAAAACTTGTCCTATCATTTTTGGTAGACCTTTCTTGAACACTTGTGGAGCAATTATTGATTGTAAGAAGGAAAAAGTTTTAACTAAGTTTGATGGAGATTCTTATGAGTCTAACTTTTCCAAATTTGCTAAAGCTCCTTGTGAAAAGAGCTTTCCTAATAAATATTTCAGGATGGAACAACTTGCTTCTATTGATCCGGTTTATGACCTTGGACCTCTTTTTGGTGACTGTAAGTATGCTTACTCAGATGATAAAGTTGTTGCCAGTGATAGTTATATTGTCAACTTTATTCAAATTGCTATTGAAGGTTATTATGAGAGAGGAAAATATGGTTTTATGCATCTCAATAATGTTAAGTTTCCCTGTTTTATGTTGAAAGCTTTGAAGTTGCATTTGTTTTGTCTTCCTATGCTTGTGGCTTTATGTTTCAACAATTTGTTTTCTCATGATACTCCCATGCATAGGAAGTGGGTTAGACTCAAGTGTGTTGGTTATTTGCTTCTTGATGCTCTTTTTCACTCCAGATATATATATCTCCTATGTGAGCATCTTTGAAAGTTTCAAGCCTAACTTAAAGGCATTAAAGAAAAGTACTTGTTGAGAGATAACCCAAGAGTTTTGTCGAGTCTTGGAAGTTATTACCTTTGTAATAACCGCTCCTTATCCTTTTTGTTTTGTTTTTTGTGTCTTGTCCAACTACTTTTGTGAAGTAGAGGAGTTGTGAAAAGTGGTTGTCCTGGGACAGATTTTTGTGTTGTATTGTAAAAATTCGTGAGGAGCTAAGTACGTCGAATGGAGCTGCATTTTTCTGAGCTTGTTCTCCAAGTTGTTACCCAAATTTCATTAGTTCTGCACTTTTTGATTTGAGCAACAGAAGGCTTTCGAAAAAATCAATCTTTACCTGCTGGTCTGTTTTGACAGATTTCTGTTATCATTTGCATTTGCCTCTTATAGAAGCCTTTGTTTTGATAGATTTCAGTTGAAGAGTGAACCTAAAGGTTTGTTGTTTTGCTTACACTAATGTTGTCATAGAGTTTGTGCAAGGGTTTTGTATGAAAGAAATTTCCAGGAGAAGGAGAAAAGGAGTCTGCAGAGTTCGTCTTTGACTAGGTAAAAGTGGTGAAAACAGAAGGTTCGTGAAACCCCAATCTTTTTATATTTTTGATGTTTTTAATACATAAGGGAAGTTACGAGACGGAACTGAAGAGGAAACGGAGTCCGGGGATGGACAAACCCACCCTAGGCGCGGGCCCAGCCTGGTCGCGCCTGTGGGGGGTATGCCACCCTCGAACTCCGTCTCCGCCTTATTTATGTGTCAAAACCTTCCATATGCATTGAAACTTCGTAATATATAACCCCCCAGATTCCCCGAGGTTCGTGCATCGTGTTCTTATCGTGTTTTCGTTTCGATCTATTTCTGTTAGGAAATCTTCTCAAGTTTAGAGCACCATGGTCTCTGCCAACGACAAAGGCAAGAAGCCCGTGGAGGAGATAAAGTTGGAAGAATGAACCTCCGCAGGGGCAAGGGCAAGGAAACCTACTTTGGTAGGAGAAATTAACACTGGGGATGCTTTTTCTCGCAACATACAGGGAATTGTAGCCTTCGGTCCAGACTTTAGATACTGCCCTGAGGCAGCGGAAGCCCTTCGAACCACTAACGAGTTTTGTGATAAGTATCGTGCTTTGAGGATGAAGGTGGATATACTTCAAGAAGAGAATGACAGGCTTTGTAAGATGCTGGAGGATTTCCTTTCCTTAAACAAAATAACACCACCACCATCGAAGGAGTAATTCGTCATCAGGTTTGGCATCCCCTTAGCTTGTTCCAAGCTTGGGGGAGTGCCGTGGTATCACCACCATTATCTTTTATCTTTTAACTTTTTAGTGGATTCATATCTTCGGTAGAGGGGTTATCTTATAGGTTGGTTTGCATGTGGAAGTATCTCTACTTTAGTTGATTATCTATGTATCCCTTGGTGTGAGTGCCTTTATTGGAATATTAATGAGAAGTTTCATCTTTTACTTTTTGCACTTCTTATTTTAGTTTGCAATCTCTACTATATGATGGATCTTGTTGATCAGTATTGGCATCACTTTGGGAGCATCAAGTGGATCTAAATTGGTTTTGGCAAACCGAGTTCTGGTCAGTAGCATTACTTTGAAAGAGAAAAAGAGAAAAAGTTTACAGGTATCTTGTATCATTTGTTTTCTTTCTTGTTGGCCCATAAGCTTAGTATTCTTTATTTAAGATCTTTTGTGTCTTCAAGGAAGATTGCATGTTTGGCTTTATTACTCGTATGTTTGCTTGTTTCTTTCAACCCTCTTGCTTGCTACCCAGCCTTGCTAGCCAAAAACCTGTTTTGAGAAGGTATACTTCTCATGTTTCCAAATCCCTTTGAACCAAAACCTTTGCCACTTGTGTCCACCATATCTACCTAGTAGCTTTTGCTATTCCAAGCAAATTCTCTAGCTTCATCTACCTTTCGAATTAAAAAGTATTTTGTTATGTGAAAACTAGTTAGTAAAGCTCTCACGAACTTGACGACACACTTTATTTCATTGCCCCTAATAGACTTGAACCATTGTGTCATCGAAGTTGTATATGCTTGCATCTATACATTGGAATTAGCAGAACCGTGCTGTCACGGGGAATGTTTTCAACATTGCACCTGTACTTTGTACACGGTTGATATCGTGCTCTTTTGTCTATGGATGTCAATGGTGTGAAATAAAGAGGGAACTTGTAAGTCCATGGAGTATGTATTTTGTGTTAGAGAAATTCCTGGTCCGCTAGCCTAAGCCATGCCTAATCATGATTGAAACTTGCAGCATCACCATAGTGATCTATCTATGAAACATCCTCAATAAAAACTATGCATATAGTAAATAAAAAGATCACTGAGATGCTTATTGTCTGCTTGCCTTGTCATTTTGGTTATGGGATAACGCATGTACCATGTGCAAGGGGTACTCCATTGGCGGTTCTCTATGATACACATGTACTTACAATGACAAGAACTTACCGATGACCAAAGTTGAGTAGCATGAGGAGTGGCCCTCATATTCAAGGGACATGAGATTGTCAACTTATATTTCGTCAAGCATATACTCCATCTTTGTGCACTTTAACCTTGATCATCTCAAGATGCCTATGATAGGGGCAATGAGGGCTCAAATCTAGTAAGTACCATAATCTCTTGGAAGCTCTTTATGACTTGTAATCCCTGCTACCCTCTGTGAAGGGACCTTTCTCCTAGTTACCAGTTTGAGTCAGTAAACCTACTTCCTCTCTATCTCCAGCAAGCATTTGAGTTGTTGTGTTTCAAGCATACATATGGTGATTTATTCAATCATGTTCTTTATCTTCCTTGTTTGCACAAAACTCTTATCTATTGAGTATTACTTTGAAAGCCTTCACTTGTGAAAAACCTTTTTGAGCAAAGAGTGCTCATGTTGTCATCATCAACACCGTCATCAAGCTAGGCTTCATCGGGGTCATCATCATCATCCACACCATCATCATCACTAGCACCATCATCACCACTCCGTCCTGCTATAACAATTGTGTTGGATATTGCTTTAGTTCTTAGGGGAAACTTTCCCTGTGTTGATTACTATTGTAGTTGATGCTTGTGAGTGGAACCATTGGATTATTGTTTATGTTCAGATTGTTATCCATTACCATATCATCTTTGATCTTGATCCATATGATGTCTCGTGAGTAGTTCGTCTAGTTCTTGAGGACATGGGAGAAGTCATGTTGTTAGTAGTGGATTTGTGTTGAGTTATTATTCAATGGTTTAGTATTTAAGTTGTGGTGCTATTCTTCTAGTGGTGTCATGTGAACGTCGACTACATGATACTTCACCATTTATGGGCCTAGGAGAATGCATTGTGTATTTGGCTACTAATTGTGGGGTTGCCAGAGTGACAGAAACCTGAACCCCCGTTAGGACACCTTTGCACAAGGGAGTGTAGGATCTCAGAGTTTAAGGCTGTGGTTATATTTATATCTTAATTACTTTACTGTAGTTACGGATGTTTGCAAGGGGTTTAATCACAAGTATGTATTAGTCCAAGTACGGTCGGTATATTAGCATAGGTTCACCCACACAACACTTACAACACCAAATAAGAGTACTCAGCTATTTGAAGCGAAAGCACTTGACAGAATTCCCATGTGTCCTCGAGAACGTTTGGTCCTTATAAGTATTTCCACCAGCTTGTCCTTTGCTAAGAAAGGATTGGGCCACTTGCTGCGTTTGTTCTTTGTTACTTGCACTTTGTTTTGTTGCTTTATCAAAAAACCACTAAAAATCCGTTTGCTAAGTATTCACAGGGATTTCCTGCTCCACACCACTGTTCAACACCTTCTGCTTCTCGTTGGGATCGACACTCCTATTTATCAAAAGTACTACGATACACCCCCTATACTTGTGGGTCATTAATGGGGATTCGATTCAAGAACGAGTCCCGCCATGATCGTTTTGATAGGATAAAAAACCGAGAAGTGAATGCAACCAAGTGGGCTTGCCCCATCATATTGAACCAACTCGATATTTCTGATAACTTTAATTTACTTTGCAATAGGTTTGGCCTGCAAAACTTTATATTTCATGATGCACCTACCTATCGCCGGTTGACCATTGAATTTTTAAGTTCATTGCAAAGCACCATTTGAACATGGCCAGGAGAGGACAATATTTCTTTCGCCTTATGAATCACAACTATAAATTAACACTTGATGAATGGTGAAATTGCTTTGGTTTACCTAATAATGATGCTAATGCTCTTTGTGCTTCTTATACCGACATGAACCCTTCCCCAGATCATTATTACAATAGAACGAGTTTTACGTCTACAATCAACAGGGGGAGAATATTCAACATCCTGATATCTGCTATTTGTTCTATGTCATTTCTAACACCTTGTAGGCACATAATGAGTTTACAAGACTCAATGAAGAGGACATATTAGTCCTTGCAAAAGCTGCTTTTAACAAAAACTTGTCACTCAACTTGGGCACAATTCTTGTGTGTTATTTGGAGCACCAGTCCTCCCAAAGCCAAGGACCCCTCACAGGTGGAGGCGTCATCACCGTTCTTGCCATTGCTCTAGGCATCGACCTAGGTGAGTTGCAACCAGTGCTAGGTGAGTGACGTGTTGGTTTCTCTACTTTAAAGGCTTGTGGAATGCTCACTAGGGAGGTGGTGGTTTTTACTTGCATATTGCAGGAGCTGGGCGTCTCTACCCCGCTCCTTTGCCTAATGGTCTCTTCTCTATCGAGGAGGGACGTTTGCTATATGATGTGCAGGTTGAACAATATCAACCCGAGGAGGAGATTCCGGACAAGGATGAGGACCAAGAGGAGGAGCAAGAAGTTCCTCATCAAGGAGAGCAGCCACTGAACCGATTCGCTACATATCAAGACTTCCAAGAATTTGGAGGGACTATGGAGGGGATGCATAATCTCGCCCTGAACCTCCGAGTAACAACAAGTAACTTATCAACTCAATTTGCGGACTGGAGTTACAACTTTTTCCCGCCACCTCAATGACTTGAAGGTCTTGCAAAAGCCTAAGCTGGGGGAGGTTTTCTATGTATATTTATTTGGAGTTCATTTGCTTTATTTTATTTTCAAGGTTATGCTTTTAATTTGAGTTTATAAGCACCCGTGTTGGTTTCCCCAACACTTTATCTTTAGTTATTTTTATTTCGTTTTAGATATTTTCAAGCCGATCTTTGCCGCCAATTTTCTATTCTTTAATTCCCCTTCTCAAAAACCACAAAAATATTTCTCCATTTATCTTTATTTTCCCTCTTTCTTTTCTTTTCGCCTCGAGGTTCTCATGTAATTGCAGGAGAGTGATTGACTTCGAGTTTATAAGAAACAAAATCAAAAGGGAAGAGAGAAGTGGAACCAAACATGAGAGGTATGCCTTATGACTCTCCACTTTGAAGTTTGAGAAACCCATGCTAGTTAGTAGTAATGTTAAGATGTTATATCAGTGGAGTGAGTCTCTATATTGTAGTAAAATTTTGTTTGCATGGGTACTTAGTTGAGTACGTTTTGTTCCAACTCTTATAGTTAACCAAGTCTTGCCTAAAAATTTGCTAAACAATTGAAATAAGAAAAAGTCTCACAATTGAAGGCTTGGGTGTTGTAGTGTTTACTCTTGAAAGCTTATTCCTAGAGACACTCAACACCACAGAAAAAATGATTGACTTGATAGCTCTCTTTGAAAAGATTTGTTTAATTGAATTAATGTTTAGCGTTTTTTGTGAGCATACCAAAGTTTGACTTGTGAATCATAAGAATGATATAGCTTTATGCGTGTCAAACTTCATGGGATGCCAACAACTCCGCTAGCCTACTAACGGGCTTAGATCACTATAGAGCTTCGTAGGGAGACCCCAAGAGGAAGGTGTGATGAGCACAACAGCAAGTTTTCCCTCAGTTATGAAACCAAGGTTATCGAACCAGTAGGAGAAAGGAAACAAGTTCAAGGTGTTGCTAACAACTTGGAATCCTGCACAACACAAACTCAAGACTTTGCCGCAACTTACATTGAGGTTGTCAATCTCACTGGTTTGGTGAAAACAAAGGATTAAATGTACCGTGTAGAAGGTAATAGTTGCTTGTAGAAGGTAAATGGTAACAGTAGATGATGTATCAATGATAAATATTGGAATGGGGTCCATAGTTCACTAGAGGTGTTCTCCTTAAGATAAATAACATAACATGCTGGGTGAACAAATTACAGCGGGGCAATTGACATGAACTGATCAAGGCATAACAATGCAAGTACTAGACATTCATGATTCCCATGAGATTTGATTGGGCATTACAATAATATACATAGACCGTCCTCCAACTGCATCTATGACTAATAATCCACCTTCAGGTTATCATCTGAACCCCCTCCAGTATTAAGTTGCAAGCAACGGATAATTGCATTAAGCAATATGTGTAAAGTAAACAATACTATTGCTCCATGAACAAAAGATTGTTGTTTTCTCCCTAGTAGCAACAACACATCTACAATTTTAGAGATTTATGTCACTTCCCCAGATTCAATAGAGGCATGAACCCACTATCGAGCATAAATACTCCCTCTTGGAGTCACTAGCATCTACTTGGCCAAGATAGCTACTAGAAACGCAGACAATGCAAGATCTCAAACAATACAGACATGATAGAATCAATAATCACTAAGACATGATAAAATCAATAATCAATCTGACATAGCATCTCAATATCCATCGGATCCCCGCAAACACAACATGTATGATTACAAATAGATGATCTTGATCATGAACAGAGCTCACAAGACCTAAACATGATAGCACAAAGGAGGAGAAACAACCATCTAGCTACTGTATGGACCCATAGTCCAAGGTTGAACTACTCACGCATCATACCGGAGGCTGGCATGGTGATGAAGAAGGCCTCCAGGATGATATCTCCCCTTCGGCAGGGTGCCGCGAAGAGCTTCAGATCCCCCGATCTAGGGACGATGGTGGCGGCGGCTACAAACTGTTTCGTGGAGATCTGATTGGGTACTTAGGGTTTTGGCATCAGGGGCTTTTATAGGCGAAAAGGTGAGGCAGGGGGTGGCCAGGGCGCCCACACCATAGGGCGGCGTGCCCTAGGGTGGGCCCGCGTGGCCCTAGGATGTGGCGCCTCTCCGTCTCTCCTCTGGATTCCATGTTCTCCTCGGTGAAATATTGACTTTGGCTTTTGTCCCGTCCAATTCCGAGAATATTTCCTTACTAGCTTTTCTGAAACCAAAAATAGCAAAAAACAGGCAACTGACACTGTGGAATCTTGTTAATAGGTTAGTCCCAGAAAATGTATAAAAATACCTCAAAGTGTAGACAAATCATAGCAAAGTTGATACTAAACAAGCATGGAACATCAAAAATTATAGATACATTTACGACGTATCACCTACCAACGATCTTCATGGAGGAAACTCCTAGATTTCGGCTATGAGTTAATTAAACTTATGTAGCAGCAATACTATAATGGGTAAGATTCTTGGCACTCCCGGGTAGGTGTGTTCATGATGGAATCACTCTTCTGGCTGATATGAGTAATCATTGTGAAAAAGGAACAAAAACCTTAGTGATGCCACGAGTGTCCATCACAACCCGATAAACTAATGAAATTTTTTGGCATGCTCTCAATTACTTAAGAACTGAAATTCTTGAAGGACAATGAATAGAAAATTAGTGCTTGATTTATTGATGTGGGATAATTGAGATACTTTAGTGTATATGCTCTTCATGACGAACTCTCACACTGTCAATTCTACATGATTATATTTTATTATTCAAAGGCAAGCTTATGAGTTGATTACATGACATGGAATAAAGTCTACTCTTTTGAATCATCCATGCTTACAATAATTTTGCTGCGCTCTAAGGATTCATGAAACCTGTATAATATGCTTGCCATTACTCTATCTATACGGAAGTTTTTCAGATTACTAAAGTGAAGGAAACATGCTACCAATGATGAGTAAGAGCATCATCTCGTTATTTCAGTTTAAATGCTGAGTTCCTTTTTTATTTTGGTTTTCTTGATCGAGGACGATCAAGTTTAAGCTTGGGGAGGTTGATGGCTGTGAAATATAGCCATCCACGACCGCATTTAAACTAGATATTATTCATATATTTGATGAAATATCTCTCTAAATCCTGCCACTAATGCCTAATGATGAAAGGGGTATGCAATCCTTTCTTGCTATTTTCCCTACGCAGATAATGATGTATGATGATGGGAATCAATACATAAAAGCCAAAGACATGAGATTTCCAACACGTCAAAGAAACCAGGAGCCATGAAGTGGATCCAAAAGCTTTAGCGACCAACTATATGGTGGGAAATTTATTTCGACTGTATAGTTTCGGCCGTATAGTTGCCATCGACTCCATTAGGTTAAACAGAACAACTTTCATAAAGGGACCCCTATATAAAGAGGCTTCGGGCGACGAGAAATAGGGCTTCTTTTTTTACCTCATCTCTTCCTGCCACGCCGGAGGAATAGTTCTAGATCTAAATCCCCAAACCCTTCTCCACCACCATAGCCATACTCCACCACTTGTAATAGTAGATCTCTTCTCCAATTGGCGACATTGTAAGACTATTTGCTATCAAAGTTATGATCTCTGTTATAATGTTTATGATTGTTGATTTCATCTCTATGTGTGAGTAATTCTCCTTGGGCTAAGGGATTCGGCCTAGCTATCAACACCCGGATTTTTAATCCCAGATGCCTGTTATGCCATACATCGCAATCCCAGGATTACCATTTTTGCGAGACATAACATTTTGGATATCATAGTACATCATCCATTACAAACCATACATAAGGTCTTACAACAAATAAAGGATCACATGATCCAGTCTTAATACAATCATAGTAGCGGAATAATGTAGTAATAACGGTAGCGTGGGCGAGACTCCATCTTCATGGTCACAGGCAATGTTGACGATGGGAGATGATCCTAGTTGTCATAACCTTCCTACGATCCATCCTCCTGATAGTCCTCTTCATAGTCTGGCCATGGGAATAGCCAGGGATAAATCCATGAGTACTCTTTAAGTACTCGCAAACTAAGACTAACAAGTGAAGTGGTTTGAAGTAGGAATATTAAGCTCTAGGTTGTTTTGCAAAAAAGCCAGATTTACCTTAACCAAGTTCAGAAGCAAAGAAAGCTAGTTTAAAGTTTTATAACACCTAAGTGGGAACTTGAGTTTCAGAACACAACCCTGTTGTGGTCAAGTCAAAGTCATGATTCATTTCGCAAGTCATTTTGAAAACATCTGACGACAGAACAGTATGGCCACTCCAACTGTCCATAACCGCGGACACGGCTATTCGAATAGTTTGACACTCTGCAGAGGTGGTACACTTTCACCACAACATTCGATACATCCGCCAGGAACAATACTGAATTCACCATACTCAGTATGCAGATAATCAATCCTAACCTTTCAATTAGACGCCCTAGTATAGGCACATCTCCTAGGAGTTTGGCCTCCCAACCATGACCATCTGTCATCTTGGGAACTGCATAGGTGGTCAATCTTCACAAGGTAGCCTCAGCTCAAACCTTGGCCGTAAGGGAACCCATACTAAGGTATATAAACTTCCAATCAAGCCCTAACCAATTTTGGGTATTGTGGTTGTACGGTAAAAATTGGAATGGTATCGCATCCAGACAACCATCCGTTTTATAAAGGGCTAAGGCTCATGCCTCAATATTTTCATCATAAAAAATCATCTGGTGTCCAAGAACACATGTCAAAACATTTCAGTAGAATGACTCAGCATTCTAAGGTTTTCATAATCATTTTCACCAAGTATTCCCATCTAAAGTGTTCAAGTTTTATGCTTAGAACTAGAAACTACAAGTGGGGATAAAACTAATGAGGGGTGATAATCAAGTGTGACTTATCTAAGTTCAATCTCATGCCTCAGGATGACATCAAGATTTATCTACCTTAGGCCAAGTTTTATGCTCTTTATGCTACCTTTAATAATCTTTCTAAAATCTAAAATTCACTAAGTAAACTCAAATAGAAAGCTTTGATAAAGAAATAAAATACTAAGCTTGCAAATAAAACTGAGATTGGGTAACATAAGGTGGTATAACCAAGACATGCCTAATGCATTGCATAGGTTATCTTGTAGGTTTAAGCTTGCAAGTAAAACTTGCATGGTTTAGATTAGCTTGCTAAGATAGTAGCTTGCTAACTGAACTTGTATAGTAAGGCTTGCCTTGTGCAGTGCAGTGGTTGAAGTTCTCCTCTGCTTCTTCCTCGTAGTATCCTCCTTCCTCCTCGTATCCTTGGTCGATACTAGCGTCTATAAATAAATATGAGGTACACAATCACCAAACAATACTTAACTAATTCTATTTATCACACCAATGTTTTCACTAGATGATCTAGCATTATCACAAACATCACAAAGATTAAGGCAATAGTTTTATTTCTTTTATTTTAGAAAATTAATTTCTATTCATTGAAAAACTACTTAAGATTTAATATTCTCCAAATAAAACATGGGATCCTGTTGATACATGTCATCACCACATATTTCAGTACTTGGGAATGTGATTTAAAGTGGTGTCACAATTTAATAAGGTTTAACCTTTTTATTTTAATTAATTAAAGTGACTAGAAATGCCTATGGGGCATTCTTTTATTACTTGTCCATTATTTATGCAAGTAAACCTAGATATTTTTATATATTCAGAAAGGTCTTGCTAAATGTGATTTTCTAGAGTTGGAATCAACTCAAAAGCTTTTATGGTTGAATTTTGAAAAATGTGAATATAGAAAAGCTTCTGCCTTGTGATTTTTACTATAGGTAATCTACAACTCCAAATGATTTGAATCCAACAGGCTTGGATTAGGAATTTCAGTACCTTACTAGCAAAATTAGTTTCATGCAATTTGGTTCAGTGAATCAATCTAGGTTGATTTTTGAATCTAGATACAGAACTATGTTTGAAACTAAATGGAAAAACCTAAATTCAAACTCTTTGGGTAGCAGGAAGTTAGGCTGGCCCGGCACAGCACCTGTGTGGTGGGTTTATGGTCTGTCCCCACCAGTCAGCGAGACAGGGGGTGCGAAGGGGTACAGGGCAATCTAGACCGTGCGATCAACATCTAATCGAGCGGCTAGGGCTTGTCGTCTCTGTCGAGCAGCGCCGGAGAGACTGAACCCTAGCGCGGCCAGTGGGGGTCTGTGGGGGCTCACCGGGGTTCAGGCGAGGGTCGGCGATGCGGGCGAACGACGAAGTCGACGACGGCGATCCTCCTGGTACCGGCAGCTCCTCCTAGGACGACTCCAATCAATGGCTCCTCTTCTCCTCCTTCGCGGCAGACTCCAACGAAATTTTGGCGACCTGCTGCTCTCCTTGCTCCAGGGGTGAGTGGGGGTGGTTCTGAGAGAGAGGGGAGTGTGAAGGTGTGCTGAAATCGAACGGGGTTATAGTGCAGCGAGGGGACTGAAGGGCGTGGGTGGAGCTCGTCGTGGTCGTCGTCACAGTGAGCTAACGGCATGGCTGAGGTTAGGGGACAGTGTTGTGTTCCCTGGCGATGCTCAACGGCATGGTGGCGAGGTGCGGGGCGGTGCCATTTGGTCGGAACACTGCGATGCTCTAGGCGGGTCCGATGGGAAAATTAATGGCGCATGGGCTCTCCTGGTCGCGCGGCAACAAACGGGCATGTCCTGGCGGTTCTTGGGGCAGTGGTGATCACGCACACAAGCGGCGAGGGCGGCGCGTGGTCTGTGCTCGCGTGTCGAGTGCGGCGCTCTGGCGCGCTCTCGGCATGGCACAAAGGCATAGGGCGCGGCGGTTCTAGGGTGGTCCAGGGGCTAGCAGCACTTGGGCCTTGGATAAGGGGTGGCAGTGGACGGTGGTCAGTGTCCCAGACAAGGTTGGCGAGGCTAGGGGAGCTTCTAGCTTGCTGTCGACGAGTAGGGTGGCAAGTTGGGCTCGGCATGCTCACCATTGATGGCAATGTCGAGCTTACAGTGAGCTAGGGCTAGTTAATTTAGTTTGATCATCTACTGAGAGGGTGTTGTGAGCTATAGGGGATACAAGTTAGGCACAAACACTGCTCACTATAGTGTTTGATGTTTTGTGTGATTTGTGTTTGCAAGGTGTTTGATGAAATGGCCGAAAGAGATTTGAATTTGAATTTTTGAGTGAAACTTGGTGAGTGTACTATTCACATACTAAGTAGTCTCTGGTTAGTTGGTTTTGTCAAGGTGCACTAGTTTGGTTGGTTTTTGAGAATTGGTGATCTTCATATGATATAGATTCAATTTTGAATTGTCATTTGAATCAAGTTGCCAAATGTTTCTGTGAGTTTTCAAGGTGGGCTTGGGTTCACTTTTACTTGGTCTAGCAAGGGGTGAAAAGAAATGGAATTATTTCTATTTAAAATCTTGGACTAGAAACACTCAAAGTGGTCTAGTGAGCAAGATTGGCAAAAATGACCATTAGCTCATTTTGTTTGTTTTTGAATTTCTCTTGATTTGTTTCTACTTGGAAATGATTTAGATGATGTTTTCATCTTTAAACCAATCCTTGCTATTTACAACAATCACACAAGTCCATTCATGCATTCATACATTCATCACATACACACATGCATTCATATTGATTTTAATTAACAAAAGTTTTTGTTAACCCTAATTTTGGTGATTGGAACTTGATAATCTTGATCAATAGTTTTGGTATGTTACACTAGCCATGTAGCTTTTTGTGCATGTTATTTATCATAGATGGGATCATGTATTAGTTTGTATGACATGATGATTGCAGTACCTTCTCTTGCCTCAATCTAAGGACTTGTCAGGTACCCAAGACCCCAAGGATTAATCCAGGTAAAGGGAGTGTGAGTAATGACTGATCTACAGGTTGGGAACCCCAGTGACAGAAGGGGTAGTGCGGTTGTATGTGAGGGATTTACCTGGGATTAATAGTGACATCACTATGCATATCATTAGCTCTCTTTCTTCTATGGATGAGACTAGTAGGTTATTGCTATAAACGGTTGCAGAGGCGATAACAATTATGGATGCACTAACCACATATAATTATATTGCTCTAATGATTACATGCATACTTTATTATTATCTTTTATTCCCATCAGATGTTTTGCACAGCTACTGGTGAAACCGAAGACCCTAGGCCCTCTCTCTCTCCATCGTCAACAACAACAAAAAGATTGCAAACTCTTGGTCTGGTGAAAACACAAAAGGAATTCTAAAACTCTCAAAGGTCCATTTAAGTAATCTCACTTTGCTTTCTTCTTCCTGAGGATTCAATAAACCTAGGTCTACTAGGGAAAAAGAACTATGCTACATCCGTAATCCGGATCGAAGGTATCAGGTACACCACAAGAGTATTGTGGGTTTGCGACAGTAGCTTGATCTCTCTCTCTCTCTCGTGTTATCATTGGTTTATAACTATATGAGCTTCCCTACATGATTGTGGTCACATATGTAATTATTGTATGGTGGATCTTTTGTTTTATCAGATGGGTATATGAATTGAAATTTCTAGTGTGTGCTTGATGTATTTGTAGATGCATATTACCACATGATGACTGCAAGTGCACAAATGAATTGTAGATAGTTTCAAAAGTAAGAGTATCGAACCACAAAGATCTATTGGTAGAAGTCTTTATGCCCCTTTTTACTATCCATCAAAGGATACTTGGAGCTGCCCTTGATCTCAAGTAAGAGTGTTTTAAGAGAGTTTGGTTTATTTGCGAAAAATCAAAGATTGCAATAAAGTAAACGAGAGCAATTCTCATGCATAGCTTGTTATTACTTCATAAAGGATATGAACAATTCAACTAGAATAAATAACATGCATAGCTTGTTTTCCCCCCATTCTTTTATTTCAAGCAAGGTTTCATTAAGCATGGAATTTACTCATGGGATGGCTCAGTTCAATGGTTCTATCCTAAGCATGCATAATATCTATCATGGAGGTCACATTTATTCTCAAGGCATCATGCAAAAATAGACATAAAACTAGACAAAGACGCTCCAAGTTTCTACGATCGTTCTATCTTGCTCAAAAAACAAAGTTTAGAGGTTTGCAAACTGGGAGTTTGATAGGTATAGTGGGGTTCCTTGGGCATCCCCAATATTATGTTCTCACCATTCTTGGATAGCTCTTAGTGTGGTGTTCCTCCATTCCCTGTCAAAAAATTTCAACACAAAACTTTCTCCCATCTCTTCTCCGTGGGGTGACATTAGCGGTACAAAAGTATAATAGTTGCTGCTCTCAAAGAAAAAAAACTTCCTAGATGTTATAGAAAGTATATAATGTTTCTACACATTCCTAGCATATAATATAGCTCATGGCAATCATTCTAGGACCCTAAGGATTGTTGTAAACATTATGTGTGGTAGAATTTGTCCAGATTTTCAACAACAGCAAAACGAATTTATTTCACCCACTTATACATGTCAGGAATTTTAGCCAATTTTTTTGCATACAGAGGATGAAAATTGTAAATGGTGTGTAAATATGAGCTCAAACTAAGTTATATGAAAAATTAGAAAAATCTTATACTGAATACTGTTCTACAGAAATTTGCTACTCCATATGTTTTAACAACTTTTAACATCCAAGATGGATTCCACTTGGTACTTTATTAAAAACTTTAGAAATCAAACTAAAATAAAACTCTCTTGCAATATAAAGAGATCAAAAATAAAATCCAAACAAAACAAAAAGGTAATTCAAACATGGTTTCCACAAACATACAAACAAAAACATGAAGGTAAAACTAAAACATGAGTTTGGAATGATATTACCTGAAATACTTGAAAGAAGAGGGGGATGCGTGAGCATATCCAAGATTGTGTTATTGCTAGTTATTTTCATCCAATTATTCCTCGTCATACTATGTTACTCATATCAAACAAAGAAATATTTTCATCTTCATGTTACTTCAATGCCTACAAAATGGCTAGTTCTCCAAACAAATGATATAATAGTTTCTACCATGATACAAACTTTATTAATTATTGGGAAACTGTTTTATTCAAGAAGCTAATATATTACAAAATAGACACTCTTTTTATTTTATTTTTATGTAGAGAAAGTTTTAATGATATAGCCTTTGCAATGGTTCCATTAGCATGAACAACACATGCTCAAGGTTGACCCCAACTTCTCCATTGCTAATCCTTCTCATTTGCTCTTCCAAAATTTATATTTAGTTAGAATATTAAACCGTGTTAAATAATAGTAGCTAAAGTTATTTTACATGGTACATGGATATCAAGGTGTGCTCGAATAGTATTTGAAAGCATATGGAGCACACCACAAAGCATATAGACATTAACATTTAAGTCTAACTTTCTTCCTATGCATTGGCATTTATATATGAATAAATAGCAGCAAGGTTGTGGTATCCAATGGACATAATGATCAGTAGCTTGCATTTTAAATAGAATGGAAACATAAAGAGGGTTTTTATCTCTTCCTCTCATAATTATTGCAAGCATCAAAATCAAACTTAATCTCATAGTTTTGAATAGATTCACCATATAAAGAATAGTCATCTAATGAGCATAATGGATCATCTAACTCAATTATATCACTTTCATCCTCCCATATATTAGACATAATTGTTCCACGTAGAGGCAATGAAAGAATCATCAACACTTAAAATAGCATATGAAGGGTTGTTCATGGGACTTTAGATGTTACCATTGTTGGGAGTTGGAGATGGGTAGCTACTCCATTATTCCTCCACTTGTTACTCTTTATCCTCTTCTTTGGGTGGCATGGGCATCCCCAAGCTTAGCCTTTTGTCATCTTCTTCCTTGACACTTTCAACATGATTTCTTACATTCAAAAAGTTAGTGCCCAAGGGAATATTCAAGCTTTCAACATATTTGACTAGCATATCATACATATCATTGTGAGCCTTGCAAAAAGGATCCATAGCATTTTCCATTATCCAATTTTTTGGGTTTTAATTTTATATGCAAGGTAGTGAAAATAAACTAGCAACGCAAACAAGAACAGAAGCCTAGCGCTATGCTCACGGGCAACTATGCCAGAAAAGTATCTTGGTAACCCCCAAGTGCAGGGGATCACCGTAGTACAATTCGATAAGTGTTTGAGTGTTGAAACCACGAGGAGTTGAAGGTAAACTATCTATTCTCTAAAGCCCTATAACCCACTTATATGGCCTTCTATGCAAAGCTAGGATCTAAAGTGTGTGTGTGTGGCCATAGATACGAGAAAATACACCACTAGTGATTGATCCCAAGGCCAATTAAGAACAAATAAGGGAATATTAAGACATAAAGTCCAACCACCGTATTTTAGATCTAAGGTCCCCATGATAATACCCCCGTTGATTAACCATAAATTAATACTACATATATTTCTAAGACTTGGGATTCGGCTTCTGTCAAACTTCGTCTATCACTCATCCTATCAACATGCAACGTTGAAAACCTTGTGTATCCCCCAACATATGTGTGCAATCATATTTTAGTGCATCAAGATCATCATAGAAGATAACATACACTTGTATGCAACCAAAACAAACTAGATCACAATTGCCATAACAATTCATTACTCAAACATCAACATAGTCATACAATAGATCATGGGAAAATAATATATTGCATCATATATCATGTTTTCCAAGAGGTTATAGTGGGGGATGACGGGATCTTGTAGTATATGGTGATCGAGATGAGCCTCCCCATGGGGGAGAGGAGGCCATGGCGTGGTGGAGAGGCGGCGCCCCGATGGCTCCCTAGGGCGGCGCCGACCCTAGGGCATAGAGGACCCTTGCCTCTTCTTCTTCCTTGGACATCGTGATGGTGTGGAGGAGCTTCTCCCCCTCATTGGGGGCTGCCAAGGTGGGGGAATTTCATGGCTATGGGTGGATGCCTCCAAAAATAGGGGTTTCCCTGAATATATAGTGGTGGAGATGCAATCTTGGCCATGGGATTGATGCCCTTTGATCCAAGGGCTCTTGGGGCATCTCTAGAACCTTCCTAGGAGTACCCTCTGTCCATAAAGTCGTGGTTGGGCCAAAATCATTAAAGATGGAAGGAGTTTGAGTCAACCATGTCACATATTTTTAGAGTCCCGAAACTGCTTCTGTCCAATATGGCTATAAACAATACATCCAGACTCCGATTGGGACTAATTTTATGTCTAAATTGTTGCGCATAAAATTCCCCACAACTTTCCTTTCTACACTTTTTCCATTGAACGTCATCTTCGGGATCGTTTCTGAAAATCTTCGAAAAGAGTTCTGTAGGGACATATTCCAGGAATTTCTAGATTTCACCATAATGAGCGGTTTCCTTCCATATTTGTGTATTTCCTACACAACAAAGTGTAAAACAAGAACTTGTGCACTTTTGCAACTATTAGTAGGTTAGTCCCAATAGATATAATAATGTTGAAAATAATAATGATTTTGAAGCAATAAAAAACAAAGTTTATGGATGCATTTTACATACATCACCCACATATCATTTGCCTTCGGGTGTAAAGAAAAGGGTGAAATCCTTAGGAAGTGTTTGGAAGTATGCCCAGAGCTATTCGTGACTAGAATCACAGGCTTATAACCTACATGGTCAAGGGGGAAATAAAGAGAGACTCACTAAGCTAATTACGATATCCATGGGGAGACCCTTAATTGCAGTGGTCTATATGGGTGACTGCTCTTATACATCGTGGTGGTAATTTAGATATGACCTTTTTCCTGGCTCAACAAAGTGACTACATACTAGCTTTGCAATGAACTTATTATGGAGATCTTTCAACACATATCATCATGACATAAGAAATAGATTATGCTAATCATTCATAATTCTCCCATGCTAGTGGTGAATCATACACTCCTTGAGAACCCCTCAATCATATCACACAACACTTCATTGACATTCCCTTGCTTTAGTTTACTTTTGTTATTTACTTTGTTACATGCTACTTTAAATCTCTCTTGTTTACTACTCTTGCAACTTATAGTGTAGAGTATTTCCAAACACCATTTTGGGTGCGAACGTGGCCTCACTGACAACGTGGCCGTGGGATTGTGTTTATTTCCATCCACAAAGCTTCCAACGGACCTACTTTATAAATAATAGTTGCTGCTACAAGTATGCAATAACCCTACTATTGATCGCAAGAAACCATGCATCAGCCGTAATGGTAGCAGTTGCCTTCGAGCATCCCCATAGTGGATCTGATTTGCATGATGCGGGCACCCCCTGCCTGGTGCACCAACTGACGAAGGATATTTTCATGATCCCACGGCAGTCTCACTTTCGAAGATCAAAAGAGAGTTTATTTGTTCGGCAACTAGCTTAGGTCAGCAGGTTTGGATCTCAAAGACAAAGATATGTGCATAATGGGGGAGGATTCCCTCAAACTTTGTTCATAAGGTGATCGAGAGATTGTACAATGTGTCTAAAAACTAATTTCAATGGGTTTATAACAGGACCCAGCGAGAGTAGACGAATCTAGGGTTTATGACTAAGGAAAATGGCTACAATTTGGGTGATTCTTGCATGTCATGTTTAGGCGAATGTCTTCAAGTATATATAGTCTCTAGTAGCGTAAGAGTTTCCCTGTCACAACGGGTCTTCATCTTTTCTAGCATGTTAAGTTTATTTTAAATCCACCTTGGACATATGTCTGGTCTTCGGGAATCTCCAGAGATCCATCTTGCATCTCTGTGGGTCAGGTCGGTTGAGCTTCTAGTCGCAGGCGTTTAAGTCTTGTACGTGGAGATCTCTGTAGGCAGAAATCTTGGATTAGGCCCATGTGTATCGACAGTTGGCATCACTGTCGGGGGATGTGGTGACCCAACATACCATTGCATGTTGTAGTATACTATAGTCATGGACATAACACTCATGGAGTACCATTCCGCAAATATTACATCCTCAGAGTGGTACAACAAAAACAAAGCGGTTCCACATCATACATTATCATTGTTACAACCAGAAATTAATGACGACTTTCAGATCCTCCTAGGTCCATAGAGGTATCCCAATGACTCAGGGCTAAGCTATAATAATAGTGAGAGCAAGATAAAGAAACAAACTAAACTTTAAGGTTTATACGAGATTTAATATAGATAGGGGATAGAGATCTATGCTATTGGACTAGATCACTATACATGATACATCTACACTTCAGATACGTCGGTCTCCATTCCATAGATGTTTTTGTAATTGTTCCCTTCGACGCTTCCGGATACTGCTGGTTCTTCATAGCGGAATTCTTCTTGGTCTTCAATTGGATATAGTATTTCCTCTTCCTGACCGTTATTGTCCTCTGAATCTAGCACGGGTTAAGAAGATACGTTGAGTACGAGCGTACTCAGCAAGTTCACTAAAAAGGAGTGTTTGATGCACTATATCTATAGCCACAGACCATAGGTCGTAGGCAATGCGGGTTTTCGTAAACATTTCTTCAAAGGTTGCTTTTATTCTGAAAAGCTATGGCTGTCAGCCTTCACAGGTTTACCAGAACTTTCATGGAGTTCCTTTCCTGCAGCGTTCGTAGCTCCTTCCCGGAATAGGGAGTAACAAGTTACAGTTCTTACACTCTGCATAGGTGCGTCACTTTACCCATGAGAGATCAAATCCTTGATGCACAACCGGGCGAATCTTTCCCGTCCAAACTTCCTATGGTGTGGGGCCCAGTAGATGATCCAAGCCAATCATTGTCCTTCTCCGCGACCCCGCATACACCGCAATTGTTGTATGCCCAAACTCAAGGTAGACCTTTCCCCGTATAAAACGGCTATACCTTAGTTGGATACACACAACAACCATTAACACTAGAAATCTGTCTTTTGAAAGCCCAGATCTACTATAGACCTTTCCCCATATAAAACGGCTATACCCATGATCTGCAACTCACAAATTCCCAGAACAATGTCCAATGCATACGAAAGGGAGCCGATCCAGCTGACTTCTCTGTCCCATTCCAAATCTCATGGTTAACGTGTAATATACGGCGCAAGAATCACTGGCGACATTGTTTGTTAAGTCCTAGATGATATATTCATGTGCAGTGGTATCCCAATTGCCAGTCTTAATAGATTAGCTGATCACCCTGGATCAGTAACCGATACTTCAAGTTAATTATAAAAATAGTGTTTAAAACCTTTTTGAAATGTAGGTGATGACACACAGTTTGTAAATATTTTACAGAAAATAATCAAAGGACATGAGCAAGTGTGAACTTGCCTTGATATAGCGAAGTATTGTATTCGAATGTCTCGACTTGACCCGGAACCTCGGGTTCTACAAAAATATCATCATTGACCGGTAAGGACAATGTTTTAAATAAGCAATATGCTGTTATGCATAAGTAATGAGATGCATAATGCAAAATCCCAAGTAATTATTCAATCATTACCAATGAGATATATTTATGATTTATTTAAGATTTGCTTTAGTTTAAGTTTACTTCATAAGAAAGATAAACATATAAAATATGAAGAGTAAAGTACAATTATAATATAATTCTATGGTTCCATGATATTATGTAATTATTACAAAATTCATGTTTTAAGTTGTCATGGCTTTAAAGAAATGGTATAGTGTTTCTTTTGAAGTGGCAAAAAGAATAACATTTGAAGAAAATATTATTTATGTTAGGTTATTCAACTTTGAAGATTAATAGGATTGAAGCTATGGTTTTGTAACAAGGTTTAAATAATCTTGAGTCATTATATATCTAGCTTAGGGTATCTCAGACCAAAGTAAACTATAAAAATGTAATTGGACTTGAGATATAGCATTTCTAGCATTATCAATTATTATGGTTTTTCATAAGCATCATTAAAAATGAAATCTTATAATTATGGAACTTTGTTTTAAAGATGTAGATTTAGCATGTGTAATATTTATAGATCATACTATGAGATTTTTTTCTTTATAAAGAAAAATAGATGGATTATATTATAATTTATTTAGTAAATTTAAAGTTTGTTAAATATGACTATTTATGAATTATTAATGATTTGCAAAGAATAATTTGTAAATCCTTGACTTATAGTTAGTTAAAGATTTTAAAAGATTATTATAAAGTTAATTGTTTACACCTATATTTTATAATTTCTTACTTAGGAAAGAATATTAAATAATTAACTAAACAATTATCTTATTTTAATAACTTAGATAATTCAAGTTATATGATCTAAGAACTTTAAAATGTTTTTATAACAATATACTTAGGATTTTCTAGTAAATATACTTGTTTAAAATATTAAAATGAATTTTATTTATTTTTAGGTATTATCTTTATTTTCATAAAATTTCGTAATTATTTAATGTCTTTAAATATTTGTTTTATATTTTATTTCTAAAAAATTTAAGTTAGTATTTTTATGAGATAAGAGATTTCTTTTTATTCCTAAAAATGATTTTTATTTATTTTTAGGAATATTTCAAAATTATTAAATTTCATTTAAATGTTTAAGGGTGTTAATATTTATTTTGTATTTTATTAAACTTAAATAAATATGATTATATTTTTCTTAAGTGAATATTATTTTAATAAACACTTGGATGTATTAAATATATTTTTAGGATTTTTCTACATTTTTCTAGAGCTTATAATGTGTAGAGGTATTTTGGTCATTTAATATTTTATTTTATTTATTGGGGCTAGGTTCTTGGGCCCATCTAGCCCAATACCCAGCCCAGTCCACCTAGTTGGACTAAGCCACAAGGCCCAACCGACCGAGTCGATCAACCCGACCCATACGCTCTCCTCTCTCTCTCTCTCTCTCTCTCTCTCGCCTCGACCACTCTTCCCCGTGATGCCGTGGTGCTGCCGTCATCGCTGCTCGGCTCCAGCGCGCTCCGGCGTCCTCGTCCGTTGCCGCCATGCTAGCCGACTAATTACGATCCAGTGCATCGACTAGTCCTTTTATAATTGAAGGGCATGGACTTCCTCGACCACGCGCAACCCTATCTAGTGCCTAGGGTTTCTGTGCCTACCACCCTGAGGTGCTTCCATGGCGATATGGTGGTGTTTCGGTGTTGATCTAAGGCCGCCTTGACGCTTCGTCGATGGATGGCTGCTCGAGCGGCTCGGCATGGTTTAAGTGCCTCAGTGCTTCTTGTGCTGCCGTTTACTACGCCCTCTGCCACTGGTCTGCTTCCTCTTGTCGAGCGTAAGCGAGGACCTCCGGTAAGCGGTTATATATCTTCTATGCTCCTCTCATGCTCTATCTACCTTGCTACATCAAGTGTGCTTTCTATGATTACCCCTATCTAGGTTTCATCTCTGAACCTAGGGTTCACCCCCTTACAGTGATGTTCAGTTATTTTCATCTGGTTCATCCTGCCAGGGTTTTTCTTCTAGGTGTTAATCTGCTTGTGGTACCTATTACACCCTAATGATCCTAGCATGTTGCTCTTATTTCTATCAGGTAGTAATCTGCTAAATATGTTGTTGTTACTATGTTCTCAGTCAAAGAACCTTCTATGAATGTGTACTTCATGTATATGTGGATGCTTATACAATAGTGGATGTGAGTTCATTTTGTTGAGTTGTGACTCATTGTGATAATAAATAAGTATGCCTTTTGTTCAGGTGATGTTTGCTTGTGAAGCACTGATGTGCTTAGCCATAGGATTTACTCCTGCTACTGTGTAAATCTTAAGTTCCTAAAGCTAAACCGAGTCTGTGATTTCTGAGGAAGCAATTTATGTAGTGATGATTTTAGAAGATGATTGGTTCCTACCTTTTTCTTTTATAGGAAAATGATTTAATTAATGGACTCTGTCAAGTATGGTTTGGTAATAGACAGTATTATATTCACTATCTTCTCTGAATCAATTATCTAATATGATTCCTAAATTCATTTAGGAAGGTGATTATCTGATTTTAATAGATATAGATGAGCTTGTTGGTACAGAGGTTCTACCCTATGGGAATGTGCCCTGTAGCCTAGCAGCTATGGTATATGTTTATCTAGTAAAAACTATGTCATAAGCTAATGATGTTGGTCTGAAGCTATGTTTTTTATAGATTCCCAACTCATGCCTATGCTTGGTAGAGAATATATTCAGCTAATGACTTAGCTGAATCATGGTTGTGTTGATTGGGAAAATGATTGGAAAGAATATGCCTTGCTTGCTAGCAGATGGATTACAAAAGGATGGTGGTTTTCTTTGTCTTGTATATGTGCTCTTGACCTAGTGGTCAGATGATACAATAGCTTAATGTGCTCCCTACCTCAGATTCATATGATGTTTGATTATAGAATGATTATTGTAGCTTTGCTATAGTATAATAAATGATTCCTAGTTTATGAACTAGGAAAATGATTTGAGATATGGTTTGGTCGCCTCTAACCAGTTGACTGGGTGGTCTTACAACTGGATGAAAATGGTGGTCTTTTACCACATAGGATTTGGCTACTTTGTTGCCTCCCTGGAGTGTGCACAGTGGCCAAATCCCCAAGCCACAATAGCTGTTGTTTTTCTTTAAGATCTTTCTTGGCCTATGATATATGGATCAAGTGCCTAATTCAATTCTTATGGTTGGTACCTGCTGCCTTTGCTATTGTGGTGCCTCCATACCTGGAGTGTGCACAACAGTGACTAGTAGCATGATTTTTTTCCTTAAGAATTTATCCAGGCCAATGATGCAACAGGCTGAGGCCAATTCTTTCTAAGATAAGAACAGATACTGGTTGGCTTTTAACAGCTCTAGGATGAACTTAGTGTATCACTTCTACACTATACTGAGAGCTTTCTCTCTGACTCCCATTTGATGCTTGTTTTAATTTGAAAAGAACAAGTATGGTTCTAGTAATTAACATGTTGCTTGCAGTGTAGACAAATGATTTGGTTGTGGATGTTGTGATGATGCTGCTTTGTTGCAAGATCTAGTGTTTGGTCCTGCTCCTCCTTGTTTCTCACTTGGCCTACTCCTTATGCTCCTGACCTCCTCTTGGTGCTCTTGGATGGCTTTCTCAAGCAACCAGGGTACTGGTGCTGTGATGATGGTGTATTATGGGGTTTTGGTGCTAACTATGATCTCTGGAAGTATAGAAATGGCATGACTGGTGGATATGTGTTGGGTGTATTTGTTGTTCTTGCTATGGTGAATAAAGTTCAGCCTAGAACTCTCTCTGCTGCGGCTGTGTACTTATCTCTCTCATAGTGCCTCATGTGTTGACAGCATGATGGGGGGGTTAACCTCTTGGGTGCCCGATCTTCACGGATCTCGTGGTCAAATCGATGGGAAAGCGAGGGAAAAGGGAGAAGGTAGCGGAAGAGAACACACACCTCGCGAAGAACACGATGAACACACGCAAAAACTCACACGATACAAGGCCGATTGCTCCCAAACGGTGGTCACCGGTCCGATAGAATCCTCGCAAGGAAAGATCGGTCAACATGCTCCCTCAAATCCACATCGGAGAGGGAAGAACACCTTGGGGAGGGTCTTGACAACTTGGAGACGAGACGAGACGTCGAACTCCAAGGCCGTGTTCAACGATGGATGCGTGATGCAAAGTCCAATCGAGGTTGGTGACGATAGTCGGTCCCCTTGGTAAAGGGGATGAGGCAAAACTAGAGATTCCACAATGGGGGTTGTCTTTAGTGTATCATCTATGCCTAAGGGATACATGAGGGGTGGGGGCTCTATTTATAGGCCAGCCACTAAACAAGGGTAGTTTGGGGATAAACTAGGCGAATAGGTAAGTAAAGGGGATACATGGGCTGTGGCCCAAGCCTGGTGCTTGCAGCAGTGCATGACCAGTAATGGGACTTGGGTCCGTAGTACCTGGCTGACCAGTAATCTGGGTCCAGATCTGTAGTACCGCTTGTAGTCCTGGGACTTCTTGGCATCGTCAGATGAGTAGGGGGCGGTAGTACGGTCGCCGGTGATCCGTAGTACCGGAGACAGAGAGCATTTGGCGATCTGTCTTCTTCCGCCTCCTCTTCCAAGCCTCCGTCTTGTCGGGCCTGATGCTCCGGGCTTCCTCCCTTGCCTCCGTACTTGTCAATGTGAACCTATCATGCATATGTGACGGAGTATGAAGTAGCATACCATTCAGTGGGTAGGAAGGGGGCTCGCATAGAGGAACGGATTCACCTTTGGAGTCCATGACGACTTGGCGTAAGTTGGAGACCAAGATGTGGTAACGACCATCGGTCGGGCTACATCAGCTCCCCCCCCTTCAAAAAGAGTCATCCTCGACTCTACATGCTCATCACAAAGTAGAAGCGGTCGAGAGACCTTCTTGATCCTGGGGTTCACCATATAGTCGTCCTCGGGAAGATTGACTTGACAACACTTCAATGTTCCTTCACCTTCCTTGAAGCCTACAAAGCTCACAACAAAAGCAAAGCAACACTCAAAGCGTAGCCAATTCATGAAGATTATTGCATGAGTCCTCAAGTAGAAGGAAGTCACCTTAGCTTGTAGAGATAGCTCGATGAAGGGTAGCCATAGGTAACTCTCTTCGGTTCTTCTTGTCAACACATGGTTGGTAGAGGTTGACGTGTATGCACTTGTACCTTCACACAACAAAGACCAAGCAACATATGTTTGTGTGTGATAGAGGAGCATGTCATTTGTGGCATGTCCATTCTTGTTCACAACACGATCAACACAACTCAAGTATAGCAACGGGATGCATATGCAAGGTCAAAGTGCATGGAAATCGTTTGAACATCATCCAAATGTGGAAACTCAAAAACTCCATATAACGTCTTATCGTGGCATTCAAAGCAATCGAATAGAAATTTGATCAACATCTTTGATGCAAAACTAGGAGAATTTGGCAAAAACACAAAAGGAGGAATATCCAAAACAACATCATTATGTGTACAAACCAACCATTGGAAAGAGAAATTGTTCGACATGTTGGATGTCACACACAAATCATCAAAAGCAAATATCGTGGGAAAATGAGTATCCCAAGCGGAAGCAAAAACAACACGTTTGCAGACAAACCAAATGGAAGAGCAAGTGGTCCTTATGTTTGTTGCAACAACAAGACGAGATTCTTGGAAGCTCTCATGACAATACATGCTCTTAAAGGAATTGTGGTTGCACACAAAACATCGGAAAGAGAAAATGTTCAACATTTTTGTTGCAACACACAAAGCATCATTATCTAAAAGCGAAGAAACATGAATGTCACAAGGGAAGATAATACC
The DNA here is from genome assembly GCA_023614405.1 of Avena insularis. Taxonomy (NCBI): domain Eukaryota; kingdom Viridiplantae; phylum Streptophyta; class Magnoliopsida; order Poales; family Poaceae; genus Avena; species Avena insularis. The sequence goes on along the minus strand of CM042693.1, from coordinate 301,119,858 downwards.
ATTAACATGCTTGCAAGCAAACCATAGGAAAGAACAATTTGTCAACATGAAAGATGCAAAGCATGCAAAAGGTATCAGAGCTGGGTTCGATCTTGAACTCACTTGTGGGATGCTCTCAAGATCTCTTTTTGTCAACTTGTGCTCAACCGAGGTTGACATTCTCGTGCGGGCACCTACACACATCATATGTAAAAGGAAGAACGTGTGTGCATGGTAGAGATACACATCATCCATCATGACGTATCTCTTCTTGTGCACATCACCATTAATGTCATTCAAGTATGAAATAGATGCATGGTGAGTATGCAAGTGGGGAACGTGCTTATCATGGCAATCATCAAAATCTCCAAAAAATTGAGAAAGCTATGGGGGCCATCTCATTATAACGCATATGATCAATATTGTTGCAAGCAAAACAAGTGAAATAGCAAGCATTCATCTTATCGCAAGAAACGGGAGAAATTGAATGACTAGCATGACAAGGCAAGTCCAAAGCAATTGGAGGATACACACAAGATGCATAGCATGGCATGTTTATGGCAATGATATCGCAATCAAACAATTCCACATGATCAATATTATGCAAAGGCAAATCATCACATGGGAAAGTGGATGAAGCATATGTAATGTCACAAGTATCATCCATAGCATGCATATCCTCACAATTCATCATGTCCACTAGTGGGATCATGGCATCATCAACACCCTTATTGTTACCTTGGTCATACCTCTCATATGAAGTGGGTGTTGTGGAAGTAGTGGCCTCCTTGTGGACGACTTCGTCTTCTTTATGTATCCATGGCGTAGCATCATCTTCGTGCACCATGTACATCTTTTCCAATTGAGGCATCATTGCTTCATGGTTTGGCGCGTCTTCCTCCATGGATTCTAGCACAACACAAGAGAACACACTAGAGGTAGAGGGTAAGTTGTTAGAATTCGAAATGGTCTCACTTGACCTATCAACTACCACTCTCAACTCACTAGGAGTATCGCTCATGACCTCCAAGTGGAAGCACTCAATATCACATAATGTGGAGTCACTCATCTCACTCTTGTTCTCACTCAAGTGGGCTAAGTGGCTCTCATACTCACATGGGATTGGTACCACATCATCACTCAAGCATATGGGGATAGGCTCGGTTTCCTCAACTCCATGCGCCTCCTTTGGTGAGGGTAAAATCCCATGCTCACCATTCTTGACCTTGTCGCCTTCAAAGTTGGATGCCATACGATGGGCATCATCGCTCTCCTCCATGGTCGAAGGGGAAATCCCATGCTCGACTGTCTTGTGGCCATCTCGTAGTAGTGGTGGAGGTAGGCTCATGCTATCCAACTTGGCGAAGTATACGTGTACATTTTCCTCGTTCGCGAGGTCGTGGAAGTCAAGCATAGGCGTTGAAGCTTGATGGCGTGGACTAAGGCTTGCTCTTGGTGCCATTGTGGTGGTGGCACGAGTAGTTGAAGGTGCCCTATGATGGTGTCGACGGAGGTCATTGGCGTGCCTTGCCGATGGTTGATGTAGGTGGCGCACTTGGTCGTCCACATGACACTCACGACGGTGATCATTTGCCTTGGCACTCTTCTTGTGCTTATGGTGCCTTCTTGAGCTTGCTTGAGCATTATGGTTGGTGCTCATCATGAATTCTTCATCTTTATGTCGAAGATGCCTTTGACGATGTCTTGTATCCTCTTTATGGTGGCGATGCTCATGAGAGGATGTTTGTCGATGAAGAATCTTGTTTCTTGGCGCCTCTTGATGCATATGATGTTTGGACGACACTCTTGTTTGGATAGGAGTTGGAGCTTGGCGCCTTGGAGGTGATGTAGCTTGGCGCCTTGGAGATGGTGGAGCTTGACGCCTTGGAGGTGATGGAGATTGGCGCCTTGGAGATGGTGGCGCTTGACGCCATCTAGGTGGTGGCACTTGTCGCCCTGGAGGTGGATCATTGAAGTAGGTGGTGCCCTTTGGTGTGGCACGCTTGGCCTTGAAGGTCATGGAATCTTGATGATGCGCCTCCTCTTGCTTGGCGTAGTAGGCTTCCATCTCCACGCGGTGGAGGAATTCTTCATGGCTCGTGGAGGAGCCATCAAACTCGATGAAGTTCTCCGTGTCCTCCATGCTTGGCGAGGCGTCGTCGATGTCGCACTCGAAGTCATCCATGATTGGGGAGTAATTGTTGGTGTAGTACTCCATATCGCCCAAGCATGTGGAGCCATTGTCGGTGTAGTGCTCCATAGGCTCCATGCATGAAGAGCCATTGTCGACGTAGAGCTCCATGTCTTCCATGCATGTGGAGTCGTCGTAGGTGTAGTGCTCCGGGTCCTGAAAGCATGCGGAGCCATTGTTGGTGTTGTGCTCCGTCATGTCCTCTATACTTGTGGAGTCGTAGTCATGGTGGCTCATCATGGATTCTTCATAGATATCATCCTCGATTCCGGAGTCCCTAGACATGATGCACAAGACCAAGCGGTGTATATGGAAGTGGTAGTGGGAGTTAGGGATGCAACGTCAAACCTTACTTTACCTTGGAAGATCGTATCGTACAAGTGGCCACACTTGAGAGCAATAAACCAAGCAAAGTGAAGTTCACGCGGAACACCAAAACCAACTACTAACCAAAAAAAAACACACACACACACAAGGCCTATGGTGGATAGGTATGGAAAGTGGCATGTCAAGAAACAATCCGAAATAAAGATATTGTAATGGCAAGTAAAGAACCACAATGATCACAAAGCAAACAAGTTAATCCACAAGATAGGAAATATGTACAAGGAAACACACACGGTGGGATAAATGGGACTTGTGCGACGGAGAAAGTTAGCTAAGAACCAAATGATTACCTAGCGAAGACTATAAGCTCGTGTCACACAAGTACAAGGAGAGACGCTAGTTCGATTGCACAAAATTGGTGGGCTACAAGATATGCACAATAAGTACCACCTATATGATGTTCATCGAGCTTGTGCTTCCTATTCTATGAGGCACATGTATATTTCTTTCTTTTTCTCTTTATTTTTCTTTTTCTATATATATTTTTTTCTCTTTTTTTCTTTTCACTTGCCTCTTCCTTGTGCCAACAACTATACAAGATAACTATATGAGATAGCGCTCACAATATTTGCTCGGAATATATAAGGTATCAAATGTGCATAGCCCAAGCAATCATAAGAGGAACTAGTATAAATAGGTGTTTGTTGCTCGCAAAGATAGTGGGGTTCAGAAAGGAATGCAAGTGGGGAGAAGTCGCGGAATATTTATACCTTTCGTCGACGATCTTCACCCTTTATTGTTGGATTCCTCCTTGCTCACGGAATTTGAATGGAGTAGATAGCATGAACAACGTGGATGATGATTTAGTGCTCCTTCTCCTCTTCGAAACGAGCTAAAGAACACCAAAATCCGAGTTCGAATGCAAAAGTTATGCTCAAAACGGTGAGAGGCTGAAATCTGGAACCTGCTGTTTTCTTTCTGTCCTGGGCGGTAGTACCAGATTTTGGGCCCGGTAGTACCGGAAAAGGGCGGTAGTACCGGATTTTAAGCCCGGTAGTACCGCTGGGTCCAGAAACTCCCAGTTTTGACGCGTTTTCGCGATTTTGGGGGTGATTTGGGCAGAAAATCTTCAAGAAAAGCACCAAATCGAAGGGGGAAATCAAGGAATTAGGCCATGGGAACGCAAAGGAAGGTAGATCAACAAGTTTAGCAAGTAATCCACGGATCAAAACCTACCAAAACGCACTCAAATCACAAATCGATCCAAAACACGAATTGGGGCTATTTTTGGTAGAATTTTCGAATTTATGGGGAAAAGACCAAATCGATGAGAAATCTGTGGCAACCAAAAGCTGCTGATACCAGATGATGGGGGGTTAACCTCTTGGGTGCCCGATCTTCACGGATCTCGTGGTCAAATCGATGGGAAAGCGAGGGGAAAGGGAGAAGGTAGCGGAAGTGAACACACACCTCGCGAAGAACACGATGAACACACGCAAAAACTCACACGATACAAGGCCGATTGCTCCCGAACGGTGGCCACCGGTCCGATAGAATCCTCGCAAGGAAAGATCGGTCAACGTGCTCCCTCAAATCCACATCGGAGAGGGAAGAACACCTTGGGGAGGGTCTTGACAACTTGGAGACGAGACGTCGAACTCCAAGGCCTTGTTCAACGATGGATGCATGATGCAAAGTCCAATCGAGGTTGGTGACGATAGTCGGTCCCCTTGGTAAAGGGGATGAGGCAAAACTAGAGATTCCACAATGGGGGTTGTCTTTAGTCTATCATCTATGCCTAAGGGATACATGAGGGGTGGGGGCTCTATTTATAGGCCAGCCACTAAACAAGGGTAGTTTGGGGATAAACTAGGCGAATAGGTAAGTAAAGGGGATACATGGGCTGTGGCCCAACTGGTGCTGTGTGACACAGGGCATGACCGGTAGTCTGGGACTTGGGTCCGTAGTATCACTGACCAGTAATCTGGGTCCAGATCTGGTAGTACCGCTTATAGTCCTAGGACTTCTGTTGGCGTCGTCTGTATGGGGCGGTAGTAGTGGGCGGTAGTACCGCTGGCTACTGGAGACAGAGAGCATTTGGCGATCTGTCTTCTTCCGCCTCCTCTTCCAAGCCTCCGTCTTGTCGGGCCTGATGCTCCGGGCTTCCTCCCTTGCCTCCGTACTTGTCAATGTGAACCTATCATGCATATGTGACGGAGTATGAAGTAGAATACCATTCACTGGGGTAGGAAGGGGGCTTGCATAGAGGAACGGATTCACCTTTGGAGTCCATGACGACTTGGCGTAAGTTGGAGACCAAGATGTGGTAACGACCGTCGGTCGGGCTACATCACAGCACATAGGTATGCATGTGTGTGAGCTGTGTGGTTGCTTGCTGTGATGTTATGGATCAGATCAAGTTAAAAGGCTTGATATTTTCTGATGGTTTGACCTTTACTATTTACTTGCTTGGTGAAATTTGCCCCATTTATGTCAATGATCTTGTGCTGAGACAAGTGACACATTGATAAGAACAGAAATTGTTTTATTTTGGTGAAATTTTCCCATGCTTATCAAAGCTCTATGATGTAATGAACAGTGCAACTCACTGTTAGACTGAGAGCACTAACCCTAATCTCAATCCTTTATTTCTTTTTGTCTTTCTTTGCAGGTGACAAGAAGGAGTACGGGAACAACAATACTAGATAGGAATTTAGTTGTAGGTGTTTTTCTTTTTATCCCCTTTTGTAATTTCCTTTTCTATCAAGAAATTATGTAAGGATATTATAATGCATTAGTTTATCTTATTATAATTGTATTCATCTCTTATTATTCCTTGATTGTAACAGGATAATGTAATTTATGTATATATTCTTTTAATAAATAATTCTTCTGTTTGTTTAATTATTGTAATTCATTTTTCCATTTTCTTTATTCACTCATTTATTTCATTGTAATATTCTTTTATTCTTTTATTGTAAAAGAACATTGTAATGTTGGATTTTAATAATCTTTATACTTTTATTTATAATACTTGTATTTGTATTATTGTGAATAATTGTTTATAAGTCAAATTTCTCCCCTCATAACTCTAGAAAACAATAGAGGTCATGTAAAAATTCATGTCACTCCCCTTCTGATGACACTGAACCTAATTCATCGGAGTGAGAAATCTGATCACTCTAGTCTTCTAATTTGGCAGAAAAAAATTCCCCAAATTTTCAAATGTATGCATGTAGTTGCACAAAAATCCTATATCTACCCTTCGTTTAGTCCTAAATGCTGAGATATTACAGACTTCCCCCCTTAAATTAAACTTCGTCCCGAAGTTTGTGGTTTCTTGCTCATGATGGTTTCCAGTAAGCTCGTCTTAAGTTTTCTTCTTTCCTCCCAGTTTCTTGTCTTTCCAAAGTAATGTTTTTAATAAACTCAGCACTCCTTGAGTTTACTCTCAACCTTGATTCGGTTATTGTTAATGCCTAATGCTAATTTATACTTCCTCCTGAAGCTTCATGAGATTACTTTTAACCCTGAACAACTTTATTGACGAAGGTCTACTGATACTAAACATACCTGTCATAGCCTCGTCAACGTGGTTCCATCCAATGTTTCCACCCCTTGATGGTGGTTTTACTCCTCGAGTAACCAACTTGTTGGGACATTCAGATCTCCTATGTCCTTCCAGACCATACCTATAGCACACCTTTCCGGTCTTCCAACAATCCCTCCTTATATGACCTAATGCTCCACACTTACCGCATATGATTTGTTTCTTTCCTTTTGACGCCTCATGCTTTGATGTACCACTTGTGGATATGAATCTAGGTATGAAAATTAAGTTTGATGTTGACTTAGTAAATTGAAACATCTTCGATTCCCTTTTAGCTCTCTTCTTGGATAATTTCTTCCTCTCTTCCAATAACATCTTGTAATCATCCTCAAAAGTAATTGCTACATCAACTAGCTCTTGGAAAAGTCTTGTTGCAGCCCCTCGTATTTTCATCTTCATATAAGGGTTTAGTCCTTTCAAGAACCTTTTCTTGCGCTTCTCCTCCGTATTTACCTCATCAACTGCATAACGAGATAATTGACTAAACTTGCTAATATATTTCATCACGGTTTCATCATTTTGTGGTGAGTCCATGAATTCTCTCCTTTTAAATTCCATAATGCTCTGTAGAACATGATACTCACGAAACTTCCGCTTGAATTCTTCCCAGGTGAATATCTCTTCTGGTGTGTGCATAGCTAATTGATTCTCCCACCAATTTGCGGCAGATCCGGATAGAAGAAATGTTGCATATCGTAACCTCTCCTCATCATTGCATCCTACTGCTTTAAGTTTCCTTTCTGTATCCATCAGCCAATCATCTGCATCCATCGGTTCTGATGCAGATGCAAAAGGAATTGGTTTGGCGTTTTGAAAATCAGAAAGACTTACTTTGATATCTTTGTTTTCCTCTTCGGGTCCAATTCATTTGAGTATTTCCTACATGAACCTATTCTGGTACTCTTGCATCATTTGCATGTATTGCATGAAATTCTCCTCTGTCAACGGACGAATTGATGGTACAGTTGCAATTACATCCATATTGCTTTCCCTTTGCTTAGCTTCTTGCTCCAAACGCTATCTTTTAAACCCAGCTTCTACTCCCGTATCCATACCCTCTCTAGTCCTGTTAAATAAAGCGATTACTCATACTTACATCATGCATATGTTTTCTGAGCTCAACTCTATGCACAGTGCTAGCCATACAAGTAAATGAAGAACCAAATCCAAATAACAACCAAACCTATACCATGTATTATACATAGTTTTTACTATAAGCTATTACAAACAATCCTCACAACCGCGGTTTGACTCTCACTTAGTACATTAATTGTATGTTTCAAGGACTTGCTTGCTCATATGAGCATGCTCTTACTTCTTAAGTCATGCCTCTCAAACACTACGATGCACATTACTGGTTATGTACATCATTTAAGCCCTTTACTTCTATGGATTGTCTCTTCTTACTGTTCTCTCTCTTTCTAGTACTTCCTGGAATTCCGTCCATGATGGCGTGAAGTCTGACAACTACCTTCTGGAGTATATAAACATCTAGAGGGTGTGCACTCTTGATTATAAGTACCTAGATTGAGATGAGTCGTTGAAAAATGACTAGAAAATGCGTGGTCTTCCGTGGAATTCTCATGTCCACCTTCAAACACACTTTCAAAGTAAGATGTATTCTCTACTTTTTCCTTGACTTAGTTATACATATAGATGTAATAACGGCCAGTGCCTTCTTGCAGGTCAATAGGATTGGTACTACCCCCATATGGATCATAGGTTCCATGCTAACCTAACTGGTTTCTACTCCTTTACTAGGATCACAGGGTATAGGATTCTCCCTGGTTCCAGTGTAAGATTCTACTCACCATCCATCGTAATTCCCAACTGGAATACTTGAATTGGATGTTTCCTAAGTTTCCTGTATTACTCTATACTTGTCCAAAGTCTACATGTTTCTAAGGCCCATTCTAATAACAATAAGCATAGGTTTCAGACTATGGTCCCTCAAACTTATTCTCTTTATACACCACTTTTGAGTAGACTTGTTCTAAAATGCCTAGCTTCTCTATATAACTCCTTTTTGCATTCTATTTCTTTAGTAAGATCAACCTAATCCTCAAGTTTGTGTCCAACTCCTGGACTAGAACCTTAATGTGTGTCATGGTAGGTTTTGAGTAATGACCTATTATGACCTATGCATTCGGCATCTCAAGTAGATTCAGTCTACACAAGTGCAGTATGATCCAACTTAAGTTTCGAATTTATGGAATCTCAAGGTATAGTAGTAAGATTACTACCTAGAAATTTCCTTGGATTCTTGTTTTCGAAGCCTAATTATTGCTTCTAGAACTGCTATTTGATACATCGCCGCCATACATCTCATCTTCCCCGATGACATTACCTCTCTTATCCCCAACTCTTTTGGTAAGATATGCACTATACGGTACTTGCCTAACACTTTCCCGTGTTGGAAACTGTAAACCTTGACTAAAATTCGAGATTTGCAATTCCATATTCCATAAAAGTTGTATCAAAAATTCTGTCTAATCCTCTACATAGTCCTATATATCACTTGAACATCACTTGGACATTCCGGTTTGGGTATCGAGATGTCATTCCTCACTCTACATAAGAGATTATAATTGTCCTACTAGATTATAACTTATTATTACCCAAATTGCATCATAATAAAGAATTATCGCACTAGAAACATGACAATGTAGTTCTCAAGTGAATACTCATCATATTTCTAGAGAACTCTTTACCGTTGCTAACATACTTCCTACAAGTTCTACCCATTTAATAGGTTTCCAACCTAAGGTCAAAGCTTTTGCTCTGATACCAGCTGTGGTGACCTAGCATACCACTGCATGTTGTAGTATACTATAGTCGTGGACATAACACTCACGGAGTACCATTCCGCAAATATTACATCCTCGAAGTGGTACAACAGAAACAAAGCGGTTCCACATCATACATTATCATTATTACAACCAGAAATTACATGACGACTTTGAGATCCTCGTAGGTCCATAGAGGTATCCCAATGACTCAGGGCTAAGCTATAATAATAGTGAGAGCAAGATAAAGAAACAAACTAAACTTTAAGGTTTATACGAGATTTAATATAGATAGGGGATAGATATCTATGCTATTGGACTAGATCACTATACATGATACATCTACACTTCAGATACGTCGGTCTCCATTCCATAGATGTTTTTGTAATTGTTCCCTTCGACGCTTCCGGATACTGCTGGTTCTTCATAGCGGAATTCTTCTTGGTCTTCAATTGGATATAGTATTTCCTCTTCCTGACCATTATTGTCTTCAAAATCTAGCACGGGTTAAGAAGATACGTTGAGTACGAGCGTACTCAGCAAGTTCACTAAAAAGGAGTGTTTGATGCACTATAACTACAGCCACAAACCATAGGTCGTAGGCAATGCAGGTTTTCGTAAACATTTTTTCAAAGGTTGCTTTTATTATGAGAAGCTATGTCCATCAGCCTTCACAGGTTTACCAGAACTTTCAAGGAGTTCCTTTCCTGCAGCGTTGGCAACTCCTTCCCGGAACAGGGAGTAACAAGTTACAGTTCTTACACTCTGCAGAGGTGCGTCACTTTACCCATGAGACATCAAATCCTTGATGCACAACCGGGCGAATCTTTCCCGTCCACACTTCCTATGGTGTGGGGCCCAGTAGATGATCCAAGCCAATCACTGTCCTTCTCCGCGACCCCGCATACACCGCAATTGTTGTATGCCCAAACTCAAGGTAGACCTTTTCCACGTATAAAACGGCTATACCTTAGTTGGATACACACAACAACCATTAACACTAGAAATCTTTCTTTTGTAAGCCCAGATCCACGGTAGAACTTTTCCCGTATAAAACGGCTATACCCACGATCTGCAACTCACAAATGCCCAGAACAGTGTCCAATGCATGCGAAAGGGAGATGATCCAGCTGACTTCTCTGTCCCATTCCAAATCTCATGGTTAACGTGTAATATACGATGCAAGAGTCACTGGCGACATTGTTTGTTAAGTCCTAGATGATATATTCCTGTACAGTGGTATCCCAACTGCCAGTCTTAATAGATTAGCTGATCACCCTGGATCAGTAACCGATACTTCAAGTTAATTATGAAAATAGTGTTTTCGACCTTTTTGAAATGTAGGTGATGACACACAGTTTGTAAATATTTTACAGAAAATAATCAAAGGACATGAGCAAGTGTGAACTTGCCTTGATATAGCGAAGTATTATAGTCAAATGTCTCGACTTGACCCGGGACCTCATGTTCTACAAAAATATCATCATTGCCCGGTAAGGACAATGTTTTAAAGAAGCAATATGCTGTTATGGATAAGTAATGAGATGCATAATGCAAAATCCCAAGTAATTATTCAATCATTACCAGTGAGATATATTTATGATTTATCTAAGATTTGCTTTAGCTTAAGTTTACTTCATAAGAAAGATAAACATATAAAATATGAAGAGTAAAGTACAATTATAATATAATTCTATGGTTCCATGATATTATGTAATTATTACAAAATTCATGTTTTAAGTTGTCATGGCTTTAAAGAAATGGTATAGTGTTTCTTTTGAAGTGGCAAAAAGAATAACATTTGAAGAAAATATTATTTATGTTAGGTTATTCAACTTTGAAGATTAATAGGATTGAAGCTATGGTTTTGTAACAAGGTTTAAATAATCTTGAGTCATTATATATCTAGCTTAGGGTATCTCAGACCAAAGTAAACTATAAAAATGTAATTGGACTTGAGATATAGCATTTGTAGCATTATCACTTATCAGGGTTTTTCATAAGCATCATTAAAAATGAAATCTTATAATTATGGAACTTTGTTTTAAAGATGTAGATTTAGCATGTGTAATATTTATAGATCATACTATGAGATTTTTTTCTTTATAAAGAAAAATAGATGGCTTATATTATAATTTATTTAGTAAATTTCAAGTTTGTTAAATGTGATTATTTATGAATTATTAATGATTTGCAAAGAATAATTTGTAAATCCTTGACTTATAGTTAAAGATTTTAAAAGATTATTATAACGTTAATTGTTTACACCTATATTTTATATTAAATTATAATTATGGTTTAGACTACTTAGAGTCAAAAGATTATGTTTTAAATAAGATCATTTCTTACTTAGGAAAGAATATCAAATAATTAACAAAACAATTATCTTATTTTAATAACTTATTTAATTCAAGTTATACGATCTAAGAACTTTATATTTTTTATTAACAATATACTTAGGATTTTCTAGTAAATATACTTGTTTAAAATCTTAAAATGAATTTTTTTTATTTTTAGGTATTATCTTTATTTTCATAAAATTTCTTAATTATTTAATGTATTTAAATATTTGTTTTATATTTTATTTGTAAAAAAATTAAGTTAGTATTTTATGAGATAAGAGATTTATTTTTATTCCTAAAAACGATTTTTATTTATTTTTAGGAATATTTCTAAATTTATTAAATTTCATTTAAATGTTTAAGGGTGTTAATATTTATTTTGTATTTTATTAAACTTAAGTAAATATGATTATATTTTTCTTAAGTGAATATTATTTTAATAAACACTTGGATGTATTAAATTTATTTTTAGGATTTTTCTACATTTTTCAAGAGCTTATAATGTGTAGAGGTATTTTGGTCATTTAATATTTAATTTAATTTTATTGGGGCTAGGTTCTTGGGCCCATCTAGCCCAATACCCAGCCCAGTCCACCTAGTTGGACTAAGCCACAGAGCCCAACCGACCGAGTCGGTCAACCCGATCCATACGCTCTCCTCTCTCTCTCTCTCTCTCTCTCTCTCTCGCCTCGACCCCTCTTCCCAGCTCAGTGCGCTCCGGCCTCCTCGACCGCCGCCGCCGTGCTAGCCGACTAATTACGATCTGGTGTATCGACTAGTCCTTTTCGATTTGAAGGGCATGGCCTCCCTCGACCACGCGCAACCCTATCTGGTGCCTAGGGTTTCTATGCCTACCACCCTAAGGTGCTTCCATGGCGATATGGTGGTGTTTTGGTGTTGATCTGAGGCCGCCTTGACGCTTCGTCGATGGATGGCTGCTCGAGCGGCTCGGCATGGTTTAAGTGCCTCAGTGCTCCTTGTGCCGCCGTTTAATACGCCCTCCGCCACTGGTCTGCTTCCTCTTCTCGAGCTTAAGCGAGGACCTCTGGTAAGTGGTTATCTCTCTTCTATGCTCCTCTCATGATCTATCTACCTTGCTACATCAAGTGTGCTTTCTATGATTACCCCGTGTCTAGGTTTCAGCTCTGAACCTAGGGTTCACCCCCTTTACAGTGATGTTCAGTTATTTTCATCTGGTTTATCCTGCCAGGGTTTTTCTTCTAGGTGTTAATCTGCTTGTGGTACCTATTGCACCCTAATGATCCTAGCTTGTTGCTCTTATTTCTATCAGGTAGTAATCTGCTAAATATGTTGTTGTTAGTATGTTCTCAGTTAGAGAACCTTCTGTGAATGTGTACTTCATGTATATGTGGATGCTTATACAATAGTGGATGTGAGTTCATTTTGTTGAGTTGTGACTCACTGTGATAATAAATAAGGATGCATTTTGTTCAGGTGATGTTTGCTTATGAAGCACTGATGTGCTTAGCCTTAGGATTTACTCCTGCTACTGTGTAAATCTTAAGTTCCTAAAGCTAAACCGAGTCTGTGATTTCTGAGGAAGCAATTTATGCAGTGATGATTTTAGAAGATGATTGGTTCCTACCTTTTTTCTTTTATAGGAAAATGATTTACTTAATGGACTCTATCAAGTATGGTTTGGTAATAGATATTATTATATTCACTGTCTTCTCTAAATCAATTATCTAATATGATTCCTAAACTCATTTAGGAAGGTGATTATCTGATTTTAATAGATATATATATGAGCTTGTTGGTATAGAGGTGCTACCCTCTGGGAATGTGCCCTGTAGCCTAGCAGCTATGGTATATGTTTATCTAGTAAAAACTAGGTCATAAGCTAATGATGTTGGTCTGAAGCTATGTTTTTTATAGATTCCCAACTGATGCCTATGCTTGGTAGAGAATATATTCAGCTAATGACTTAGCTGAATCATTGTTGTGTTGATTGGGAAAATGATTGGAAAGAATATGCCTTGCTTGCTAGCAGATGGATTACAAAAGGATGGTGGTTTTCTTTGGCTTGTATATGTGACGAGGTTTAATCTCGTCAATGCCCATTGTTATGGACTTGGGTTTTGGAGAAGATGGGGATGCTGAAGATCGTGGCACGGTTAACAGACAAGCAACCAGGGGACACGAGATTTACCCAGGTTCAGGCCCCCGGAGGGAAAACCCTACTCCTGCTTGACTGGTCTTTGATTACGGCGGAACTGAAGGTTACAGGGTGCGCAGATTCGATCTGGCGTGGATGCGTGTGCGAAAGTTTGAGTCTGGTCGATCTAGGACGTGCCCTCCTGGCCTTTATATAGACTTAGGCAGGTCCCGGGCGTAGTCCTAGTCGGTTACAAGTTCTAGGGTTTTACCCTTTTGAATTTCCTATCTCCGCTAGTCTTGCTCTCCAAGGATCGAAGGCGTCATGGGCCTTGGCCACCCGAAAATCTTCATGGGCCAGCGTATGTCTGCCGTGGGCCTTCCTTGGGCTGGACTAGGTATGCTGAAGTTACGTACCCGTAGGGTATAACCATGTTAGTAGCCCTCGAGTGATCAGTCGAATCGTAGATTCGACTGAGGACTCTTCCATCCTTCGGGAGCAGTTATATGTTAATAGTATATGTGTGTAGGGATTGTTGATGCGTGTGCCTGACTCACCCGACGGATCAGGTCAGTTAACTGTCTTAGGACGAAACAACACGATCTTCTTCAGGTTCGGGTCCCTCAACCCGGACCTGGAACATATGCTGGCGTAATTCGACTCAGACCGCGGAGGACTTACAGGAGTGGAATTCCAGTGATTTTAATTGGTGTACCCAACGCGTCCGTCGGGATTTTTCATCGTACCTGCTGGTACAAATTCATACTAGCAGAGCGCAGTCAGGTGCGTTGTCAGGCCATCAGATGATATCTGCAGGTCTTATCTTTGCGTCGCAGACGCAGTATCCGAATGTTTATCACCGCGGAGGTGTTTCGGGTGGCCAAGGAGGATGTTACTCACTTAGCATTAATTGGGGCAGAGTTGCCGAAAAGTTTTGCGTGCTGATCCGAAAGATCGCAGTCGAAGATTTCATAGGGTGCGCGACCAGCGCTCCCTATGGGAGTAGCCCCCAAGTGTCTGTTCGAGTCGTAGACTCGAACGGAGACTTTTAGTTCAAGCATTGTTTCAATCATTAGGTCCGCAGGACTCAAAAAAATTCGGATGCTTAAATCCATCCTCCCTATGGGAGTAGCCCCCGAGTCCGTAGTGGAGTCGTAAACTCGACGTAGGACTCAGAGAAATAATTTTGTCCTCATTTGTGCGCCGGTGCGCGGCCAGCCTCGATAGGAGTAGCCCCCAAGTATTTAGTCGAATCGTAGACTCGAGTGAGTACTTTTAGCTGTGGAGCCGAAGTGGTGCTAGTATAGCTTTTGATGACGTCAGTGCTTACGATCGATGACCTCAAGCGTCTGCTACGCCAGAGATGACTTGACTGAACGAAGCGTGGGTCCCACTTGCTGACTTTGAATTGACCGGTCACGCGCGGCGTGGAGATGATTACGGCGTCTCCTCGATTTCCGCGCGTAGTGGAGGCGTGGTAACGACGGTTCGTTGTGATGCTGACACGTGTACGGCCAGATCTACCATTGGCGTTAGGTCTTCTCGATGGACGGCCAGCGTGCATCGTCTTCGCTGTTATAATCCCTGGTGAAATCGTGGTTTGTTTTTCACCGCAGCAGTTCATCTATTCACTGTCCCTTCGTTCTTGAGCTATTCTTGCTGCGCGCTGAGAGTTTCCTCCACATTTCCTTTGTCTTTCTTCGTTGACAACGCCACCACCGCCGTAGCGCCATGGGGAAACCAAAGAAATCCTCATCTGCAGTTGGGACCAGCGCCACCGGAGGCAAGAAGGGCACCGCCATCACTCGCGTCACGATCGACGGTGGTGGCGGCGATCGAAGCGGAGAGTGATCTCCGCAAACTGCGCGAGCGGAGCCTGATCCCGCAAGACACGACGGCCGTGAGACTCCCCGGCAATGAGGTAATCCCCCGTCCCCCATCTGGGTATCGAGTTATGTTTGTTGCCTTCATGATTCGTGGGTTTTCTTTTCCGGTCCATGACTTCCTTCGTGGACTGCTCTTTTTCTATGGGGTTCAACTCCATCATCTGTCTCCCAACTCCCTTCTCCACATTGCGTGTTTTATCACGCTTTGCGAGTGTTGGCTTGGCATTGAGCCGCACTTTGGCCTCTTCCGGAAGCTTTATTCCGTGAAGAGGCAGTCTGGTTCGGATGGTGTGTATCCCATTGGGGGTTTCATCATCTCCCTCAGTCCCAATGTGCAATTCTTTTCCTTTTCCATGTCCGAATCTGTCCAGTACTGGCGGAGGAAATGGTTTTACATCCGTGACTCCGTACTGCCTGGGCAAGATTTTGGTCTCGTTCCTTTTGACCCCTCCCAATTGATTGAGAAGAAAAGATCCTAGAAAAACCAAATCTTAGACGGTGAAGTGGCGGAAATAGAGGCCCTGTATCGTCGGGTAGGGGATCTCCAATTGATTCCTAAGAAGGAGGTGAACGGTGTCGACATCATCCGGACGTTTCTTGAGCGTCGGGTGCAGCCTCTCCAAGCGAGGGCGCATCCGATGTTTCTTTACTCTGGGCGCCGTGATCCGACGAGGGTTTCGAGTGAGAAAATCTCCAAGGTGGAACTTGACAAGGCTCTTCGCGCGCTGTTCAAGTTCAAGGCCGACGAGGGACTCACGGAGAAGTCGCTGACTCCTCCCTTTTCTTCGACGTTGGCCGTGCCAAAGGTGTAGATTTATGCACGTAGTGCTCCCCTTTTTTGTTGGGTGTTTATTTGTGTCCTTTGTTTGCTAACAAAGTTTCTTCTCATCTTGTAGAGCTTCAAAGTGCCGGGCATGGCACCACCATTGCCCGAAAGGTATCCGAATGCCCCGGATAATGAAGTGGTGGATTCCGTGTCCGAGCCACCATCAGCGCGATCCCCAGCGGAGGATGCCGACGAATCGAGTGAGAACCATTCGCGCAAGCAATCACGGAGCTCGAGCGAGTCTTCGGATGCTTCAACTCCTCCGACTCCCAGAAATCCACTGGGCCTTGAGCGTCATGATGATGTTCATGGGGGTTCTTCCTCTCCCTTCACGCCATTCACATGCGGCTATTGCTCCGCACCCGCCAGCAAAGCGGAAGAAGGAAGAGAAGAAGGAGGAGAAGAAGGAAGAAAAGAAGGAGGAGAAGAGGGCCCAAAGGGCTTCTCCTATCTTTGACCTGAGCGCGTTGGGCTCGTAAGTTTTCTTGTTGCCACTGTTGTCCTTTTCTTTTTATGATGTTTGCACCTGTGCTGATTGGCTTCGTATGCAGGCAATCCTCCGACGGCTCCAGTGATGGTGCGGGGGAGATGATGGGGGAGTCGAACATTGCGTCGCCTCCTCCTCAGATGGTGGCGACTTCGGGTGACGCTGCGCCAGTTCCTCCTATGCAGGAGAGGCTGGTGGTTGCACCTCAGAATTTCGCAGCGGGCCTGTGTTCGCCTTGAGCACGTAAGTTTTCTGCTTGATGTTACGGAGCCCAAGGTGTCTTCGTATGCTGATGTTGTTTATGCTTCTTGTGTGGGCGTAGCCCCAAGTCCCGCTCTTACTACTATTGCTGTTGCTGCAGCCTTTTGTCCAAGAGGCCAAGCGGTGGTGGAGGAACGCTGACGCTGGAAGCTAGCTGCGACTTCAAGGTATTCGCGCCTTGTAGTACTTCTCTTGCTTATCCTGGTCCTGTTTTTGACGCTTGCTTGTTGTAAATGTAGAGGAGCATAACGACTCTCTCCGTGAGGTCGATGCTCAAGAAGAGCCTTGGCCAATCGGAGCGAAGGCGAGCCGTTGGGCGAGAGAGCGCCTTTGAGCTGGAGCCGACGGCGCAAGCGAAGAGCGTCTGCAGAGGAGGTCAGATCGTGAGGAGCAGCTGGCCACCGCTATGCTTTCGTGAAAAAGGGGTGGCGGAGAAGCTCATGGCTGCTGCCAAGGCTATTTCGGGCGCTAGCTTTTGTACTTGCTTCTTTTTCGCGGATCTTCTTCTATGTTGCCTTTCTTCATGTTTTCTTCTTTTTGTCTCGGATGCCAGGCATCGAGTTTGACCAGTGCTCGAGAGCACGGGAGTGCTCTAGATGATGCCACTGTGGCGGTCGAAGACCGCTGCAACACCGTCGTCAACTCCCTTGCCAAGGCGAAAGAGGTCCTTGGTCGCTTCTATCAGGAGCTCTTCCCGAAGGGCGCATCCCTTGAAGACGTGGGTGCCTGGCGAGGCTCTGTCACCGGCGCTGCAGCTGCATAAGCGCAAGCGAAGGGCATCGGCGCGTCCGTCGGGCTGGCGATGGCCATGGCGGTAGGAGCTGGACCTGCCCAGATTACTTCGGATGCCTACAGCTGCGGATGGATCCGAGGTAGCCTTCGCTGCCTACTCGCTCATTGAGACGATATGGGCCCAAGCTCATTGACTTGTCACTGAGTATGCATTGTGGCAGGCGAGGCTAAATCTAGGCGGTCGATTACGAGGCGACTGTCCTCCGCCTTAGGCATAGTAGACGTAGGGTAGTTTGTAGTCTATTTTTGTTGTAAATATCTTTTGTAGTATCATCCTTGTGACACGTAGTGGCCTTATATACTTTAATGAATTCCTCCGAGTTGTGCTCTATCCTTGGCTGAATGTCTGTGTGCCTTCTTTTTTATGCTGCTATAGGTTCCTTCGGGTGCTGACCCGGTTGACACTTCATCCGAAAGGCCCTTGCGAGCATCATTGGATGATTCCTCGCAGTTCGCGTTTCTTCGAGATCGCGTGCGCAGCTTGGAGAGAGATTTGCTTGGGTTACGCGGTCACGCTGACGTTTGGAAATCCAAAGCAAACCGTGGTGCAGCCAGAGAGGAGTATTTGATGGCGGAGCTGGGTCGGCTGTCCGAGCAGCTGCAATGTAAGTTGATCCTTCTTTCGGGCTGTAGCTCAGTTCTTCGGGTGAGCCTGCCGGCCTTACTCTTGTTTTGTGCGGTTGTCGCAGGTGCCAATCTTGCTCCAAGGGAAGAAAAGGAGCGTATTGCTGTTCGAGTCAATTGCTTGACTCCACGGGACATGGAGGCCGGCGGCTTCTTCTGGATGGATCGTGATCGTGCCATAGTTCTGGCGACGGTGCAGGATCGTGTCTACCAGGTTTCGCGGGTGCTCCGCCAGGTGCAGACATCACTTTCCTCGGTGCTACACGTCATGTTTCCGTTGGATGCCGTGCCGACGACCCTTGCAGGTCTTCTGACGAAGTTTCGGAGTGCCAGCAATGTCAAGGAGCTGGTGCGGCAGCAGCTCGTCGCAGGGGTGAAGGCTGCCTTGTCTCTTGTGAGGGTGCACCGCCCTGACGTAGATTTGGCTGCTGTGGCGACTGGGCCACCTCCTCGACCAGATGGTGGCGAGTGGAATATGCGTCCGCATTACGCGGCTGTAAGGCAGTATGCCGAACAGATTGTAGATTTGTTTGAGCAGCGTGCTCAGGTTATTCTTCAGAATAGGTAGGACCTGAAAATAAACAGATAGATGTAAAATTTGTATATTGCGGCGGGGCGTGTATGTGCCCTTTGTTGTAAAGGTTTGCTTGTTTGTGAGCACGCAGTGCTTTGAGTTAGTACGTGCCCTTTTCGTTTGCCTGACGTGGTCAGCTACTCAGGTGTACACGGTTTATCCTCAGTCGATGAAATCGTGAGGTGGGGGGAGCCCCCGAGTGCGTATGTAGCATGTAATAAAGTTGCAGAGAAATAGTCAACCGAAGGTTGGGGGCGAGACACTTAGCTTTATTTGTATCGTGATGGAGTAGGTACATGGTTCGGCTGAGTAGCCTTGGCTGTAAGCCTTGTCGAAAGTAAAAAGGGGGTACATTGCTATGGGTAGAATCGTCGCAGGTGCGAGATGTTCCATGGGTTGGCGTATGCGACTCCAGACTCCACGTGCTTGAGGCAATAGGCGCCACCTGGGATGACTTCGGTGATGGCATAGGGTCCTTCCCATGGTGACTCGAGTCTATTCGGTCGCTTTTGCTTAAGTCGCAAGACGAGGTCTCCTTCGACGAAGGACCTTGGGCGCAGCCGTGGTGTGGTAGTTCGCGAGACTTTGCTGGTACACCGCTGATCTAGCTGCTGCTATATCCCGTGCTTCGTCGAGTGTGTCGACGGCATCTTCGAGTGCAGCCGTGGATTCGGCTTCGCTGTAAGCGACGACTCGTGGAGCCTAGTGGCGTACTTCGGCTGGTAGCACGGCCTCAGCTCCGTGCACCATGAAGAACGGTGTGTAGCCGGTGGAGCTGTTTGGCGTTGTCCGTAAGCTCCACAGGACAGACGGTAGCTCTTCGCCCGCTTCGGCTTTGTGCTCGAGTGAGCTCATGAGGCGCTTCTTGATGCCAGCGCCGATTAGACCGTTGGCCTTTTCCACTTGCCCGTTTGTTTGCGGGTGTGCCACTGAGGCATATGTGATGTTGATTCCGAGGTCTTCACAGTAGTCCTGGAATTCTTCGGAGATGAAGTTCGATCCGTTGTCGGTGATGATGCTGTGTGGTATGCCGAACCTGTAGACAATGGATTCGAAGAATTTGACGGCAGTTTTGCCCTTCTGGTTGGTGACTGGCATTGCCTCGATCCACTTGGTGAATTTGTCGACTGCGACCAGGAGTAAGACGTGTCCTCCCTTCGAGGATTTTGGCAGTTTTGCCGATCATGTCGAGGCCCCATTGGGCAAAAGGCCAAGCTATGGGTATGGGTCGAAGTTCGGACCCAGGTGCGTGCGGTTTGTCGGCGAACCGTTGGCACCCGTTGCATCTTCAGACGATGTCCTTTGCGTCGCTCATGGCCGTTGGCGAGAGAATCTGCTCGCAGAGCTTTGGCGATGAGGGAGCGGCTACCTGCGTGGTGGCCGCAGATGCCCTCGTGGATATCATGGAGTATGGCCTTGCCGTCATTGATGGTGACGCACCGTTGTAGTACGCCCGTAATGCTGCGTTTGTACAGCTCGCCGTTGATGATGGTGAAGGCTTTTGACCGACGAGATATGCGCCGGGCATCTGTCGGGCTGTCTGGCAATTCTCCGTTTATCAGGAACTAGAGGTATGGACGTGTCCAAGTTTCGTCGACTGCCATGACCTGCATCAGGTTGACCATGGCAACTTCGGTATCCAACTTTTCGGGTCCTTCATGACCTTCGGGTAGCATAGCCCCAGTGTTACGCTTCTTGGTGATCCTTGGGAATTTCGCTGATGGATGGCACGCAGATCTGTTCGAGGAACACACCTAGTGGTACCTTTGCACAAGTGGAGCCGCTGTTGGCGAGTCTATCGGCCTCCTCGTTGCTCTCTTCCAACGTGTCGGGTTCGCGGCCGTCAATTCTCCTTCGAGTGCATTGTATAAGCGCGATGCCGCGATCATGTTTTCGGCGTGCGTCGCACTCATTCATCGTCTGGCGACGACAAGGTTGGAGTCACCAGATGACCAGCGCGTTCGCCACATATTTTGCCATCTTCATGCCATGGATGAGGGCTTCGTATTCGCCTCGTTGTTGGAGGCTCAATTTCATCCGAAGGGCGTACTTCATCTTGTCACCTTGCGGGAGGTTAGTATGACTCCTGCCCTGCTCCGCTTCGCTTGGAGCCGTCAAATGCATTGTCCAGATCTGCGACATATGCTGGGTGTCGGCATTTGCAGCTCCATCCAAGGCACCAGGAAGTCCGGAAGGACTTGAGATTTGATTGCGTGTCGCTTCTCGTAGATGATGTCCAGGGGTGATAGTTCAATGCCCCACAGGGCCATGCGCCCTGTGGCCTCTGGGTTATTCAGGATGCTATTTAGGGGTGCCTCGTTGACGACCATCACCTGATGCTCCTGGAAGTAGTGGCTCAGTCGTCGAGCCGTCATGAACACGCCGTAGGCCAGCTTCTGGTAGTGTGGGTACCGCTGTTTTGTTGGAGCGAGAACCTCGCTGAGGTAGTAAATTGGGCGTTGTACCCCGTGGGTCTTGCCTTCTTGGTCGTTCGACCACGAGCATCTTGACCACCTGGTGTGTGGCTGCTATGTACAGCAACAGGGGCTCGCGTTCTTTTGGCGTGACCAAAACTGGCGAGGTGGAGAGGAGACGCTTGAGGCTTTTGAATGCGTCGTTGGCTTCTGGTGTCCACTCGAACTTGTCTGCCTTGTGCAGCAGCTGGTAAAATGGTAGGGCCTTCTCGCCCGTGCGGCTGATCAACCTGCTTAGTGCCGCCATTACCGCCACCGCTGAACGCCCTTGAGGTTTTTCGGCTTCTCCATTGTCATGATAGCTTTGATTTTCTTCGGGTTCGCTTTGATCCCTCGTTGAGAGATGAAGTACCCGAGCAGCTGACCCGAGGGGACGCCGAAGGCGCACTTTTATGGATTGAGCTTGATCCTGTAGCGATCAAGGTTGTCGAACGTCTCGCGGAAATCGTCGATAAGTGTTCTTGCCTCCTTGGTTTTTATGACTATGTCGTCGACATAGACTTGGACGTTGCGATTGATCTGGTCCTTGAGGCAGGCCTGCATGCATCGCTGGTACGTGGCACCCGCGTTCTTTAGCCCGAAGGGCATTGTGTTGTAGCAGTATACTCCGAACGGTGTGATGAACGCCGTTTTCTCTTGATCTTTGACCTTGAGTCGAATCTGGTTATAGCCTGAGTAGGCGTCGAGGAATGAGAGTTTCTCACAACCTGTAGTCGAATCGATGATCTAGTCGATCCGAGGAAGAGGGAAGTGGTCCTTAGGGCAATGTTTATTTAGTGACGTGAAGTCCACGCACATCCGCAGGATGTCCGTGTCCTTCTTCGGGACCATCACCGTGTTTGCCAGCCACTCGCTTTCCTTGATTTCCCGGATGAAGTCTGCTGCGAGTAATCTGTTGATCTCCTTGCCGATAGCTTCGGCTCGTGGCTCCGACAGTCTTCGGATGGACTGCTTGACTGGCTTGGTGTCTGGGAAGACATTGAGTGCGTGCTCGGCGAATTCCCTGGGAACTCCTGGCATGTCCACAGGACACCAGGCGAAGATTTCCCAGCGCTCACGGAGGAATTCGACGAGCGCGCCTTCCTATCTTGATCTGAGGTCGTTGGCGATCAGCGCCGTCTTGGAGGCATCCGTTGGATGGACCTGCACTTTCTTGGTGTTGATGGTGGAGTCGAAAGACATGTCGGTGCGTTACGCTTTGTGTGGGGTAGCCCATTGTCCGTCACCTGAGCCTTACAAGCTCGTCTTGCATGCCGAAGACCGGGAGATTTTGTTGAAATCCTGTCGCATTGGTCCGATCGGGTGAAGCTCCGTGGACTATGATGACGCCTTGGTCCTGGCATCTTGAGTAGTAGGTATGCGAGTGTGGGACGGCGGGAACCTTGCGAATGCTACATCCCAGGATGGCATGGTATTGCGACGGCGATCCACCACTTCAATTCTAGGCGCTCCTGCCGAAAGTTGTCCGGCTTCCCGAAGATGACATCGAGCCCTATTTTGCCCAGGGGGAAGATGCCTTTCCCTGGGACAATGCCGTGGAACGTTGTGTCTGATTATTCCAGGCTGCATTGCGGGATCCGCATAGCTGCTAGAGTGCTTGCGAACATTAGGTTGATGCCGCTGCCGCCGTCCATGAAGACGCGACTCATCTCGAAGCCTCTGATCAGGCCTCCGGCACCAGGCAGCATGACCTGGGCGAGGGATCTGGCAAGGGTGATCCGCGCGAGTGAATGTGATGCAGGACTCCGATCCACTGAGGTACTCAGGGATTGCAGGCGGAGTTGCCACGGCCAAGTTGATTTGTCGGGTGATTTTCTTCTGCACCCTGTTGGTGGGGCGTCCCTTCTGGATCATATTTAGTGCTCCCTTTGGTGGGGGTATGCGACCCCGGCGTTGTTTTATGCTGGTGCGAGGTTGATTTGGGCCTCCAATAGGCGGCGGTGGAGGAGCTCCGTGTGCTATTTCACCTGGCGCAGGTGCGTTTCCGAACGCAGGAATTGGAGCTTGTTGCCTCATCTGCATCATGCCTTCGCTGAGTTTCTGGAACTCGCGGCAGTCCTTGAGCATGTGGCTAGCTTTCTTTTTGCCATCTTGTTTGTCGATGTAGAAGTGGATGGTGCATGGACCCGAAAGTTTGTCGAATGCTGAGGGTCCGTTGTCGCGTCATGCGGCGTTGCCGCAGCTGCGTTGGTGCGTCCGTTGTCGCGGAAGTTTCCGCGTCGTGGCGTAACAGCTGCGACTCATGTCGGGTCCGTCGCGGTCCTCGTGAGACGCGATCTCCTCTTGCTGCGGCGTTCGCGTCTTCGGCCGTAGTCGTCCTCTTCATCTGATTGCGCCCGCTGGATGCAATCTTCGCCATCTGCCCAACTGTTGGCGATTTCCATGAGGTGGTCGAGTGTCTTGGGCTTTACACGCCCAAGTTCCTCCTTGAAGTCTAGGCGCTTGACGCCGTCCCGGAAGGCGTCGATGGCCCTTTCTTCGGAGATGTGTGCTGCGGAGTTCTTGGTTGTAGACCAGCGTAGTATGTACGAGCGTATAGATTCACCCGTTCTCTGAGTGCAGGCTCGCAACTCTTCGATTGAGGCGGGCCTCTTGCTTGTGCCTTTGAAATTTCGGATGAAGCTATAAGCGAGCTCCTCCCAGCTTCGGATGGATCCTGATGATAGGCTGCTAAGCCAGACCCGCGCCGTGCACATGTTGGCCTCAAGGCATTGCATGGCGGTTTCTTTGTTGCCTCCATGAAGCTTGACGGATGACAGATGGTCACTGAGCCAGGACTTTGGATCTTGCGTGCCGTTGAACTTCGGAGTATCCGAAGGAAGCTTGAAGTTGCGTGGCATCTGTGTTCGCCGGACGGATTTGCTGAAGCATCGAGCCCCGCAGAGTTCTTCTTCGTCTTCATCCATCTCAGATTCAGACGAGCATGCGCGTTTGGCACGTGCTTTGTCGATCTTGCGCTGTGTAAGCTTGTCTCTCGCGTCGTAGTCGCGTTTATGGCGGTTATAGCTCTTCTTCCTTCGAGGAAGATCGTGTTCCTCTTCATCTTCGGATGAGGGAGTGGGGCTCCGGTCGCGCCTGGCCGTAGCTTTCTTCTTCGGCTCCGTAGGAGCGTCTTCGTGGAGCGCAGCTCCGATTAGTCCTAGTCCGGTGAGTGCGGACCTATGCATGGCCCTTTTCGGGCCCCCTCCGGAGGTGGGTGAGCCGCGAGATACGCAGTGGCTGCCATGATCGCGGCTTGTGGCGTCTTCGGGATGATGTTGCCGTCAGCGTCCATATCCATGAACGATGTGTGGAGAGTTCGGGTCACGTCACGCCGCTCCTTTGGGTCCATGTTTTCCACCCGAGAGCGGTGCTTCTTTCCCTGGCTTCCGTTTGTGCTAGAGCCGGGTCCCATGGCGGAGAGCGCAGCTCGTCGCGCACTGGACTTGGAGGCTGCTTGCTTGCGTTTGTTGAGCGTCTCCTGCATCTTGACTTGTTTTTTGTGCTCCTCGATGAGGAGGTAGTGGTATGCCATCAGTAGGTCACGTGAGGAGTCCAGAGGTAGGACTATTTCGCCTGCGACGGCGCGGCGTGCTTCGACCCATCCTTCTTTGCTAAGTTGGATGAGGTGGCCCCTGTTTTCCTCGTTTTGCCGTTTCCACCGTTTTCGCCGTTTCTGTCCTGCGGGTTGGGGTTGGGCGGCGGGTTAGGCGTTTCCTCGTCGGTTTGGATGACTGCGGTGCACAGATAGCGCCTGCAGATTGGTTGGCTGCTGCCGCAGCTTTCGGATCCGGAACCGTAGGTCCCTTCATCCGAAGGTGGATCGCACAGATCGGAGTGCCGCTGTCTTGTAGAACTCATCTATTGATGGTGACGTCGTAACGCAGGTGTGGAAACCCGAAGCGGGCCTGATTGACGGCACGGACACCCGCTCAGGGAGGCGGAGGGTGCCAGTTTGTCCCACCTGGAAGCAGAAGCTCCCGAACAGAATTTTGAGTCCGTCGCCTACGGGCTCGAAATCCTTCATGGTATCCGGCGAGTGGGCGGTAAAGTCGAAAGCGCCGAAGAGGAGGTGATTCTCCGTCGCTGCGGAGTTGTAGATCGATCGGGTCGGAACCGTCACGACCGCACAATCAGCAGCCCCAATCCCCACGGACGGCGCCAATTGACGAGGTTTAATCTCGTCAATGCCCATTGTTATGGACTTGGGTTTTGGAGAAGATGGGGATGCTGGATATCGTGGCACGGTTAACAGACAAGCAACCAGGGGACACGAGATTTACCCAGGTTCAGGCCCCCGGAGGGAAAACCCTACTCCTACTTGTCTGCTCTTTGATTACGGCGGAACCGAAGGTTACAGGGTGCGCAGATTCGATCTGGCGTGGATGCGTGTGCGAAAGTTTGAGTCTGGTCGATCTAGGACGTGCCCTCCTGGCCTTTATATAGACTTAGGCAGGTCCCGGGCGTAGTCCTAGTCGGTTACAAGTTCTAGGGTTTTACCCCTTTGAATTTCCTATCTCCGCTAGTCTTGCTCTCCAAGGATCGAAGGCGGCATGGGCCTTGGCCACCCGAAAATCTTCATGGGCCAGCGTATGTCTGCCGTGGGCCTTCCTTGGGCTGGACTAGGTATGCTGAAGTTACGTACCCGTAGGGTATAACCATGTCAATATGTGCTCTTGACCTAGTGGTCAGATGATACAATAGCTTAATGTGCTCCCTACATCAGATTCATATGATGTTTGATTATAGAATGATTATTGTAGCTTTGCTATAGTATAATAAATGATTCCTAGTTTATGAACTAGCAAAATGATTTGAGATATGGTTTGGTTGCCTCTAACCAGTTGACTGGGTGGTCTTACAACTGGATGAAAATGGTGGTCTTTTACCACATAGGATTTGGCTACTTTGTTGCCTCCCTGGAGTGTGCACAGTGGCCAAAATTCCCAAGCCACAATAGCTGTTGTTTTTCTTTAAGATCTTTCTTGGCCTATGATATATGGATCAAGTGCCTAATTCAATTCTTATGGTTGGTACCTGCTGCCTTTGCTGCTGTGGTGCCTCCATACCTGGAGTGTGCACAGCAGTGACTAGTAGCATGATTTTTTTCCTTAAGATTTTATCCAGGACAATGATGCAACAGGCTGAGGCCAATTCTTTCTAAGATAAGAACAGATACTGGTTGGCTTTTAACAGCTCTAGGATGAACTTAGTGTATCACTTCTACACTATACTGAGAGATTTCTCTCTGACTCCCATCTGATGCTTGTTTTAATTTGACAAGAACAAGTATTAGTATGGTTCTAGTAATTAACCTGTTACTTGTAGTGTAGACAAATGATTTGGTTGTGGATGTTGTGATGATGCTGCTTTGTTGCAAGATCTAGTGTTTGGTCCTGCTCCTCCATGTTGCTCACTTGGCCTACTCCTTATGCTCCTGACCTCCTCTTGGTGCTCTTGGATGGATTTCTCAAGCAACCAGGGTACTGGTGTTGTGATGATGGTGTATTATGGGGTTTTGGTGCTAACTATGATCTCTGGAAGTATAGAAATGGCATGACTGGTGGATATGTGTTGGGTGTATTTGCTGTTCTTGCTATGGTGAAGAAAGTTCAGCCTGGAACTCTCTCTGCCGCGGCTGTGTACTTATCTCTCTCATAGTGCCTCCTGTGTTGACAGCACATAGGTATGCATGTGTGTGTGAGCTGTGTGGTTTCTTGCTGTGATGTTATGGATCAGATCAAGTTAAAAGGCTTGTTATTTTCTGATGGTTTGACCTTTACTATTTACTTGCTTGGTGAAATTTGCCCCATTTATGTCAATGATGCTGTGCTGAGACAAGCGACACACTGATAAGAACAGATATTGTTTTCTTTTGGTGAAATTTTCCCCTGCTTATCAAAGCTCTATGATGTAATGAACAGTGCAACTCACTGTTAGACTAAGAGCACTAACCCTAATCTCAATCCTTTATTTCTTTTTGTCTTTCTTTGCAGGTGATAAGGAGTACAGGAACAACAATACTAGATAGGAATTTAGTTGTAGGTGTTTTTCTTTTTATCCCCTTTTGTAATTTCCTTTTCTATCAAGAAATTATGTAAGGATATTATAATGCATTAGTTTATCTTATTATAATTGTATTCATCTCTTATTATTCCTTGATTGTAACAGGATAATGTAATTTATGTATATATTCTTTTAATAAAGAATTCTTCTATTTGTTTAATTATTGTAATTCATTTTTCCATTTTATTTATTCACTCATTTATTTTATTGTAATATTCCTTTATTCTTTTATTGTAAAAGAACATTGTAATGTTGGATTTTAATAATCTTTATATTTTTATTTATAATACTTGTATTTGTATTATTGTGAATAATTGTTTATAAGTCAAATATCTCCCCTCATAACTCTAGAAAACAATAGAGGTCATGTCAAAATTCATCTCACTCCCCTTCTGATGACACTGAACCTAATTCATCGAAGTGAGAATTCTGATCACTCTAGTCTTCTAATTTGGCAGAAAAAAATTCCCCGGATTTTCATATGCATGCATGCAGTTGCACAAAATCCTATATCTACCCTTGTTTAGTCCTAAATGCTGGGATGTTACAGGGGATAACCCCCGGTAGGGTCATAAGGGGTAAAACATTGCCCAGCTAGGCTTATGCCGAGTCAAAAAAGCCTCTGGCCGAGTCTCTACGGCCGGATACAAAGCTTATGTATGGCTGACATAAGAATTATGTTGGCCCGCATAGGGAAAATTTGTTTACCATGCAGGAAGCAACGAGGGAAGGCCGAGTCTGAAAGGACGCGTGGCGGCTTTCCGAGTCAGATTCAGGAGGGACCATGGTAAATCATGGTCAAAAGAGAGAAGGGCGACGTCGGGTGACATAAAAAGAGTCGGGTGACGACCAAAGCAAAGGCTGACGTACAAAGGCACCACGTGACGCCAAAGAGCTGGAGGCTAAGTACATGAAGACCGTTGGCAGTATAGCTTTGTGGACTGGGTCAAGGGCTTAGGGATAGCCCATGACCCAGTCCACACAGTAAGGACAAAGATCCAAATAGTAACCTTAGGACCCAAAGGTGTAACCTAGCAGCCCATCGCCTATATAAGGAGGGGCATAGCTAGGGTTTAGGGAGGTTGGACCAAGTAGGAAAATAGTGCCCTGAGGCTATGCTCGAACAGCTCTAGGAGCACTTGTAAACTTCTTGGATCAATAAAAATCCTAAGTGTGGAGAGTTCTTTGTGTTCTTCGTGCGAGGCTAGACCATGCACCCCCTCCCCGGTTACCTCAAGCGTCCATTCGGCCCCCAACTTAAGCCTACCCATGGCATCTGTCGTGACACCACCACGACAGTTGGCGCCCACCGTGGGGCAGAAGCAGGCGCTTGCTGGAGTTTTCATCCAGACGGGGAACATCATTGCCAAGACCCGAATGACAATAGATACAATGACGGTTACTCGCCAATGGTAAATGACGGGTACGAGTTGCCGGATCATGTGTATCAAGCTATGGGGACCAGACTGGGAGGCAGAAATCTCCAGCCGAATGATGCGAGGCTAAAGATTGACCGAATAAATATGGCAGAGCTGATCGAATCGCAAGGTCCACAAGGTCCACCGTGTTTTGGCCCAAGGATCATGCGGTGACCCAGCATACCACTGCATGTGTAGTACACTATAGTCGTTGACATGACATCCACAGAACACCATTCCGTAAATATCACATCCCTCAGAGTGGTACAACAGAAACATTGCGGGTCCTTATTACAAACATACACACGTTATTATTATTAAAATACCGGAAGTACAAGACTTCCAAAAGATTCAACTTACAAACCAAAATATAAGTGTTTCAACGGAAGTTTCAAATTTAAAACTTAAACTCCAAATTGAGCTCAACAACTTATTGCTATATATTGTTCATGTTGCTCGGCTCAAGTGGCTACTAGAACTATAGTAATTATTCGGACCCTTGGAACTCTCCTCCGTAGACGATGTCGTAGTCCTCCCCTTCTACAGCTCCATACAGGTTGGGCTCTTCATAGAAGACCTCCTCTTGGCTCTTAGATGCATACATTGGGGTATCTTCGGGATTCTCAGAGTCTAAGCAAGGATTCAAAGGAAAGGATGAGTAACAGCTTTACCCAGCAAATTCATTATATGCAAGGTAGGAAGTTTGATGCTCTATCTACCACCTCAGACTATCAGTCTTTGGCACTATGCAATTTTCATAAATCTTTCTTCAAAGGTTGATTTTATTATAAAAATCTATGACCATCAGCCTTCACAGGTTGACCAGAACTTTCATGGAGTTCCTTTCCTGCCGCGTTCGTAGCTCCTTCCCGGAACAGGGAGTAACAAGTTACAATTCTTACACTCTGCAGAGGTGCGTTACTTTTCCCATGAGAGATCAACTCCTTGTTGCACAAACGGGCGTGCTTTTCCATCCACAATTCCATGATGTGGGGCCCAGTAGTTGGTCCAAGCCAATCACTGCCCTCTCCGCGACGTCATATGTCTGCACGATCCTTCGGGGATGGCTCACCTTCGTTAAGCCCCTTTCAGGTAGGCTAAAACCCTGATGAGTTCCCGAAGACTCAATGACCTAGTGATGCCCGGAATAGTACCATTTACATGGACTATATCCCTAAACACCATTCATAGATAATCTAGACACCAAAAGTGTGGGGCGTAAGGGTGCCCACCCATATGTTTGATCCGCACAAGGAATCACAACGTCACGTTAAGGTCGTCTTGCCTCCATACAAGAGGAAAAGGATACAGCTGACTTCTCCATCCCATTCCAAATCTCATGGTTAACGCGTAATATACGGCGCTAGAATCACGGATGTCATGGGTTATTAATCCCTAATTGTACATCATTATTGCAATTACCCTAAGTTATATTGCTCCATCATATCATCACTTAGGATGATATATAAGATTTAGTATCTTGAGAAAATAATGTTTCCTTTTTCTATAATATAGATGATAACACACAATTTGCAAATACTTTGATAAAGACTCTTCAAAGGACATGAGCAAGTGATGAACTTGCTTTGTGATTGCAAGGTAGTGAAGTCTGATGCTTGCACTGGACCTTGAGATTCTATGTCTACAAAAACATCATTATTGCCCGGTAAGTACAATATTTAAAGAAGCAAAATGATTATGCAAAAGTAATGTAATGCATTATTTAACTTTATATGTATTCTCCCCCATTATTTAAATTATATAAAAATCCTTTTTTAATAATTAAGGATTTATATATATTAATTCCTTTAATATTTATTGAATATTGTACTCTTTATTTTATTTCCTTTTTATTTGCATGTTATTTACTTAATAATTCCTTTAAATTTTTTCTTTAAATACCAAAGATTGGTATTAAATATTTGATTAGTATTTTTCTAAAACACTACAATATTAATATATAATGAAAGTGATTTTTATTTATTTTTATCATCTTTCAATAATTTTGTAAAATTCCATAAGGAATTTATATATTACAAAATTCTTAATAAAATTTATATGTCTAAAATTTTATTTCTTAATTTATTTGAATAATTTGGATTATTGTGAATCCAAAAATATTTTATTTATAATTTTTGGATTTTTATTTTATTTTCTAGAATTTATTTAAGTTCAGGGGTATTTTGGTCTTTTTCCATTTATTAAAACAGGCTCTAAATGATTTGGGCTGTCTGTTTGGGTTTATTGGGCCCTTGTGGCCTAGTAGGACAAAGTTAAAACAACACCCCGAAGGGTTCCTGGCCCAATCCAGCCCAACTCTCTCCGTCTCTCTCTCGAGCTCATCTCTCTTCTTCTCCTCCCCCGACCTCGTGGTCAGCGGTGTCACCGCCGGCGATTCACGCCATCGTGGACCTCTCTGGCCGCTGCCGTGGTGCAGGATGAGGTTGTCGTCCATGATCTACCCTCCTGTCCAATTTGATTTGGACCTGGAGCCCTCCTGTGGCCAGATCGATTCCGTTCCGAACCCTAGGGTTCGGGTGACGTAGGTAGTGACGCTGCCGCTGCTATCGTGTGCCGTGGTGATGCTCCTCGCCCCCAGGCGTGGCTATGGTCGCTGTCGTGGCGTTGTGTGGGTCGCAGCGCCCCCTTGGGGGTGCTCCCCATGCCGCCATGTTCGTCGGCCTTCTCTGCTTCCTCTTCTAATCTACAGCGAGGACCTTCGGTAAGTTGTTCCTCTCCTTATCGTGCTCTCTGTGCTAGGCCATCCCATGCTAAATGTTGGTATTGACCATTCCTGGCTAGTGTCCTGTCCTGATTAAGATGGTTTGTTTTGCTTAGGGTTCATACCCCTCTGTGGATTAGATATCTGATGAGTTGGGTCAAGTTTTGATGGTCCCTAAGCATGATAAGTGGTTGTTAGCTGTGTCTTGTTGCTTATGATTAGCTGTGGTGATGCTAGTGGTTTACCAGATGATTCTATGGATTAATTTTTATATGGTTCAGATAGTAAGGTTGCTCTAGAAGCAATAGTTGGGAAATCTAGTGGTTTAATAGCTCACCACTGTCATTACTTGGTTAATGACAGCGAGTGTTGTGTGATGAAGTCACTGTATTAGTATGGTTGGCTTAAGAATTCATATATATCTTGAGATCAAATGGTCTCTTATAGTGAAGATATGTGTATGGATTTTCCTGATTATGATTCCTGTGATGTCAAGAAAATGATTTATAGTTTCGTGGTTGTATCTATGAAGATTGGATGCTTAACATGCTTAGTTCAGATCTGTTCTTGTGACACCATTCTAATATGGCACACAAGACTAGATTCTTTTACTTAGCTTGGTTTTGTTCAAGCTTAAGATGAGTTTGGCATTAAAGATAAGTAGAAACTTCTTTTCTTAAATCCCTAAGACCCATGATGTTGGTCTGAGGTTTAGGGATTAAGCCTTTATCTTGTTGATTCTCATGGATTGGTTCTGGTAGTGATACCAGCTACTGTTTCTTGAATCAAAGTTGGGGATAATTGATTGTAGGCTTGATAACTTATATAGATCCATAAGATTAAATTCTAAGGTGTTACTCCTATTTAAGAGATGTGCCTAGAAGTTTAGATCTTGGCTATATTCATTCTTGAATTGAAATATAGATTGATAGCTTAGATCAATGATGTTGTCCTGAGATCTTAGTTGGATCTTTATAATTTTCCGATTGCTTTAAGTGTTTAAAACTTCAGTGATGGATTCACCCCACTTGGGTGTTTTTTGAGAATTTGAGTAAGAGACAAATTATGAATACTTGTCAAATATTAGATAGATAGATCATGTGATGGTCTATTTTACTCACCACACTCATTTGATGTTGGGTTTGCCAGTGGTTGATCTTGTGGTAACTTGATCTCGTGCTCTCCTGGTATTCCTAGCTTCTGGCTTGTCCTTGATCTAGCCCTTCACATCCTGGTCCTGGTGGCTTGATCTTGGTCTTGCTATCCACCTGATTCACCCCCTCCTTATGTCACCATTTTGGTGATGTGATCCAGGGTTTTGATTGGTGTGATCTTGCTTGGCTTTGGCTTGGTTTAGCTGGTGGGATGCTGTGCTTGGTGTGTAAGAACAAGAAACTGGTGTGGGGTTTGCTTCCCATGGCTGTGTTGAGCAGTTTTGTGTGATTGAGCTGTTGCTGTGGTGCTGACAGCACACACCATGCAGTTTGGTGTGTGTGTGCTCCCTTTTTACCTGCTGCACACCTTGTGGATATGCTCTGGATATGAAGTTACTTCTATCTGGTTACATTTACTTGTCTTGGTGAAATTTTCCCCTCCTTGTTGTTTATTTGGCTTATGACTTGAAATTATGAAAGATTCAGTTCTTTCATATTGGTGAAATTTGCCCCTTCAAAGGATTACTCAATGATGAAATCTTGAACAGTGCACTTCACTGTCAATTCTGAGAGTAATATACTTTTAACCTTAACTTTCTTTCTTTTTGTTTGTATTTGTTTTGCAGGTACCAGACTTGGAAATTCAAGACTTTAGTCTAGGTTTTCTTTTTCTTTGTAGAATAGTCATATGTAATATTTCTTTATTATTTTGTAATTTTATTTTTATTCTTTTGTAATTTTATTTTGTATTCTTTTGTAATAAAGATTGTACTATTATTCAATAAAGAAATATTATTCTGCTATTTAATTACTATTGTAAATATTGTTGCTCATTTACATAAGTTACCTTTGTGTAACTTACTTATTAAAAATTATGAAATAAATATTCATTTTATTGATTATGTTATTTATTTAAGGTTTAAGCTACTTATCATCTTGTCTTGACTAAATCAAATCACTCAAACCTAATTCTTAATCCTTTTACAATATAATTCCAACATTCAAATTTAAATTCAAATTTCATCTCCCAAAACACATTCGTCCACAAAAGATCATATCAAAGTCTATAACAATCATCCTTCAAGACTATACCTAATCTCAAAGCATGAAGGAAACTTTGATCACTTTAGAGTTTTTATTTGGCAAAAAATTTACCCACATTTTTATAGATGAATGCATGCAATATCATAAATTCCTAAATCTACCCTTCGTTGGTTCCTAAATGCTGGGATGTTACAGATCATGAGAGAGCCGCCGGTGCCAAACTTTCAGCTGGCAAGAGGAACAAAAACCTATGATGGAAGCACAAAACCAGAGGACTGGCTCATAGATTATGGAACTGTAGTAAATATCACACAGAGAAATTTGAGATGGGCAGTGCGGTATGTACCGCAAATGCTAGAAGGACCAGCGAGGGTGTGGCTGAATAATTTTCCACCCGGAAGCATCAATAGTTGGATTGATTTCCAAGAAGCTTTTGTGAGCAATTTCACAAGCACGTACAAGAGGCCGAATCGCCCACAATAGCTGGCGATGTGCAAGCAAAGGCCGAATGAAACAAACAGGTAGTTCCTCACTAGATGGTGCATCATGCGCAACTCTTGTGAAGGGGTAATTGAGTCTCAGGCCATTGCATGGTTTGCACAAGGATGCAGGCATGGAAGTGTATTGTGGTAAAGGTTACATAGAGATATGCTGGCAAGCTTGGCAGAAATAATAAGAACCGCTGACTCGTATGCGTTAGGATATTTGACTCAGCCTCTGCTTATGTCGGTAGACGGGATGACTAAGACTCGGATCTATGACGCACCCGGGTCACAAAGGCGCCAGGAAAGGGCCGAATATAGAAGCAAAAGACGAGATGAAAGACCATACTACAGGTATGGCTTGACTCAAGTTGCAGCCGTAAGTCAGGATCATCCAGATGCTGGAAGCAGCCAGCGTCAAAGGACAAGTGGGAAACAACAATGGATACCAAAGAATGATGGCAAAAAGCCATATGAACAAAGAAAGCCATATCAAGATAGGCAGAAGTATACTTATGAGATGATGTTGGATCAGCCGTGTAAGTTTCATAAGCCAAGTCCGAGTAAGCCAGCGAATCACACAACAAGACAATGCACTTGGTTCCAGAAGGGAGACAGAGTAGACTCGCCAACCCAGCAGCAACCACCACCTCCCCCACCACCACTCACAGGAAGAAATGATCAGGTTGTTGGAACTGAGCATAGATATGAGAACCGACAACCGAGATATCATAACCAAGAAAGAAGAGAGGTTGTGCACCAAGTGCATTACCCAAGAGGTGATGGCGCTCATGTCGGCCATGGGACCAGAAACGAGTACAGAGAGCATCACCAGAGCTATGTCGTGTTTGTTACAGAGCCGAATGACAAGAAAAGTCAATAGAGACGGATGACGGAAGTGAACACCACAATGCTAGCAATACCAAAATACATGCATAGGTCTGAACATGAGATAACTTGGAGCATAAAGGATCACCCCAAGATCATGCCGACGCCAGGGGGCTATGCTCTTGTTTTGGATCCAACTTTCATGGGCCTAGATATCAATGTGAAGTTTTCCAAGGTACTGATAGACGATGGCAGTAGCATCAACATCATGTACAAGGATACCATGCTCAAATTAGGCATCACCATGAACATGTTGGAGCCAACTAAAACAACCTTCCATGGTATTGCGTCGGGATTGTCATGTGAGCCAACTGGGAAGATCTAGGTTGATGTCTTATTCGGCAACAGTGATAACGGTCGCACTGAAGCCATAGAGTTTGAGGTGGTAGACCTTGTCAGTTCATACCATGCCTTACTCGACAGGCCAGCTATGGCAAAATTTATGGCTACTCCTCATATTTCCTACTTAAAGATGAAACTGCCAGGTCCATGTGGAGTTATCACAGTTGAGGGTGACTACAAGAAATCCATCGCATGTGCCTCAGTCGGATCTTCGCTGGTTGAGTCACTAGTGATAGCACAAGAAAAACAGCAAATGATAGAAGTTGCAGCATTGTCCAAGGTGGCATAGATTTCTATGTCGGCACTCACTAACCCACATGGCAGTGTGTCTTTCCAAGCCACCAAGGAAACAAAGAGGATACAGGTTGATGAGGCTTTTCCAGAGCGCACAGTGACTATTGGCACCGGGTTGTCCGACAAATAGGAAAGCGAGCTCACCAGCTTCCTCCGTGAGAATCGGGATATCTCTGCATGGTCCACACAAGACTTGCAGGGAGTTCCGAGGGAGCTGGCTGAGCACTCTCTTCATGTAAGGCCAGATGCCAGACCGGTGAAGCAACCCCTCCGCCGCTTCGCCGAAGATAGGAGGAAAGTGATAGCCGCCAAGATAGCCAGGCTCTTGGCCGCCGGGTTTATCATGGAAGTACTACATCTAGATTGGTTATCAAATCCAGTCTTGGTTGAGAAGAAAAAGGATGACCCAAACATGGCAGTGGTGTGGCACATGTGTATTGACTACACGAACCTCAATAAGGCGTGTCCAAAAGATCCATTTCCACTGCCACGGGTCGATCAATTCATTGACTCTACTGCCGGGTGTGAGTTGTTGTAATTTGTGGATGCGTACTCTGGTTTCCACCAGATAC
This sequence comes from Avena insularis, assembly GCA_023614405.1. Classification (NCBI taxonomy): domain Eukaryota; kingdom Viridiplantae; phylum Streptophyta; class Magnoliopsida; order Poales; family Poaceae; genus Avena; species Avena insularis. The sequence goes on along the minus strand of CM042693.1, from coordinate 301,083,622 downwards.
CACTGAATCCGGATGATCAAATAAAGACGGCTTTTATCACCCCGTATAGGGCTTATTGCTATCGTACTATGCCATTCGGATTGAGAAATGCGAGTGCAACATACCAAAGGTGCATGCAAAAATGCCTGCAAGATCAACTTGACAAAAATGTTCAAGTATACGTCGATGAAGTGGTAATAAAAAACAAACGAAGTCACACTCTAATCGAGGACTTGCGTCAAACATTCACAAACTTAAGAAGATTCCAGATGAAACTTAACCCGGAAAAATGCACCTTTGGTGTCCCGGTTGGAAATTTACTCGGATTCCTTGTATCCAGCCGAGGAATTGAAGCTAACCCGACAAAGATCAGAGCCATCGAAAGAAAGGAATTGTCGAAAACCCTCAACGATGTGCAGAAGTTAATAGGATGCTTGGCCTCGTTGAGTAGGTTTGTGAGTCGCCTAGGTGAAAAAGCCTTACCATTGTACCAACTGATTAAAAAAAGACAAATTCACATGGACACAACAAGCTAATAGTGCTTTCCATGATCTCAAAAATATGTTGGAAACAACACCAATATTAGCCTCACCACTATCCAAGGTGTTGGTAATATGCCCTAGAGGAAATCATGTATGATGATATTTCCCATTGTATTCATAAAGTTATTAAGTTGTCCTTGTATAAACATCTGATGTGTATCATTGAATATGTGATTCGGTTGTGGAACTATACATTCATGCTGTTTGTACTAAATATCCTTGGTCATTGAGGTTGTGCTAGACACACAACTTAGACCAATGTGAAAGTCGGCTTGATGACTCGGTTCCACTTGTCATGGGCATGGTGATGCTATTCCGACTTACACAGATTCGGCTAAAGAGTTTAGCGAGTCGGATTGACCCATACTGAGGTACAACAAACAAGTTGTCATTTGTATATCTCAATCAATGTACTCCTTAGACCTGAGGTTGTTGCATAGTCTGAGTTGAGGATCACCGACTTAGGTTCTGTCAAACGCTGATCTGTAACTAGGTAGTCATAAAGGCAGAGTTTGGGTTGACTGAGAATCAAGCTGCGTGATGTGAATAACCAAGACGGGATTTTGCCCCTCCACTTGGAGAGATATTCTCTGGGCCCTCTCGGATGATATGATTCGGAAAGCATGGCCATGCATGACTCGGTTAAGTGTTAACCGAGGCAATCGATTAAGAGTTAGTCGGGTGAATCACTTATCTCGGATTGAGAAGAGAGTTCGACTATTTAAGGGATGACAAATATTCGCCTATAGTCTGACAAGGTATATCGTGAGGCAAAAGGGACTCGGATGTAAGTCACATTGGAAAGGCAAGTCGTCATGACTCTTTGGTATTTGGGAGTCGGCATGTTCTGCTAGGAGCCTATCACATCCCAAAAATTTCCAAATTTTGAAATGTGAAAAATAAATAAACAAAATAAATAATTGTTGAAATTAAGGGTGAAAAGAAACTTTTTGATTACAAATGAAAACATCAAAACACATCTTGAACAAACTTTGAATAAAATGGAATCCAACAAATTTCAATCAAGTGAAATGCATTCATCAAATGAATGTATCTTGAAATTCAAACTTGGAAAAAATAAACCAAAACCTAAAACCCTAATGGAAGAAAATCATTTCAAAGATCTCCCTAAGTCTATGGATTTGTTCCATATATAGATTTGTCAACAAACATTTATAAATGATCAAAAATGACAAATATAAATATTATAAAACCATATAAAATTGGTTTCACTTAATTTGGAGCCATAGATAAAAACTTATGAATTTAATAAGATAGAAGGAAATAATTTCCAAGGCTAATAAAGCTCCAATCCAAAATCCATAACAATTTGTGAGCAAAATAATCCTAAAGAGATATAAAAGGATAAACAAATATTAAATAAAATTCTAAAAATTGGAATCACTAACTTTGGATCTATAAATAAAAAGATATGGATTTTATGAGAAAAAGAAAGAAAGAAAATAAATAGGGAATATTTAAAAGCCAAATCCATAAGCAAATGAAATAAAGATAATCCAAATGAAATAAAGGGATAAGGAATATTGAAATAAAATAATATGGCCTTAACCAAATTCTATTTCATTTGAATAAAGACAAAATCCCAAATAGAAATGATTAATTAAATCATGGGAAAATAATAAAGTGGAATTTCCCAAGTGGAATAAAAGTTACTTAATTAACTTAAATGGAATAAAAGAATCATTTAAATAAAATTTATATGGAATCAAAACCATATTTGGTTTTATTTTGATAAAGACAATTGCCCAATCTAAATGATTAATAAATCATATTTTAAATAATTCAAAATGAATTATTTAACACACTTTGGAATAAATAAAACCTACTGAAAGGGTTTTATAAACATTTGAATTTAAAACAGAAGGATAAATCATTTGAATAAATAATATGGATTAGAACCATATTTAAAATCCTATTTAAATAAAGGCAAGTGCCTATTTTAAATAAATAATAAACCATAAATGAATAAAATAATTATTCTAAAATGGACTTTAAATACATGTTTAAAACAGTACAAACTTACTGAAAAAGTTTGGTCAAAACTTGAATTCAAATTGAGGTTTAAATCAAAGGTTGAAATTCAAAACAGAAAAAGAAAAAGGTTTCAGGAAGAAAAAAGTGGAAACAAACCAGCCCAGCCCAGCAAAGCTCCAGGCCCAACTCGCAGCCCACCTCTCTCTCCCCTGGCGAATCATTTTCACCCTGAGCGACCCACCTTGATCGATGACCGCTTTGACCCCGCACCCCCTTACCTCGGCGGCGCAGCCCCTTGCCCGTCATCATCATCAACCTCGTGTGAACCACTCCCCCACCTCGCTGCCATTTCTGGCTGTTGAAAGCTTGCTTCAATTCTCGTTAATTGCCGCGTTGATTCGGCCCAGCGATCACGCACGATAAAACGCCATCGTCCCCTCTTCTGTTTTCCCCAGACACCACTCCCCCTCTGCCCCTAGGCTGCTTCAATTGCTCGCCAACACGCCACTGCTCCGATGAGCATCTTTATCAAATTCCAGCGATGTCCAACAGCCACTCCCTGATCCCCACTAGCCTACTCCCCATCTCCCTACGCACCTGCCAGTGCCTTCCCCTAGCTCGCGCGTGCCCCCTAGAGTCGACAACGTCAACACCAGAACGCCACCGCCTCCTGCTCCAACTCCGGCAAACCCTACTGGTAGTCTCTGACCGCGCCTCCCCCTCTCCTTGACACTTACACCTTCGTATCTCTCTCGCGTTTCTAACTCCGCCACTATTTGGTCTTCCCGTGCCTTGTAGCTTCACCATCGACAACGAGCAGACGCGCCCTTCACAGGAGCTTCTCCGGCGAGATATTGCCGACGCCACCATGCGCCCCCTGCCCAACGACGAGTACCTTGAGCTTCCTCACACCTCAGCGAATCTGGTGAGCCATCTCTCCTCCTTCCTTGCTTCTTGCTCCTCCAGAACCGCCGCAAGAAGAGCCGCGCCGCCGCTCGTCGCTGGATTGCGCCGCCAGACTTTGGTCAGGGCACTATAGCCGTTAGATCTTGATCGCATGGTTAGGATAGATTGACTTAAGTGAAACGGTATGCTATATCTGAGCCGTGCCATCCCCTTTTAATCCAACAGCCCACATTGATCGATCCTGCCGAACCGGTACGCTCCAATAAAAACAAGACACGTGGCCTGTTCTGTTTAATTAAATTCCATAAATGACTATGGATTGATTAAACTTGTAAAATTCATAAGTTTAAATCTACACATCCAAATTTTACAAACTTTATATCATTGGAATCAGAAAAAAAAATTCTATCCAACCATGCACTTTATTTAGTGATTTGCTTCTAGAAAATTAGTTGTTTTTGCAGAAACATGTGTAGGCATATTTTGTGTATAAAATTATTCTAGAAATGTTTTTAGGGTAAAATATTTGGTAAATGGATTGTTTTGAACCTACTGACCATAGAAACCAACTTTTGGATTTAAAAATATATTTTGTGACACTTAGGAATTATTCCTTTGAATTAAAGCATTTCTAACTAAATAAAATTGTTGAATATGTTTTAAAAATGCTTTTTGAGTAAAACCTTTGGAAAATGATTTGATTTAAACTCTCTGACCCTAAACACCAAGTTTTAGGATTTAAAAATATATTTGGTGAACCCTATAAAATTATTACATTGTTTAAAGGCATTTCCAACAAAATAAAATATGGCTTTGATTTAAAAATTGTTTATAGGTAAAACCTTTTGAAAATGGTTTTAATATTAAACACTTAACCTTAAAACACTAACATTTGTGTTTAAAAATATATTTGGCAAACACTAGAAAATATTCCTTTGATTTAAATCATTTTTAACAAAACAAAAATGATTTAAAGTGGCCATTTTCACTAACTTGATAGCAAATGGTTTTGCCACTTTTATAAATGACCAATAGGTGTTTTAAAATGTTTATAACCTATTAGAAACCACTTTTCCAAATAAAACAATCTTTGGCATGCTTGCATGCATTGCTTTGTTTTTATTATTCTATGTGATGAATTGCCTTAATGGTAGATTGAATTTGTGCCTTGATTGAATTGTAGTAAACTTTGAAGAGTGTGACTATTGCAAGATCAAGGAGTGAACTTATATTCTCTACTAAAAAGGCAAGTGGTTCTTCATACTTTTGTCCCATTATTTTCACTATGCATTAGTGATATTTCTAAGTAGGACTTGCATGGAATTTTACTAAGTATGCTAAGCCATGGGAAATCCTAGTAGATGATGCCTTAGTAGAATTTTCCCTAAGTTAATATCCCTACTACTATCATGCTTAGCTTAGCTAGTAGAAGACAAGGGTGGATTATATTCATGCTATGAAATATTTCTAAGTCAATGACTTGTGTTTTGTTCAATAAAACAACTATGTGAATGAATCACCTGGGTAGAATGGGACTTGTATGGATTATGTTGAGTGGTTACACAGGGCCCCATATTTATGGCCTACCCTAGTGTATCTCACTTGTGGAAATCCACCCAGGAACAAAGAGATTTGAGATCTCAAATGTTGAGAAGCTTCAAGTGCATCCACTTGGCATTATGGGCTCTGCTTGGATCATATAGGTTGCAATAACTTAGCCAAATGGATAGTTGGTGGTAGGGGTTGATAGGTTTGGAGCGCGTCCATTTTGGTCTAAGGGAAGGCTTATGAAAGATCTTGTCTCGATGCATGTCGAGTCTTGTGGGGAAAGTGCACCACCTCTAGAGAGACTAAAATCTAAGTACTTAGTCGTGTCCCCGGCAATGGACAATTTGAGCATCAAGACATGGAAGCTATCAAGAATCGCCTCATCCCAATTTCTAAGTTAAAAACTTGTGGTTGAACAAGGGTTAAAGGATCACCAATTTCTATTGGGAGATGCCTTGGGTGATTTTGACAAACATAAACTTAGTGTTTTCAAATGATAAGGAAAATCTATTTTGAGAAAAGCAAGACTAAGCTCCACTTAGCCAAATGCATATAGATGATAGATACCACTATTCTACCATAGTATCACTTGCCCAAATCAAATGTATTGACCCTTGTGGCTGTAACTTATTATGTTGCAGGTTTGTTTGATGTTAGTGAAGTGTGTTGATTAGGATTAGAAGTCTACAACCAACATGATTGCCTGTGGCACTTTGAAGATGAAGGACTCCATGCTATATAATTATTTCTACTGCATTATATTGAGATAGCCAAATTATCTATGTAAGATGTAATGAATTATTTTATTCCTGGTTATAAAGTTGTATTATGACCTTTGTTTCTTGATATTACATCTTAACTGTGGATGCTAGCTATTGATCCAGGGACTAGCATTGTAAACACAGGGATCTCTACCTTATTAAAGGTTGGGACCTCTACAGAGCCACTACCGACTGATCGATTGAGAGTCGGACTCTAATTGTGTCCAAGTAGCCATGAGCCTGCGGGGTCACACACTTAAGAGTGGGAGCAAGTTCGGATTGGATCTGAACCGGAAATCTGGTTGGGTTGGACCCGAGCCGGATTTGGACTAAGTCAGTGAGTCGGACTCACAGGGACTGGTATTATATGGGCTTTGATGAATGGGCCACGAAAGTGGAGCCCACGTTCACTCCCTATATATAGTGGAGCACAGTAACCCAGGAGGGTTAATCGTTGATCGGTTAGGTCATTCCATGTGTTGAAAACCCTAGCTCCATAGCAGTCTTGTCGTCATATCGAACCTAGCAGTTCACTGCCGGTGCTCCTACTTGTACGTGTGGATACTAGCAGAGGTGCTGTACGATCAGCACCAGGACGATCGGATCGCAAAGGACTGCACTGCATCAATAGGCGCGCTACATCAGTAATCCGCAACTACACGTCTAGTGGTAAACCTCGTGGCCTTCTACCTCAGCTAGATCGTGGGATCACCATGTTAGAGGAAAAAGTTTTGTTTTATCTCATTGGCCCAACAAAGGGTATCAGAGCGATAGCTTCTGGTTTTAGGCTCGAGATCTCGCATATATGATATGCGGTTGGCTGTAGATGAGATCTATGTGTTGTTTTGGTGGTCGATCTATGAGATAGATCGGTTTTGTACGAGGTTGAGCGGATCAACTGTACTCGGGGAATGGTAGATCTGATTTTTGTGATCACACTGCTGAGGTCGTGGAACGACATACCCCTACCGGTCGGCTTCCGCCATCGGGGTAGACCGTGACACGTAAATCCAGAGGTGGTGATCGAATATCAAAAATTTTGATCGAATCGGAACAATGGTCGGAATCCATGTCCGGATGTACATGTCGGCGACATGGAGTAAGACGGCAAGTGACAAGAGTTGGCATGAGTCGGATTACAGGCTTTGTGGAGATGGAGATAGCCATGAAGGGAGCTATACCATTTCACATTATAATTGCTTTATTTTGTGGTATTGTTATGTCTCTGTTTTACCTCTATTAGATAGTCGGTAAAATTTAATCCCTCAAAGAAGGTCTAGTCGGTTTTCCCGCTAGTGTTTGCACCATCACAAGTCAGACATTTTTGGTAGTGGGCTCATAAAATTGAGGTGCTGCCAATTATTTCCGACTAGGTGGGTTCGAGTCGGACTCTTACTGCAGAAACACTCAGTAACCTAGACGGGTCTATCACAACGGTTGTGGGGCTCGGGGAAAAGTCGGACGGGAGCCGGGGCATGTGATGCCACCCGTCCAACAGGAGTCGTATGAGATACGATTGAAAAGGAGTTGTCTACCTAGATCACTTGGCGACTAGCGGTGATGCTAAAGCTCACTAGCCGACTTGCTTATTTAGGATCCTGAATCACTAAGTAACCATCGGAGGGGTGTTGGTTCTAATGGGAGCATAAAATATTAAAGTGTTTAGTATGCTTGCTCTTTTATGAATACATGTCTTAAGTGTTTTGCATATTTTCTGTTGTAAATCATGGCACCAAGTAGCAGTCACTCTCAGATATCCGGTTTTGCGTTGAGAACTATCCTTGAGAAAGATAAACTAAACAACACTAATTTTACCAACTAGTATCGAAATCTAAGAATTGTTCTCAAACAAGAAAAGAAGGACCATGTCCTAGACAACCCACTTCCATATGAGCCGAATGAGAATGCGACTGTCGCTTCCACCAATGCCTACCGTCGAGCTAAGGATGATTCCACGGATATTAGCTGTCTTATGCTTGCTCACATGGAACTGGACTTGCAAAAGCAGTTCGAGAATGTTGAGGCCTACGATATGATCGAAAGCCTCAAAAGTATGTTCGAGGCTCAGGCGAATACTGAGAGGTATCAAGTCTCTTAGGCTTTGCCGAGTTGCAAGATTAAGGATGGTGATCCACTGAGTCTGCATGTGATCAAAATGGTTGGTTATGTGCAGTCTCTAGAGAGGCTTGGCTACCCCATTAGCGAAGAGTTTGCTACGGATATAATTCTGAACTCTCTTCCTAGTGCATATGGGCAGTTCATTTCGAACTACCACATGCATGGTATGGATAAGAAGCTCACTGAATTACATGGGATGCTCAAGCAGGCAGAGGCGGATCTCAAGAAGGGCGCCAGTCAAGTGTTGATGGTGGAGAATAAGGATAAGTTCAAGAAGAGTTCTTGGACTAAGAAGAAGGCTAAGTCAGGAGGAAAGCAGGCTCAAGACCCGGTCCCAAGCGCTTCCTTAGGGACTAAGCCATCTCCTTCAGCCGGATCCACTTGCTTCTACTGCAAGGCGGATGGCCACTGGAAGAGGAACTGCAGCAAGTACTTGGCCAACAAAGCCAAGAGTGGAGGTATGACTTCCGACTCAGGTACACTTGTTTGCAATGTTATAGACATATATCTTGCTGATGCACCTAATAGTTCTTGGGTATATGATACTGGATCAGTTATTCACATCTGCAACTCGTTGCAGGGACTGGTAAGAACTAGGAGCGTAGCAAGAGGCGAGGTTGATATTCGAGTCGGCAACAAAGCAAGAGTTGCTGCGTTGGAAGTCGGCACGATGCAGCTTCATTTACCTTCTGGATTCATTATGGAACTGGATAATTGTTATTATGTTCCAGTGCTCAGTCGAAACATTATTTCTGCTTCATGTTTGATGAGGCAAGGTTGTGAGTCGAATATCAATAATGATGGTTGATCTTTGTATTTGAATGATATGTTTCACGGCTTTGCATCCGTCCAGGACGAGTTATTTATTTTGAATCTTGATGGTGAGTCGGTTTATAACATAAATGTTAAAAGGTTGAAACCAAATGATCTGAATATGACTTACTTTTGGCACTGTCGGCTTGGTCATATAAGTTGGAAACGCATGAAGAAGCTCCATGATGATGGACTCCTAACTTCGTTCGACTTGGAGTCGTTTGAGACATGCAAATCTTGCCTACTCGGCAAAATGACCAAGACACCTTTTGCAAAGAATTGTGAAAGGGCGTCCGACTTGTTGGGACTAGTTCATAGTGATGTATGTGGACCAATGAGCACGACAGCTAGGGGTGGTTATGAGTACTTCATTACCTTTACTGATGATTTGAGTCGTTATGGATATATCTACTTGATGAAACATAAGTCGGAAGCCTTTGAAAAGTTCAAAGTATTCCAGAATGAAGCACAGAATCAACTCGGCAAGAAAATAAAGTTTCTTCGGTCGGACCGAGGAGGCGAGTACATGAGCCATGAGTTTGATGACCATCTGAAAAGTTGTGGAATAGATCCTCAACTTACTCCGCCAGGAACGCCGCAAAGGAATGGTGTTTCGGAAAGGCGGAATCGGACCTTGTTGGATATGGTACAATCAATGATGAGTCGGACAGATCTGCCTTTATCATTTTGGGGTTATTGTCTAGAAACAGTGGCGTTCACACTAAACAAAGTACCATCAAAGTCGGTAGAGAAGACACCGCATGAGATGTGGACAGGCAAAAAGTCAAGTTTGTCTTTTCTTAAGATTTGGGGTTGTGAAGCATTTGTCAAGCGACTTCAGTCGGACAAGCTTACGGACAAGTCGGATAAGTGTATTTTCGTAGGGTATCTGAGGGAAACCTTGGGTTACTACTTCTACAACCGAGAAGAGGGCAAAGTGTTTGTCGCTCGGAATGGTGTATTCCTTGAGAAAGAGTTTCTCAGTCGACGATTCAGTGGGAGCACGGTGCAGCTCAAAGAAATTCGAGAGGAACCGGCTAGTAGCGAGTAAGCAAAAACCCTGGAGGTCGAGCCGGTCGTGGTAGCTGAGCCGGCAACAACACCCATACTACGAAGATCGGCGAGATTGCGAAGTGTTCGTGATGTATTACTGTTAGACAGTGATGAGCCGACAAATTATTCGGAAGCGATGGTGGGATCTGATTCCGAGTCATGGCTTGGAGCCATGAGATCCGAGTTAAAGTCCATGGATGAAAATCAAGTTTGGAACTTGGTTGATCTGCCAGACGGTGCAATACCCGTCGAATGCAAATGGGTCTTTAAGAAGAAAACTCACATGGATGGAAATTTTCCGTCTATAAAGCACGCCTTGTCGCGAAGGGGTTCCGACAAGTTCAAGGAGTTGATTACGACGGGACTTTCTCACCTGTAGCGATGCTTAAATCAGTTTGGATCATGTTAGCTATAGTAGCCTATTTCGACTATGTGATATGGCAGATGGATGTCAAAACGGCTTTCCTTAACGGAAATTTAACCGAGGACGTGTATATGATACAGACCAAGGGTTTTGTTGATCCGGCTAATGCTGACAAAGTGTGCAAACTTCAGAAATCCATTTATGGGTTGAAGCAAGTATCTCGGAGTTGGAATATTCGCTTTGATGAGGTAGTCAAATCGTTTGGCTTCATCAAGAGTAATCATGATTCTTGTTTATACAAGAAGTTTAGTGGGATCAAAGTAAACTTTCTAATCTTAAATGTGGATGACATATTATTGATTGGAAATGATGTCCAGATGTTGCAATAAACCAAGGAATCATTGGAAAGGAGTTTCTCAATGAAAGACTTGGGTGAGGCAACATATGTCCTCGGAATCCGGATCTATAGAGATAGATCAATACGGCTCATTGGATTGAGTCGGAGTACTTATTTGGACAAAGTGTTGAAGAAGTTCAACATGGAATCGTCTAAGAAGGGGTTCTTACTGATGTCCCATGGTGTAAAACTTAGCAAGACTCAGTGTCCTTCGACAACTGATGAGCGAAGTCAGATGAGTGCGATTCTGTATGCTTCTACAGTCGGATCCATCATGTATGCCATGATTTGTACTAGGCCAGTGTTTCCTATGCTCTAACTGTTGTGAGCAGATACCAGGCCGATCCTGGAGAAATACACTAGACAGCGGCTAAAAATATCCTAAAGTACTTGAGAAGGACTAAGGATATATTTTTGGTTTATGGTGGTGAAGATGAACTCAGTGTAAAGGGTTACACGGATGCGATTTATCTTACCGACTCTGATGATTCTCGTTCGCAATCCGGATACGTGTTTATTATAAACTGAGGTGCTGTGAGCTGGAAGAGTTCCAAGCAAGAGACTATGTCTGCATCTACAATAGAGGCTGAGTATATTGCCGCCTCGGAGGCAGCAAAGGAAGTTGTTTGGATGAGGAATTTCCTCATGGATCTTTGTGTGGTTCAGGGCTCGTCCAATCCGTTAGACGTGTATTGTGACAACAAGGGTGCTATTGCACAAGCCAAGGAACCTAGACGACACCAGAAGAACAATCACATACTCATGTGGTACCATCTGATTCGCCAGTTCGTGGATCAGGGTGATATCAAGTTATGCAAGGTACACACGGATGCAAATATTGCGGATCCGTTGACAAAGCCGTTACCACAGCCGAAGCATGAGGCGCACCTGAGAGCCATGGGCATTAGATGCTTAGACATGTGATGTCGGAAGATTGACTCTAGTGCAAGTGGGAGACTGTTGGGAATATGCCCTAGAGGCAATCATGTATGATGATATTTCCCATTGTATTCATAAAGTTATTAAGTTGTCCTTGTATAAACATCTAATGTGTATCATTGAATATGTGATTCGGTTGTGGAACTATACATTCATGTTGTTTGTACTAAATATCCTTGGTCATTTAGGTTGTACTGGACACACAACTTAGACCAATGTGAAAGTCGGCTTGATGACTCGGTTCCACTTGTCATGGGCATGGTGATGCTATTCCGACTTACACAGATTCGGCTAAAGAGTTTAGTGAGTCGGATTGACCCATATTGAGGTACAACGAACAAGTTGTCATTTGTATATCTCAGTCAATGTAATCCTTAGACCTGAGGTTGTTGCATAGTCCGAGTTGAGGATCACTGACTTATGTTCTGTCAAACGCTGATCCATAACTGCGCAGTCATAAAGGCAGAGTTCGGGTCGACTGAGAATCAAGTTGCGTGATGTGAATAACCAAGACGAGATTTTGCCCCTCCACTTGGAGAGATATTCTCTGGGCCCTCTCGGATGATATGATTCGGAAAGCATGGCCATGCACGACTCGGTTAAGTGTTAACCGAGGCGATCGAGTAAGAGTTAGTCAGGTGAATCACTTATCTCGGATCGAGAAGAGAGTTAGACTATTTAAGGGATGACAAATATTTGACTATAGTCTGACAAGGTATATTGTGAGGCAAAAAGGATTCGGACGTAAGTCACATTGGAAAGGCAAGTCGTCATGACTCTTTGGTATTTGGGAGTCGGCATGTTCTGCTAGGAGCCACTACCGACTGATCAATTGAGAGTCAGACTCTAATTGTGTCCAAGTAGCCATGAGCCTGCGGGGTCACACACTTAAGAGCGGGAGCAAGTTCAGATTGGATCTGAACCGAAAATCTGGTTGAGTTGGACCCGAGCCAGATTTGGACTGAGTCAGTGAGTCGAACTCATAGGGACTGGTATTATATGGGCTTTGATGAATGGGCCACGAAAGTGGAGCCCACGTTCACTCCCTATATATAGTGGAGCACAGTAACCCAGGAGGGCTAATCGTTGATCGGTTAGGTCATTCCATGTGTTGGAAACCCTAGCTCCAAAGCAGTCCTGCCGTCGTATCGAACCTAGCAGTTCACTGCCAGTGCTCCTCCTTGTACGTGTGGATACCAGCAGAGGTGTTGTACGATCATCACCAGGACGATCGGATCGCAAAGGACTGCACTGCATCAACAGGCGCGCTACATCAGTAATCCGCAACTGCACGTCTAGTGGTAAACCTCGTGGCCTTCTACCTCATCTAGATCTTGGGATCACCACATTAGAGGAAAAAGTTTTGTTTTATCTCTACGTGGCCCAACACAAGGAGCCAATGCTGCTCTATGTCGCAGCAACCAATAGAGTTGTCAGTGTGTTAATAGTGGTAGAGCGTGAAGAGTATGGAAAATCAGTCCAAAGACCAGTCTATTACCTAAGCGAAGTGCTCTCTAGATCAAAGCAAAATTACCCCCCATTACCAAAAAATGACATATGGGGTGTATATGGCAGCAAAGAAGCTGAAGCACTATTTCTAAGAACACCCAATTCGGGTAATATGCGAGGCACCTATCTCGGACATATTGGGCAGCAAAGATGCCAGTGGCCGAGTGACAAAATGGGCCATAGAGCTAGCACCATACACTCCACAATACGACAGGCGAGATGCAATTAAATCTCAAGTTGTAGTGGATTTCTTTGTTGACTGGATGGAAATGCAATATGAACCACCACTGCCAGACCTGAATTACTTGAGAATGCACTTTGACGGGTCCAAGACAAAGATGGGCTTGGGTGTCGGGATAGTACTTACCTCACCCAAGAAGGATCAGCTCAAATATGTGTTGCAGATCCACTTCGCTGCATCCAATAATATAGCCGAGTATGAAGCACTTGTGCATGGGATAAAAGTGTCCAAAGAAATTGGCATCAAAAGGATCATGTATTTCGGTGACTCGGATTTGGTTATTCAGCAAGTATCTAGACATTGGGATGCACTGGATGCAAATATGGCACTTTATCATTTTCATGTGCAGCAGATTTATGGATACTTCGATGGATGTGAATTTCATCACATACCCAGAGCAGAAAACAAGATAGCTGATGTATTATCCAAGTTAGGCTCATCTCGGCAAGCAATCCCGCCAAGAGTAGCATTGGAACATCTCAGAAAACCATCAATCAAGCCATCACCAGAATCCGAGTCAATATTCATCCCGGCAAGCCAGGAGTCGGATGTTGTGCCAATGGACATTGACACAGGGGTAGGTTCGAGTAACTCGGGGACTGTTCCGCCTAACCCAGGGGTTGCCGAATCACACCCGAGGACTCCTCAGGTTATGTCGGCAGAAATTAGGTCGGCTAAGCCAATGGAAATTGATGGAGAAACAGATCCAAAACTAGTAATACCAGCCTGGGCACAACCAATATTCAATTACTTAAGAGATGGAACTTTGCCTGATGATGAGATATTGGCAAGACAAACAGAAAGAAGAGCAAAAGCATCTACAATAATTAACAAAGAACTGTACAAGAGGAGTGTGACGAGTGTGTTGCAATGTTGCATAAGCCCAGAGCAAGGCCAAGAGATACTGTTGGATATTCACCAAGGAGAATGTGGGCACCATGCCTCGTCAAGAGCATTAGTGTCCAAGGCATTCCGACATGGATTCTATTGGCCATGTGCACTGGTGGAAGCCTAAGACCTAGTGAGGAAATGCAACGGCTGCCAACGCTACGCATCAAAGTCACATTTACCTGCATCTGATTTAAAAACTATACCAATCACCTAGCCATTTGCAGTGTGGTGCCTGGATATGGTGGGACCATTCAAACCAGCACGGGGCGGCATGACTCCCATACTAGTGATGGTCGACAAATTTACCAAGTGGATAGAAGTGAAACCCATCAAAAAACTTGATGGAAAAATAGCTGTCACATTCCTAAAGGACATAATCCTGAGATACGGTCACCCGCACACCATGATGACAGACAATGGCACAAAATTTTCCGAAGGAGCCTTTGCTCGATTTTGCAGGGAAAGCTGAATAAGACTCGACATAGCGTCAGTCGCTCACCCAGAATCAAATGGACAAGTTGAACGAGCTAACGGCTTAGTTCTATCCGGGATAAAACCCCGTCTAGTGGAACCACTCCAGAGATCACCTGGTTGCTGGATCGAGTAACTACCCTCACTGCTATGGAGCTTAAGGACAACCCCGAATCGATCGACAGGATATACGCCATTCTTCCTTGTGTATGGGGAAGAAGCAGTTTTGCCTGCCGACATAGAACATGACTCGCCAAGAGTAAGGCAATACTCGGAAGCCGAGGTAAAGGAGGCCCGAGAATATGGAGTTGATTTACTCGAAGAAGCAAGAGAATTGGCATTATCCAGATCCGCCATATACCAGCAAAATCTCCAACGCTATCATAGCCGGAAAGTCCAACCTCGTGTTTTCAGAGAAAGGGATATGGTGCTCAGACTAGTGCAACGCACAACTTGGATGTATAAACTATCACCCCCATGGGAAGGACCATTCATTGTAAGCAAAGCATTGCACAATGATTCATATTATCTGATAGATGCTAGTGAAGCACAAAAGAACAAGGCGGACAGATCGGGTGATGAGACCAAAAGGCCATAGAATGTGGCATTGCTCCGTCCTTTCTACACTTAGGAGAAGAAATGTATGTATCTCTCGAACTCTCATATGTCAGACACTTATGTCGGCTATGTGCTGATAATAAAATGGTATGACCCGAAAAACTGACTCGGGGACTGCCCCTCATGTTTACTCTTGAATATTTTATGTCGGCTGGTGTTGACACTTAAACTTATCTTGGAATAAGTAATGTTTACTCGTATGAGGTCAAATCTTCGACTATGCTGTTGTCCGAAAACACGACTTCATGGCAATCAAGAGAAAAAGACCAAGGACGAGTAAACATGAACAGGGGATAACTAAGGGAAGAAACGCGAGTCGGCCCTATGTATGCTTATAACTCTTGGAAGGCTGAGCACTGGAGGAAGTCCCGTGTCGCTTATTCGGCTTGGCAGCAGGGAGCTTGTCATATCCGCCTATAGCAAGAGGGGGATCCTCATGTACCTAGCCAGCTGCACCAGTAAATACAAAGCTCAATGGGACAAGCCAAAAGATCAAGACAAAGAACAAGTACCTCCAGGACTTCACAATCCACATCGTCATCATCTGACCAGTCCCGCAAAGGATTTCGAGTAAAGGTCCTACCCGAAGGAGGAGGAGCGGCAGCGTGCGGAATCGGCATAAAACACTCCAGGTCATACTCGACCTCGTCCTCATCCGATCGATCATCAAGATAACCGAGGGACGGTGTTGTCATCAACCTGATGCACAAGATTCTGTGAAAGATAAACATAATGAACTCAGTAAAAGGACAGAACGGCGAGTAGGTGTCGGATAACGTATGTCGGTAGCCCACAGTTACTCGGATGCTTACCCACGGGACAAGCCTATCTTGGATGAAAGGAGGACAACTCCAAGCCTAGTTTTCCGCTAAGTTTAGCTTAAAGACTGAGCTGACTTGGCGGGCAACGGAATCATTGGTGAGATCAAGGGTGGAGTGCCGAGTAGGATCACGGGGACCGCTCATGAAGCACATCTTGTGGCTTCTGGCCTGGATGGGACTGACTCGGCGGGCGACGAAGGCGCACATGAGATCTTCCTCGGTTAGATGGAAGTTCTCCTTCAGGTCAAGAAACCTCTCAATAATCCCATGAGCCTCATTCACCGCCTTGTTCTTGTCGCGTGGGTCGAGTTTCCAAAGCTCCTTGCTGGGAACCTCGTCCTTGAAAGGAGGAAGCCGGATATAATCATTGGACCTGCTATTCTTGACATAGCAAAAGGTTCTATGCCATTTCTTGCAAAAATCTATGTCGATGACCCGGGGGAAGACAGAATCCCTCCTGGGCGTGATGCTTGCAGCACCGCACCTGGTGGGCCTCTTCTTAGTGCGAGGAACATCGGATTCAGGGACAACCTGGATTCGGAGGTTGAAATATTTGGCCCAAAGAAGGACAGTAGGCCAAATGTCGAGATAGCCTTTGTAGGCGGAGATGAAACGGGAGAGAGAGAGAGACAATAGCATTGGCAGGCAGATGATGGGTTTGTAGTTGAAAAGTGGAAAGAAAAGACTTGAAAAAATCGCTAACTGGAAGAGCAAAGCCACGCTCAAAGTGCGAAAGGAAAACCACGCGCTCATTGGGCTCGGGTTTGGGAACGATCTCACCAACGGGGAGGCGACAATCGACCTCGAGCAGAATACGCCTGGTGGAGCGCAACCACTCAAGCTCCTCCACGTTGACTTCGGATCCCTCCTAGCCGCCGCTCTCGCCGGCGGCCTCATGCTCCTCCACCTCCTCGCCGCCGTCGCGTGCGTCTATGATTTCGTGCAATTCAGGCTCTTCCACCGTTGGAAGAGGCCTGGAAATGCAGGGACCCGTCGGGGAATAGGAAAGGAGAGGAAAGAATCGCTAGATCAGAGCAGCAAGAAAGAGGAACTGCGAAGGGGTGGTTTTGGATTGAGAGACGCAAGGAAGAAGAAGGCAAGGGGGAAACTGAACCAGCGGGAGCAGTTAAGTTCCTAGCGCCCCTACTTAAGGGGAGTAAAAATCCCCCAGCGTGGGATCCCTTTGCGCTGTGTGGCCGCTGTGTTGCCGTGTACCCGGCCGAGTGAGTGCATCAGCAAGCACCATGTGTACGCGATACACGGAAAATCCAAAGCCACATCACGCTGTGCAGGACACGAGGCGCTGAGCGATGGGTCTGCCATAGTGACAGATGTAACTGCGTCGCTGTCACTGTGCAGTCAGGATTTGAGATAAAATTTGAGGCAAGTGATCATGATTACAGCCTGTCAGTGACTAAGGCAAGCCCAAAATGACTCGGCACGAGGCAAGGAAGGCGCAAAAAGTCAAAGATGAGACTCAGAAAGGGCAAAACAGACTCGGCCGAAGATGGAGGTTACGCCAAAACAGTGAGTCCTGCACAATAAATGCTAAGAGAAAGGGGAAGTTCCAAATACAATAAAGGAACCTGGAGACGCCTAACAGCAAAAACTGCTAGGCCTCACGAACTTCGGGGACTAATGTCGGGGGGATAACCCCCGGTAGGGTCATAAGGGGTAAAACATTGCCCAGCTAGGCTTATGCCGAGTCAAAAAAGCCTCTGGCCGAGTCTCTATGGCCGGATACGAAGCTTATGTATGGCCGACATAAGAATTATGTCGGCCCACATAGGGCAAATTTGTTTACCATGCAGGAAGCGACGAGCCGGGTCTCGCGAGGAAGGCCGAGTCAAAAAGGACGCGTGGCGGCTTTCCGAGTGAGATTCAGGAGGGACCATGGTAAAATATGGTCAAAAGAGAGAAGGGTGACGTCGGGTGACATAAAAAGAGTCGGGTGACGCCCAAAGCAAAGGCTGACGTACAAAGGCACCGCATGAAGCCAAAGAGCTGGAGGCTATGTAAGTGAAGATCGTTGGCAGTATATCTTTGTGGACTGGGTCAAGAGCTCAGGGCTAGCCCATGACCCGACCCACACAGTAAGGACAAAGATCCAAACAGTAACCCTAGGACCCAAAGGTGTAACCTAGCAGCCCATCGCCTATATAAGGAGGGGCATAGCTAGGGTTTAGGAAGGTTGGACCAAGTAGGAAACTAGTGCCCTGAGGCTATGCTCGAACAACTCTAGGAGCACTTGTAAACTTCTTGGATCAATAAAAATCCTAAGTGTGGAGAGTTCTTTGTGTTCTTCGTGCGCGGCTAGACCGTGCACCCCCTCCCCAGTTACCTCAAGCATCTATTCGGCCCCCAACTTAAGCCTACCCATGGCATCTGCTGTGACACCACCACGACAGTCACCCCCTTATCCGACCTCCGTCATGAATCCAAAGGTTGTAAGGTTCTCTAACCCTTGATGTTGTACCCTAGATCTATAAGCATGTTCGTGATTCCATGGACATAGGTTGTTTAGGGCATGTGCAAACAATTCATGCTTACCACTATCCTCGATCCAACCACCTCAAAGAAGAAGATCGACTTAAGCTGGATGCAGCCTGAAAACATTGTCCTCGATCCAGCTTTGTATGCCTACAAGGCTGCAAACATGCAATGGTATGGGAGCCTGCTTTTTTCGAGTTTGTCTTGAATAGGATTGTTGAGCTCATGATAAAGAGAGTGAATGCCATCTGCATCGCAGGCCTGCCCGAAGCACGCTAAGTTCTTGAGCAACCAAATATCGAACTATGCTCAGATGAAGACCATCTTCACGTCCAGGTTTGTTGACAAGCGCCAGCTTTGGGATCCGAAGTTGATGATCAGGGCTATGGACTTCCTTGCTGACAACAAGGAATAAGGTACAACTTATGCTAAGATACCAGTGATTGACATGAGGACCTGCCGTCGACAATTTGGTTAGTGCTACTGATTTTCCATTCATGTGATGTCGATTCTAGTCATGATCTGTTGTTTGAGGTCATGTACATTTTGGGACGTGGTCTGATATTCCTCCATTAGCTAGGTTGCTGATGAAAACTGATCCACGATATGTAATATTGCTGGTGAACTTGTGATGCATCACTCCAACGGGTAACTATCGAATAGGAATCTGCTGGTAGAACTACTATGTTATTGATGATGAACTGATTTCTATGTTGTGTATGAGTGATGGATAACCTCACAACTCAAATGGAAGAGGTTACGACGGCAGGCATCAGCCTGCAACCAAATAGGCAATACTTGTATCTGTCTTGATTGCCCTGTAGATATACAGTCAACCAAACACTGGGTGTGCCGTTCTTCTCCTCATATGAGTAATAAGTTTGCAGGCAACCAAACGTAGAGGAAAACTTGGCCCCAAGTCGTGTTTTCTATGAGGTTCACCTTTTAGGAAGCTCCAAAAGAGCCAAAGACGCCCCGAGAGACCTTGAAGATCGAACCGGCCGTAGGCATCATTGCCGCCTTCAACAGTTGATATGGGGATAAACTAGAAACTTACCATACCCAGACAGGTGTGGAAAAACAATGCTCCGTGTAGATACGAAATCCTGGTCCGCCGGGATGGGATACACCGGCCATTTTAAGAGGAAATTACAAAAAACCACTACAATTGGGGTCACTATAACGGAAAACCACCACAATTCAGATTCGTGACAAAAACCACCACAATTGGGGCAAAAAACCACCACTATAACAGAAATTGTATCCCGATTCTGGTGGTTTTTTGTCACGAATCTGAATTGTGGTGGTTTTCTGTTATAGTGACCCGAATTGTGGTGGTTTTTTGTAATTTTCTCCGATTTTAGCTACTCCCTCCTCCGTTCCAAAAAATAATAATTTGAACTCCACGACTATACATCACAGCATATTCCCACGCAACGGTGTTTTCTGTAGTGTAACATTTGAAAACACATTATATAGGCATGTGGTCGTTGATCAGTCGCCGGATTTCAGCACCCGTGGTACAGACTAGAGCTGTGTACTTCCTCACATTGCAGTTGCAGATACTCTCCTATATACTCCTATGTTAATCTCCCATGCATGATTCACGGCGATGCTGTAACGGGAATTTGAACGCAAAGTGGTCTGCTACGAACCACATACAGTTGCCAATTGCCATGGTAAGGTCATGCGACTCCTCCACATGCGTCTCTACCAATGTTATCACAATAGATTTCCTCCTTCTCGGATCCAATACTTGCTAGGTAGGCCCACTAGCGGCAGGCAGGCGTTCATACGACATCTGCAACGTACATACATACATACATACATACATACATACATACATACATACATACATACATACATACATACATACATACATACATACATACATACATACATACATACATACATACATACATACATACATACACAAGACAAGACAAGGCCAAAAAAATTGTACGGTACGGACTACGGAGCATTGCAACTCCACATACATATGTGCCTGCTCGGCCAACGCTATCGCCGTCTACTTACTGTATAACATTTGTCTACATCCTCCCAAAAGGGCCGCTCGCGCTGAATGTTCCTACGGCATCTCCCAAGAACCTTGAGGTCGACCTCATAGCGTTAGGACAAAAACTCAAGCTTCCGGTCCTGGTGGCCAAACCTGTTGTCGCCAGCCAAGTCCATCGACTCGTCGGAGTCGATCGCAAGGAGGATACGCAATAGGCAATGCGGCGATTTCCTGCAGGGTAATATCGCCATCCAACATGCTGTGTCCCACCGGTGTAATAATGGACACGGAGACACTTTTCTTATAACCGAGAAAAAACGGTGACCCTAAGCTTTCTGATTAAGTAAACCAAGATCATTGAACAGCGGAAGAAATTAATCTAGCTACATAGTACCCAGCTTTCTTCTGGTAACCGTCATTGTCACCATTCACTTGCTACTGGTAGTACTACTACAGTACATGCTAAGCCCAGGAAAGCAAAGCAACCGTCGAATGAACAACACATGCACCGCCCGTAGCACTGTACTCCTAGGTTCTAATTACAGATCGGATGGGACACCTGAAGGAAGTTATTATCACGCAACAATCAACAACACCGATTCCGTTCCGTGGCACCTCCTCCATCGCTGATACTTTATGCACCTCTGCAAGGAACTGGCTAGGTACGTAGCATTAAGAGTTCATCCAAGGATTTCTCAGTCACACGAAAAGGATAGTCTACACGTGATTATTAATCCTGTTAATTAATAGCACAACAATGAAAATATATGATATATGCCTACCATTGCAACGGCTGGGAAGCAACCAAAGAATCGTCCAGGATAGGCACGGCACATGGCGGTTTCATCAGCCAGGTCATCTCCTCTCCTTCTCCCCTATAAGAACATATTCTTGGTCCTATATGTGCTCACCGTTGGGTCTTCCAGGCCGACCAATGGATCTCTGGAACCGAAAGAAACCATATTGGCAATTGATCTTCTTCCTTTATTGAATATCTTCTTGTTGATAGGCTTCCTGTGCTTTTAGCTGCTCCTTTCTGCCAGTGCTTACGCAGGAGAAACCCCATATGAAAACCCTGTAAAAACACAACTAGTTTATTTAAGAGTGTAAATTTAGTCAACCTTGTTTTTTCACAATAGTATCAATTAACATAGCATCTTTTGGAGGGGGGAAAAATCTATGTGTACATGATGTAGTTGTATCCATCCCAGGTCTGCAGACTTTAAAAACTTCAGTCATATCCTAGACATACCATCACATAGTGTAAACCTTTCTCGAAGAAATAACTCAAGTTACGATAAACTTCAGCATCGTCACTAGATAAATTAAGTAAATGGACCAAAGATCATAAATCCATGTAACATGTTTGGTGAATAAGAAATTGTTGTCAGATAAGCAAGTCAGGGAAATCCCAGCTCAGTTGCTTTGTAAGCATGCAGCTTTCTCACCCCAAAAAAGTCTGTGATAACAGTCACTATCAGTGTCATGTCTCACCCCAAAAAGGTGCATACTAACCATAACCGGCTACCTTGAAGAAAAAGCTAATTCCCAATGAAACTGAAAGGCATGCATCAAATAGTATGGCAGTACTAGGAACTGGATCCTTTCTGGTGAATACAGACACGTCTTCTTCTTCTCCACCTCTCTGTTGTCACCATTAGGGATGTGCTGGGAGCAGTAGCTGATCAATGCCGTGCCTAACTCGAGTCCATCGTTTCATCTTTTTCCTTACACAAACAGTCCAGAAAGCGGCCAATGCCGTGCCTATCTCGAGTTCATGGTTTTGGTTGCTTTCCTGCTACTGCAATCTTTATTTGACATGGACATATCGATGATCAAATGATAAACAGTTCCGTGTGGTTAACAAATACTGTACTTAGGATTAGCAATTTTTCGATATGTCAGTTCTTACGTGCGGGCACAAAGTTTCAGCCGATCGAGGAGGGGCTATAGAAAGTTTGTTGATTGTATCCATCTAAGTTGCCG
This sequence comes from Avena insularis, assembly GCA_023614405.1. Classification (NCBI taxonomy): domain Eukaryota; kingdom Viridiplantae; phylum Streptophyta; class Magnoliopsida; order Poales; family Poaceae; genus Avena; species Avena insularis. The sequence goes on along the minus strand of CM042693.1, from coordinate 301,061,163 downwards.
ACTTAGTATTTCCCATCCCATCAGTCAATAGAGCTAGCTAGGGTAGAACAAACACCATATTCTTGATACCTCATGGATGCTATCGGCTATTTCAGACAGACTAATCCATATTTGGAAACAAAATACTTTTGCAATGGATCCTTACCTTTCTCAACTATACTACCTATTGGCGCGGGGCTCTTATCCGCTTGTAGTTTCTGTCTCTGTGAGTGCGTAAAGCATCTCCCTGTGGGGATCTAACCTTTCACAAAGAAATAACTGAAGTTACAACAGCATCAATAGAGAATTAAGTAAGAGAACAGAAGATCACAAATCCATGCAACATGTTTGCTGTGCGTGCATGAGAAAATGGTACTCCCTCGGATCCATAATAAGTGTCGATGATTTAGTACTGTTTTAGTACAAAGTTTGTCCTATATGTCTGACACTTATTTTGGATCGGAGGGAGTACCAGATAAGAAAGGCAGGGAAATCCCAATTTAGTTGCTTTCTAAGCATGCAGTTTTCTCCCAGTCTCTGATAAAAGTCACTGTCAGTATCACGTCTCTCCAAAAAGGTACACGCTAACCAACTACTTCTGAAGTAGAAGCTAACTCCCAATGAAAGTGAAACACATGCATCTAATAGTAGTATAGTACGAGCTAGCTCTACTCATGAATGGGATGGGAAATATTAAGTCGGCAACTACAAATGGTTTCGATGGATACAATTAACAAACTTTCTACAGCCAACTCCACAATCGGCTTAAACTTTGTGCACTTACGTAACATGCAGAATTTTTCAACCAGACGGAATGTTTACAAGTAGTACAATGATTATAATTATTCACACTTATCATATGATCATCGATATGTCCATGTCGGATAAAGATTGCAGTAGCAGAAAGACAGATAAAACCATGAACTCGAGATAGGCACGGCATTGGCTGCTTTCTGGACCGTTTGTGTAAGGAAAAGGATGATTCCATTGATCAGCTACTGCTCCTAGTACACCCCTAATGGTCACAGCAAAAAGGTGGAGAAGAAGGAGGCGTGTGTGACTGTGTATGCACCAGAAAGGATCCAGCTCCTAGGGTAGAACAAACACAATATTCTTGATAACCTATGGGTGCATTGGCTATTCCAGACTGACTAATCCATATCTGGAAACAAAATATTTTGGCAAGGGATCCTTCTACCTCTCTTGAATACCACCTCTTGGCATGAAGCTTTTATATGCTTGTAATTTCTCCCATTGTGAGTACATAATAATACATCTCCCTGTGGGGATTAACCTAAATTTTCTCATGTCGAAAAACAAGAAAAAAATGGTGTGCAGTCCTGTAAAAACAAGATGAATTGAAGAGTGTATATTTTGTTTGAGGAATGTGTAGTCAACCTTATTTATTCCAATTATTCTTTACTAGCAACTCTCAGAGAAAAAATTAACATGTATGGTAAGTATGATGCTTATATCTATCATAGGTCACCCATATTTTAAAATCATAGTTATATCCTTGACATATCATCACATGATGTAAAACGTTACTCTAGATTCATAAAAGGTATATGATTTTCTAAAATTACATGAAGATACAATCAACCTAAGTATCACCAGAGATATTAAGTAAAAGAAAATTCATGTGAATGTGATATTTTAACTGTCACTATCAGTATCAGGTCGGACTCAAAAAAGGCGCACGCTAGCTAGCTGTTTTAATAGAAGAAAGCTAATTCCTAATGAAACACAACAGTATTAACTCTGTTTGCATTGGTGTGGGATTGTGAAAGAAGTCCATACCAAATGAATAAATGGTTAGATGGAAACAGTTAACAAACTCTACATAGCCCTTCTCCATCAGCTGCAACTTTGTACGCATCCATAAGTACCAACATTAAGAGTTCAAATTTATTAACCACACAGAACTATCTACAAGGATTAATTCGACAATTATAATATATATGTCAAAAAATAACATGGTCGATTAATAGTTAATTCAGGATAGCATATGCTATTTGTGGAGGAAACAATATGGTTTCATTAATCACCACCTGCTCCTCCCCTAATGGACACAGCGAAAGGGTGGCTGAGAAGAAGACATGCGTGGAAGGACAAGAAAGAACAGGTGGAGAAGAAGCTGATGCTCAGGTGTGCACAAGAATCGAACTCCTAGGGTAGAGAAGAAGATATGTGCGTAAGCACAAGAAAGGACCCAGCTCTAAGGTAGAACAAAATATTGCTTGTTTATTATGTGCCCATTCAGTATTTCATGCCGACCAATAAATCTAATCGCTCAGGCATCTAGACAAGCGTGCATCCTTCGTGCTCCTTGAATGCTTCCCCTTGGTTGCTATATCTGTATGTAATATATCTCCTAGGGGTGATCTAACGGTCTAGCCTCAATTCACTCATGTTACCAAGCTCTAGCCCCAATTCACTCACGTCGAAAAGCAAGCAGAAGTCCATATGCAACTCCATGAAACTATTAATGGAACAGTGTGTTAGTTTTGAGTAATATGTAGTCAAGCACTCAGCCTTATTTTCCCATATATCCGTAACCAAGGAATTCATATGGTTAGTAACTTAGTATAATGTTATTATATAAATCATAGTTGCACAGGTCTCAAAATCTTAGGCGATATCTTGGAAACATCATCAGAAGATGTAAATGTTTCTAAAATTCAGAAAAGCTTAAAAGGTAATAGCCATGGAGATATGATAAATTATAAATCTAAGCATCACCAGAGACATCACCTAAAAACCAGAAGTCACAAATCAATGTGAAATGTTTAAGAAGAAAAGGCTTACGAGGATTAGGCTAAAGGCCCCAAGTCCCATCAGTTTCCTACAAGTGTACAGGGCCTGCAAAGAGAGCACTGAGTACAGAGCGGTAGTCCTCTTCCCCTCGGACATGCCTGCCTGGTCTGCTGTAACATGACATCAGAAGTTTCCTGGCGATTATGGATGACCATCAATCAGTGCAACTCCTAGCCTATATAAATCACTACAAATGTGTGATGGCTTCTGCTGTAAAAGTCACTCTTCAGTAATGGAAGAGTGATGGCAGAAAGGAATGCATACCCATAAGCTCCAGCTTTGTGTAAAATGGCAGCACAAGGACCAATTTAGATTTAAGTTCAAACAGGAGTGCTAAAAAATGATTCAAGAAGAAAGATGTCAAGTCATTGCTTACCCTGATCCTGGAGGTAATTGAATAAATCATGCTTGGAAGATGGCTTGCCTTCAGTAGACACTTCACTAAAGATTGAATGACAAATCTCCCCCTACTGTTAAGATAGCGTGCATCAAGTGTTGAACTAGGAGCTTACCTGCTATACTTGATTCTGGTAAAGTTATACAATCATGCAAATAACCAACCAACACAGCGGTACTGGAAAGATCACTACTTCTTTTCAATAGTAAAGTTCACCAACAGAACATCAATGTGTACCAGAAGTCTAGAAAGATTGCTCTCTTAACTCCTCATTGTGCCGATCAAAGCACTTTGGTATCCTTGTGAACGCTCTTGAGTGCAATAACAAATAAATCAACTAAACACTCTGAGGTGCAAATAGCTTTATTCTCTTCTCTTTTTAAAGAAGAAAAATAAAGATTTACTGAGACAACAGGAAACATTGGAGTTATCAGATAGTTTGCATAGTGAACATGAGACAATGTTACAAGGTTCAACCATAATATTACTTTTCTGAGTTGAACATCATAATTCAATTAGACATACTAGCAATAGAGTAATTCTCTTCTCACTAAATTCACACTTTATGCACCACATACTTTCTCATGAAGTTAAAATGTATTCATGTGTGAGATCTGAAACAACCACAAAAATACAAATACCCATATACCTTTGCTAAGCCTGCTCTCAAAAACAACCAGTAAGTTTCACAGCACAGTACTGCCTCTTCTAAATCGAATTGATGTGTTTCTGAGCCAAGAACTTTTGTGCCTTACAATAAGCTAAGTATTATTACCACAATACAGGAGATACGCTCGCATTTTGCACCTGATAAAACAAGACTTCACTTCAACTACAAAGTGACATTGCTATTTCTGAAAAAGGGCAGCAAGCTCCCCCTTCTCAGCCATGGATGAAATAATATCACATCCACCCACAAGCTCTCCTCCAACAAAAACCTGTGGGAAAGTTGGCCAGTTGCTGTAGGTCTTGAGCGTCTCTCTCAACCCATGGTTGTGCTCCTCATCAAGAATATCCACAGATGCAAAATCAACTCCATGTGCCTCCAGGATCCCCACTACCCTTTGCGAGAACCCACACTGTGGTGCACTTCTTGATCCTTTGATGAAGGCAACCACTTTGTTCTCCTTCACTAACCGATCAATCAACTGTTCAAGCGGCACAGTTAACTGAACATGGCGACCAGGCGTCAAACGCAAGTCTGCAGGTCTCTGTGGGGGACCAATCCAGGTGTGGTTTCCGGAAACATTCCCCGGTGGGGCCTTGCCACTGGCTGCTATGTATTCTTGCATCCATGATTTCCAGGCATCAGTCAGGACACTTTTATCTGGTGTCTCCTCATCTGGTATGGAAACCTGTAGAAATCGGTGTGGTCAAATCCTCAAATGGTAATGGTCAAAACGAGGAGGCAAACTGGCAAACTAGTGTGTATAGAAGAACATGCAGACAGGAGCACATAGGACAATCATTTGCATAAGACATATCATCAGAAGTGATTAAAACGGGTGCAAGAGCACATGTATCGGTGTAATTGAGAAGAAACTATCATCACTTCAACAGCCCTTGTCATCAAACACTGGAGGACGAGGTAAGCAAAGCATTTATCATGATTCAATTCATAGGTCCCTCCGCGCTATCCAACTCCACGATGTAATCAAATTCTGACTGGAAGCGTGGCGCTTCGCTGCGTATACCTTGACGGAGGCGCAGAGGTCGGCTGGCACCTTCCTGCGGTGCCCTTCGATGCTAGCCCTGACGTTCCGCGAGATCCCGAGGAACTGCAGGTCTCCGGCGGGGTCGAATACGCCGTAGACACCGGGCCTGGGGGGAAGCGCCTCCTCGTCCGGTAAATCCTGGGTAGGCTCCTGCGGGATGGTGACGGGGGACGCCTCGGATAGCTTGCTGAGGGCGGAGACGGATAAGAGGGCGCGGGGCGCGCGGCGTATGATAGGCGGGAAGCGGAGAGTGCAGGACGATGGGGTGGCTGGAGCGGGGAGGAAGCGGAGGGAAGCGGCTGCGGCCGTGGAGGCGGTGGTCCCGGTGGAGGTGGCCATGGAGAAAACCATGCTGGTACGGTGAGTCGGAGAAGGTGAGGTGGAGGGTGTGGGGAGACGATGATGTTGAATTGCGTGTTCTTACTCTCGAACTGGGTTGCACAGCACACGACCCATGGGCCATAGCCCAACTAGGTTCCCAATAAATCTTTCACCTATTCTTTTTTCTCCTTTTTTTCCTCATATATCCAATCAGCACAATTATAGCATATAAGGCGTAAATGAGAATTAAAAAAAGGTGTAAATGTAAAAAATACATAAGATAATTTTTTTTGCGAATGTACATAAGATAATTTTGAACAATAATAATTCAATAAATTATAATGCATATACTCCCTTGGAACCATATTAATTGACTTTAATTTATCAAAATTTGGATGAACCTACATACTAAATAGTGTCTAGATTCATTCAAATCTAGACAAATTTGAGTCAATTAATATAGGCCGGAGGAAGTAATTTAAATACCATTTCGAATATTTTAATACGAACGCTCTAATTTAAAAGTAATTTTCCGCACACACAAAACATAACATGGTAATCAGTGCAGATTAAACCAAATAGTTCAAAAACAAGCTTAAGATCTACTTGATCATCTCAAAGCAAAACTGAGAGTGAACATGCTGGCAACAAATCTGGTGATCCCTAAAAGGAACTTCTCAAATCATGTAGGAAACATGCTCAGGTAGGACCATCCATCTCATACCATCAAAATTCAACACTGAATGACATGCTTATTCTCAATGATCATGTTAATTACATGATGAAAAAATCCACATAGATGTTGGAAATTTCCCAATAGGCAATAATAAACTTGTTATTATTATATTTTGTGCTCGTAATAAGTGTTTATTCTTCATGCTATAATTATATTAACCAAAAACTAAATACATGTGTGGATACATAAACAACAATGTGTCTCTATTAAGCCTCTACTAGACTAGCATACATAGATGTTGGAAATTACCCAATAGGCAATAATAAACTTGTTATTATCATATTCCGTCCTCATAATAAGTGTTTATTCTTCATGTTATAGTTGTATTAACCGGAAACTAAATACATGTGTGGATGCATAAACAATAGTGTGTCCCTATTGAGCCTCTAATAGACTAGCTTATTGATTAAATGACAGTTAAGGTTTCCTAACCATGGATATGTAATATCATTTGTTCGTCCTCCTCAGCCTGAACAAGATTGGCAATAGTCGATGTTGTCACTGCTGCCTCATCGCACTACTTCTTGCGGCATTCACGGGCCTAGTGGTCCGTTTTCCCGCAGCATCGGCAGTTGTTCCTGACAATGTTATTGCCGGAACCTTGCGTTGGCACGGCCTGCTGTTGATGAAGAGAATATGCCCGGGAGGCAATAATAAAAATGGTTATTATCGTATTCCTTATTTATGATAAATGTTTATTTTTCATGCTATAATTGTATTAATACGGAAACGTTAATACATGTGTGTTTAATAAACAAAAAGGAAGTTCCTTGTTATGCCTCTCTTATAAACTAGCTCGTTGATTAACAAGATGATCAAAGGTTTCCTGATCATGGACATTGGATGTTGTTAATAACAAGGTCACAACATTGTTGGAATGATGTGATGAACATTCATCCAAAGTATAGCATTACGATCAAGGTCATTGTGTTTATATTGCTATAACATTATACGAAGTAATCTTAGTACTTAGACCATGAGATCATGTCAATCACTAACACCGGAAGAGTATCTTGATAACATCAAACGTCACACCATAACAGGGTGACTATAAAGATGAGTTCAGTGATATAAAGGTATTATGTTGAGGCTCATGGATCAAGAGTGGAATTTATCCATCCCGATGACGGAGAGATATACTCTGGACCCTCTCAGTGATATCACATTTTATCTTGCAAGCAAGTGATTTGATCACTAGAATGTTATATCACGGGAACGAGAAAAGAGTGCATGTCGTTAATGAGATCAAACTAGGTATGGAGATACCGATGATCGAATCTCGGACATGTAATATACCGCGAGACAAAGGGATTGAGTTACATGCGTATAAGGTTCACACGATCACAGAAGTCATTGTTGAATGTGTGGGAGTTAGTACCGATCTCCAAGTCCCGCTGCTGATTATTGATCGAAGAGGGGTCTCGATCATGTCTACATTATTAGCGAACCGTAGGGTGACACACTTAAGGGATACCGACACCATTCGGAGCAAATGATATGCCAGAGAAAGAAAAAGGAAAGCACGGGAATTATTTCACTAGACAACAGAACTGTTTCGGCTGAAATTGCTGAAACTGGTTCTGCATGTGAAATTGAAATGTTGTAAGGGGTTTTATGTGATGTTTGTTAATTCAAGTAATTAACAAAATTGTAAATAAATAAATAAAAGAGTTCTATTTAATGAGAGATTGCATTAAATTTGGTGGAAATTTAATGGAGGTGAGTGGAATTTTGAGTGGGTGGCTATTTATGTGAGTGGGAGCTCCACCCACATGAATGTGGAAGAGGTGGGGGAACCTCCATGGCTGCCACGCCATGGGAGGGGGCTGCCCCCCTCTCCCTATAAAAGGCACCCTACTCCCTCCTCTCATCTCACACCTCCTCGTGAAGGATCTCTCTCCCCCTTTAGAATTTCCCCATGGTCTCGGATCGGCGAGATACATGTTCCCGGTGGCTTTTTCTAGAAGGATTTGTTGCTTAGCTTCTTGTTGGGCGAGGCGTGGAGGTTGACGGGGTATCAGGAAGTGTGTGCGATCACCGATGCACCTGTTTTCTTGATCTTGGACTTGATGGTACTGGACCGGCTGGACCAGATGGACTTCATCACGATCTTGAGATCGGCAAGTGTTCGACTACATCATCCACGAGTACAACCTCGTTGCTATTTGGTCTTCGAGGGTATGTATTCTCTGGATGTATATCCACCTGTTGCTTGTATCTAGTAGATAGATATTGGTACTTAGTTGTTCCCATCGTAGGAAAAAAATTGTTTTCTATGCTACGAACCCTAGAGTGGTATTAGAGCCGGATCTATGCGTAGATGTGATGACCCACAAGTATAGGGGATCACAACAGTCTTCGCGGGTAGTATTACCCAATTTATTGATTCGACACAAGGGGAGCCAAAGAATACTTGCAAGCCTTAACAACTGAGTTGTCAATTCAGCTGCACCTGGAAATAGTTCTTGCTCACAGAAGTTTATCAAGAGTAGCAGGTTTGTAGTAGCAATGACAAAGCAATAGCAGCGATAAAACAAGAGCAATAATACTTGATGGTAGCAAAGGTAGGATGTGAGTGCGGTAGGCATAGGGATGGATGGACGGGCGTTGCATGGATGAGTCTAAACATGTAACTTCAAGATCTAGGGCATTTCAGTTAAATAAGAATAAGCATCCAAGTACTAAACAATCATAGGCATGTGCTCCATATATAGTCATGTGTGCTCGCAATGAGAAATTGCACAACATCTTTTGTCCAACCAGCCTGTGGCAGCGGGGCCTCTAGGGACCTGTTGGCAATTAAGGTGCTCCTTTTAATAGAGCACCAGAGCAAAGCATTAACACTCCGTGAGCACATGTGATCCTCACACCACAACCATCCCATCCAGTTGTCCCAATTTCTGACACTTGGGCCTTTGGATCCGGACAATGATATGTGTACACAACTTGCAGATAAGATCACAAACAATACTATCATAATGATTCAATAATAAGTTCAGATATGAGATCATGGCACTCGGTCCCTAGTGACAAGCATTAAGCACAACAAGTTGCAACAAAGTCAAATAGCACTAATAGAGATACTAGGCACTATGCCCTAACAATCTTATTCGATTACATGATAGAACTCATCCAATACCTACCATCCCCATAGCCTACAGCGGGGGATTACTCACTCATGGATGAGGGAAACATTGATGGTTGATGGAGAGGCGTTGGTGATGACGATGGCGATGATCCTCTCCAAATTCCCCGTCCTGGCAGGGTGCCAGAACGGAGTTTCTGGATCCAAATCTTGGTTTCTGGTGGTGGCGGCGCAACAGAACTCTTTTTGGAAAAACGTCGAACCCCCCTCGGTTTTTAGGTCAAGATGTAACTTATAGGCGAAGAGGGAGCCCGAGGGGGTGCCTAGGGTGGCCGCACCCCTAAGCGAATTGGCCCTGCGCTGGCAGTGTGCCCCCGAACTTCTCCGTCTCGTCTTATGGCTCCATGGATCTTCTGGTGAAATAGGATTTTGGGCATATTTTCCGAGATTTTTCCTGATAGTTGATTTTCTGCACAAAAACTAAACACCAAGGTAATTCTGCTGAAAACGGCGTCAGTCTGTGTTAGTTGTATCCAAATCACACAAGTTTAGAGGAGAAACAATAGCAAAAGTGTTCGGGAAAGTAGATACGTTTTAGACGTATCAACTCCCTCAAGCTTAGCTTATTGCTTGTCCTCAAGCAATTAAGTTGAAAACTGAGTGCGATAAAAGAACTTTCACAAACACATTTACTTCACATGATGTATATATTCTCAGCACAGGAGTAGATACTTAAACCATTCATAATAAGAAGTATGCAACTAAGTCTACTCAATAGTCATTGCAAGCTATGAAGTGAAACCAACTCAATAATAATAAGTAGCATGGAACATAAACATAAGCAACATTGCAATGCTCATATAAAGGTATGATAGAGTGGTATCTTGCTTGCCTTTGTTTGTAGAGAACAATATGAATGCCAAGGCACCTCTAAAGTTCAAGTGAAGACTAGAAGTAAAAATATCAGAGACACAAGCATCAAAGTCATGACATAATTAACTAAGTTTTAAGACAAACACAAGAATGACAACTATGCTCTCAAGAGGGTGCTCAAGAATAAGTGGTGACTCAACAAGGAAGTGAAAAAGGTTTTGAAAAGTTTGAAAGGCTTCCAAATGCTGAAAGGAAGGTACTCACTAGCTTTGAGCTCTCATTGCCCCTATCATAGTCATCTTCATGTGGTTAAGGTGAAAGTGAGGTCCAATCTGAGTTATATGCTTGACAGACCATAAACTGGAAATCCCATGTCCCTTGAGTACGAGGGCCGCTCCACATGCTACTCAACTTTCGTTACCTGCAAGTTCTTGCCATTGTACATACATGCATATCATAGAGAACCGCCAACGGGGTACCCCTTGCACATGATACAGGAGTTATCCCATAATAAAAATAACAAGGCAAGCAGACAATGAGCATCTCAGTGATCTTTTTATTTACTATGTTCATAGCTTTTTATTGAGGTGATGCTGCAAGTTTCCACCATGATTAGGCATGGCTTAGGCTAGTGGCCCAGGCGTTTCTCTAACAAATATATATACTCCATGAACTCAAAAGCTCCCCTTTTATTTCACACCAACGACATCCGCAAACAAAAGAGCAAGGTATCAACTGGATATGTATCCATAAGTGTTGAAAACGTTCCCGTGATAGCACAATTCTGCTAACTCCCAGCATATAATTTGCAAGCATATAACTTTCATGGACAGGTCACAATGGTTCAGGATTATTAAGTGCAAGGAATAAAGTGTGCCTTCAAGTTCGTCAGAGCTTACTAACTAACTTTCTCAAAACAGACAAACATTTTATTTGGAAGAAAACAAGGCATATTGAATATGCACTGAAATAGCAAATGATGCTAATAGGTAGGTACGGTGGGCACTGTTGGCAATATTGGTTTTGGGGAGTTGGAAACACAAGTAGAGCTCATACTCAGTGCAAGTGAAGGCTAGCAATAGAGAGGGAGCGACAAATGAGAGAGCAATAACTGTCATAATCATGCTTACAACAAAACAATACTAATTATGGCATGAAAGTGATACAAGAGCTCTGAGGCAAAATAAATCATCGAGGCTTACTGACTATTGTTTAGTCATATGCATGTGTGAGCATGTGCCAAGTCGATTCACATGAAACATTTAGAGGAGGGTACCACAATATCATACCAAAATATGAATAAAACAATGCAAGCAAACATTCATATGACATGCTACAAACTATTAGCAAGATGGAGCTAATCACAGACAAGCAAGAACTACTAAGCATCCATTAGTAACATACACCTTACATGAACAGACTAAACATGCTCACCATGATGAGTATATGTACAAAAATGAAAACAAGTAGAGTTTGTTACCAGCCTCTTACCACACCTCAAGTTGTCTTAATCTTCATTATTTCCCTTCACTCGTGTGACTTAAATAATAACATGAAACCAAAATCCACTGAGGACGGCTGAACTCTGCAAAGAACTCACAAAACCAAAGAAGAAGAACAAATATTTTTGGTGTTTTTGATTTTTCAAAACAAGCAAACAAAGCAAAAACAAAGCAAAATATTTTTGGATTTTTTTAAGGCAAACCAAAGCAAAAGAAAGAAAAGAAACAAACCAAGAGAAACAACGAAAATATTTTTGGTATTTTTGTGTTTTAAGAGAGCAGAAACAAAAACCAAAAAGAAAGCGAAACAATGGACATACAAAGAACCGACCGAACATGATATATATATGAGTGTGATGTCGATATACCTCCCCCCAAGCTTAGGCTTTTGGCCTAAGTGGGGCTCAATAGCACGGGTAATAACTCCAAGCTGGTGGGTCATCATAGGAATGATCATAGTCAGGCGCTTGCGATGAAGAAGAAGACGCGCCCCAATCAAATAAGGGCTGCTGGTATGAAGACTCTCCCAAGTCGGAGGGTGATACGCCGTGAACGTATCTATAATTTGTTATGCTACATGCTTGTTTAGTATCTACTTTGCTTTGCTTTGTCTACACTTTGAGGTGTTTTTATATCTTTTCTGGAACTAACCTATTAATAAGTTGCCACAGTGTCAGTTGCCTGTTTTCTTCTGTTTTTTGCGGTGACCCAGCATACCACTGCATGATGTAGTATACTATAGTCGTTGACATAACACTAATGAAACACCGTTCACTAGTATTACATCCCTCAAAATGGCACAACAGAAACACAACGGATCTAATACATGGCTAAATGTTACAACTCACTCTTTACACAAGATCTAGAGAACACTCTAAGTTAAAGAGAGAGAAAGAACTTCTTACGGAGAAGAATCAAAGATAAGCAACGCAATAACTATTATACTATTTAGACTAGTATTTTAACTAAGAGATAGGCATTGCTGCTATTGCAATACACTACAGAATTAGGTTCTTTGGCTAGAGATTATATTCCTATCTAATCAGTAATTTCGTCTTCACTTGAGTTGAGGTATATGTTGACTTCCTTGTCTTCATTGAAGAGCTTTAGCTTTGGATGATAAGTCTTGGAGCATAACTTGATGTGGATGTTGTCTATCCCGGATTCATAATCTAGCAAGGGTTAAGAAGATACTTTGAGTACGAGCGTACTCAACAAGTTCACTAGAAAAGGAGTGTTTGATGCACTATAACTACAGCCACAGATCGTAGGTCGTAGGCAATGCAATTTTTCATAAAACATTTCTTCAAAGGTTGCTTTTATTCCGAAAAACTATGTCCGTCAGCCTTCACGGGTTTACCAGAACTTTCATGGTGTTCCTTTCCTGCCGCGTTCGCAGCTCCTTCCCAGAACAGGGAGTAACAATTTATAGTTCTTACACTCTGCAGAGGTGCGTTACTTTTCCCATGAGAGATCAACTCCTTGTTGCACAACCGGGCGGCTTACCCGTCCATAATTCCATGTTGTGGGGCCTAGTAGTTGGTCCAAGCCAATCACTGCCCTCTCCGTGACCTCATATGTCTGCACGATCCTTCGGGCTAGCTCACCTTCGTTAAGCCCCCTTTCAGGCAGGCTAAAACCCTGATGAGTTCCCGAAGACTCTATGACCTGGTGTTGCCCTGGAAAGTGCCATATAAATGGTCCATCCACTAAACACCATCCATAGATAATCTAGACACCAAAAGTGGGGTGTAAGGGTGCCCACCCATATGTTGGATCCACACAAGGAATCACAACGTCATGTTAAGGTCGTCTTGCCTCCATACAAGAGGAAAAAGATACAGCTGACTTCTCTGTCCCATTCCAAATCTCATCGTTAACGCGTAATATACGGCGCAAGAATCACTGGCGATATTGGTTGTTAAGTCCTAGATATTATGTTCCTTTACCACCAGAACTTTTATAGTAAATTATTACCTCATGGTAATAACCTATAATCACATTATTATGAAAATAGTGTTTTCGGACCTTTTTCAAATGCAAGTGATGTCCACATTGGATTTGTAAAATACTTTACAGAAAATAACCAAAGGACATGAGCAAGTGTGAACTTGCCTTTTGTGATTGCAAGATTATGCACTCATGGTCTTCGAATCAGTATAAGATCCAAAATCTGAAATCAGCATGATTGGTCCGGTAAGGACTAATGTTTAAAGAAGCAATATGCTTTTATGCATAAGTAATATGATGCACGTTATAAACGCGAATCCCGGGGATAACGTTGTTATAGGGTTTGGATTCCGAAAATGGTTACTTTAGAATGTGTTGTCCTTTTAGTTAAGTTTCACACTTGTGCTTCTTATTAGGGCTTGTGAGTGGGTGTGGACAACACATACTTATGCAGCAATAGAATATACACCTATGAAATGCTATTCAAGATTGTTTATACTTTAATTATTTATCTTCAAACTTTTCTTTATAAGTAAAGTTACTTATAAAGAGCTTTAAGTGTTATTGCTCCTAGGTATACGGGTGAAGTATGAAGTAATGTGATCTTGTTTATTTGCCCTATATTATTTGAAGTGGCAAAACGAATAACTTTTGAAGAAAAGATCCCTTTTCTAAGGTCTAAACAATTTTTGTGGTTAGTTAGTAGTGTTCGATGTTATTTGTGCTTGCTTGAATAGTTTGGGCTTGAGATGCTTTATAACTTAACTAGTTCAGACTAAAGTTAACTATAAAACATATAACAATGTTTATAGTGTTATATTTAGATTCTTGTAGACTAAAGTTAACTTTAAAACAAGGATGGTTTGAAAGTATAATGCTTATGATATTTGTATCTTGTGTACCTGGTAATGTTTCCTTAAGGTTACGTAAGAATGGTTATACTTTTACTTGGTGTAGTGGTTTATTGAGTTTATAATGGAATAGTATCATTTATGTTTTTATAGATGAGGGTTATAGTTTATAAACCAAGATATAATATTACTTAACTACTTATGGACTTACAATAGTGTTGTGATAGTTTTGTAATCTGGTAGTTAAAGTAGATAGAAAGGATCTGATTTATTCACAAGTTGTTCTTTTGAGGTTTTTTTATCAAGAATTGGAATCCTTTGAGAATATAATCTTCACTTATGGTTGAAGATAATTTAATAAAAAATGTTTATAATGTTCTAAACCATTATGGCTTTATATGGTTAACAGTTAAGACTAATACTATTTATTAGACTTAATTGATTCATTTTAGGAATATTAACAATTTTATTTATCCTTATATGAATTATTAATTAAGTAAATAAGTTTAAACTTGAGTTATTAAAATATTTGAATTTTTAATTAACTCAAAAGTGGAATATTATATTTTTAACATGCAGATATTCTTTTTGTTATCATTTTGGTATATTATATTTATTTTTATGATTTATAAATAATAAGATATGATTTTTATAAGATTTAATACTTTAAAAATACTTAATAAATAATAAATATTTAAGTAAGTGAAATAATAATGCATGATTATAGTTTTAAATTATAGTCTTTTATTTTTCTAAGATTTTTGGTATTTTATTCATATTTTTAAATATTTACCATTATTGGAATATGAATTATCAAAGTTTTTATTACTTTAAACCTTTATTAAATAATATGTATTTAAATAATCACCACAATAATATTGGATAATAATTTTAAGTTGTAGATTTTATTTTTCTACAAATTTTCATATATTATACATATTTTTCTAAATTATAAATCAAAAGTTATTAATTAAACAAGTTTTAATCATTTATTTGATTTCTGGAATATTAACAATTGAGTTTATAACATTTTATTATTTCTTAAACAGGAAATACCTTTTTACACTGCACCCCCACCTAGCCTGAGTCACTGACCAGTGGGCCTATATCCACCTCAGCTCTCAGGTTTAGAAAATGTATGTGTTACCGACCCTGCCTTTACCCCCAGTCAATGACATATGGGCCCTAGGCCACGTCACATGCCACGCTAGCAAAGACTGGTCAAACTAGCTGACGTGGTTCGAACCTGATGTAGGCATGATGTCACTCGAGTTGATCCTCACTGGTTGAGGATCGATCGGTCGATCTGATGCGCGTGCGGGGCTGTGACTAGGTGCGTTGGACAGAGGAGATCAAGGCGAACCTATTGGTGGTGGCGCCGCTACCTAATGGTCACCGGAGCTGCATCGGCGACGATCTTCTGTGGCGGCCAATGGCGGTGCTCACGAAACTAGGCTTACAGCGAGAATTAGCAAGTGAGAGTGGTATCCAGAGATGCGTATCAAAAGCCATAGTAGCATCTAGGAAAGGACCTAATGAACCACTCGCATCAAGCACAGTAGAAGTAACATCATGAGTATCAAAAGCAGTTTCAGACTCAGCAGTAGTAGCAGTGTGTGTAGCATGAGTATGTGGTGGTGGTGTAACAAGCTTACTTATAACAGACAGTGAATCAACAGAAACATAGGTGTTTATGACTGTACCTCTTCTGGTATTGGATGGTAAAATAGGAAAATTTCCATCACGAGACTTCCCCATGATGAAAGGAGTAGCAGTAAACAATAGTAGATCCAAGTGAACTTACAAATAAATCTATGCTCCCCGGTAATGGCGCCAGAAAATAGTCTTGATGATCCACAAGTATAGGGGATCACAACAGACTTCGCGGGTAGTATTACCCAATTTATTAATTCAACATAAGGGGAGCCAAAGAATACTTGCAAGCCTTAACAACTGAGTTGTCAATTCAGCTACACCTAGAAATAGTTCTTGCTCACAGAAGTTTATCAGTAGCAACAGCAAAGCAACAACAGCAGTAAAACAAGAGCAATAGTAACAGTAGTAGCAAACAGTAGGATGTGAGTGCGGTAGGCATAGGGATGGATGGATGGGCGTTGCATGGACGAGTCTATACATGTAACTTCAAGATCTAGGGCATTGCAGATAAATAAGAATAAGCATCCAAGTACTAAACAATCCTAGGCATGTGCTCCATATATAGTCATGCGTGCTCGCAATGAGAACTTGCACAACATCTTTTGTCCAGCCAGCCCGTGGCAGCGGGGCCTCTAGGGAACTACTGACAATTAAGGTGCTCCTTTTAATAGAGGACCGGAGCAAAGCATTAACACTCTGTGAACACATGTGATCCTCACACCACAGCCATCCCCTCCGGTTGTCCCAATTTCTGTCACTTTGGGGCCTTTGGATCTAGACAATGATATGTGTACACAACTTGCAGATAAGATCACAAACAATACTATCATAATGATTCAATAATAAGTTCAGATCTGAGATCATGGCACTCGGGCCCTAGTGAAAAGCATTAAGCACAACAAGTTGCAACAAAGTCAATCTTATTCGATTACATGATAGAACTCATCCAATCCCTACCATCCCCATAGCCTACAGCGGGGAATTACTCACTCATGGATGAGGGAAACATTGATGGTTGATGGAGAGGCATTGGTGATGACGATGGCGATGATCCTCTCCAAATTCCCCGTCCCGGCAGGGTGCCAGAACGGAGTTTCTAGATCCGAATCTTGGTTTCTGGTGGTGGCGGCGTAGCGGAACTCTTCCTAGAAAAACGTCGAACCCCCCTCGTTTTTTAGGTCAAGAGGTAACTTATAGGCGAATAGGGAGCCCGAGGGGGTGCATGGGGTGGCCGCACCCCCTATGCGCGGGCTGGGCTCACCCGCGCCTGGCAAGGGTGTGCCCCCCCAGGCCTCCACTCAGTCTCGTCTTCTGGCTCCGTGGATCTTCTGGTGAAATAGGTTTTTTGCATATTTTCCGGGATTTTTCCTGATAGTTGATTTTCTGAACAAAAACTAGACACCAAGGTAATTCTGCTGAAAACTGCATCAGTCCGTGTTAGTTGTATCCAAATCACACAAGTTTAGAGGAGAAACAATAGCAAAAGTGTTCGGGAAAGTAGATACGTTTTGGACGTATCAAGATGCTTTGCACGGGTAGTACACATATGTATATGTGGGCAATGATGATCATGTTATTGCTTCTTAGTTGTACTTTGGATATTGGTGGCATAGTAGGATGAAGCGGCCTGGACAAACTTTACATGTCCTCGCACATAAGACCTGTTCCACGCTTGACATGCAACTAGTTTTGCATAAGTGGCTTGCGGGTGTCTGTCTCTCCTACTATAGTCAATATCTAATTTACAACGAGTTGTCAATAATTTGATTAGCATCGTTGTGGTTCCATATTCGTAGGTAAGAACTGTTCTATCTCCGAAAGCCCTAAGCCACGTAAAACTCGCAATGGATAAATTAGAAGCGTCTAGTTTAGATTGTTGCTGGGCTAGTGTCATGATATGGTGATGTTGTAAGTAAAAGTATAAGTCGATACTCTTATAACACACATAACGTATAAGTTCCATAGACCTTGGCCTTACACATAAAGGAATGATGGAGATCATACCACGCTGGACATGATAACGATCAAGTGCAAGGACCATATCATTTCACTTTTCACATAAGATGTTTGCTTGCATCTTATATTGCTTGATTGGCGTTTTATTAGCATTATAAGATGAACCCTCATTTAGATATCAAGATAAAAATGTGTTCTTCCTTAAGTATGCACCGATAATGTTTCGCCACTTCAAGACATCACGTGATGATCGGGTGTACTTGAATCCACGAGCATATCTCGGGTGTAAGACAGTTTTACACACGCGAATACTAAGGTTCTTACTTGGAGAGCCTAACATGTGCAGACATGGCCTCGAAACACGGACCGAAAGGTTAAGCATGAGTCATATGTTTTGATATGATGACCATATGGATGCTCGCCTTTGAAGCTACACCGACTCACGTGATGATCGAACTTGGTGTAGTAGATTTGGTTCATGTAATCACCAAAAAGACACGAGGGGTGTCGTTTTTGAGTGGGAGTTCATTTCTAATTTGAATTAGTAGAACTCAATTTATCATAAATTAAATCAAAGTGAATTTGCATAATTTGTTGTAGTCATTGGCATTCGTTCACCACCTTATGCTTAGTTGTAATTGAGATAATAGAACTATAGAATTCTGGATATTTACTTTACAAACTAGTATCGTATTATGTTGAGTGTCAATCTAAAGGTTAAAGTCCTATTGAAAACTTTCAGCAAACTCTATTTACTCCATGAAATTTGATAATTAGTATTAAATCGAGAGTAACAATTCCAGTGTTAGTATCTTAAGTATCATGTTTGCCTCCATGATTCTTGGTTTAAATATCGAGATTATCTAGGAGCTGAAAGAATTGTTTTAGAAACCATAATGTGTGGCAGATATAACGATATCCGAAACAATGTTTTGGTTGCAATATGATAGAGTATAATATATGTTCTTATATTGGATGAGAATTTGCGAAGGTTGGAGATGCTAGACATCCTAATCATCCAAAAGGGTTTTGGAAAGTAATGTTATACTCACGATTCGCCTTTATAGCTATATTATCTTGATCATGAAAGTCGTCATGATAAGGATGAATAGAAGATGTATGTAAAGTGTTTACTACACTAAAAGATTACTAAAGAATGGATTTTGAAAGAACGCCAATCATTTAATGATGGTGATCTACTTCAAAGTACAAGTCCACAAGTATTAGTATTTAAATATACATGCTTTGGACTATATGTCAAGTATATGGCGCCACTTTTGATGTTGATAGATTCTTTTAAAAGGAAAGGAAATGCTAAAGGAGAATCTATAAAATATATTTGGCAGAAAAGAAAAGACTGGAAATATCCAGTTCAGGTATATAGATGATATACATTTTATGGTTGTATTCTTTGCTTGTTAAACAATGTGGTTCTTGGGTATTGAATACCGAATTGGTTTGTATGAAATTTCATTCAGAACAACGCAATTCATGAACCACAATGGCCTAAGTAACTAGCAAGAGAATATGTGATGATGTTCATCGAAAACAAACAAGCTACTGTTTGTATTCCTCGTTGACATCAAAGCCTGCCTTCAAGATTTGTTTTAATCAGGTATTATGAGAACAAATATAGTTCAAATAATTACCGTATTCCATATAAGATGGATGATTTACAAATCTAGTTGGAGAAATCACATCCATAAAACTAATGCTAAAATGTCGCAAGACAAATGATTGGAAGATCACTTACGAAGTGACATCGCCGTTTAAATTATATTAGAAAGAAAACATGAAGAAACTCCATTTTCATGGATTTTTGGAGTCTTTGATTTGATCAAATGACGCTGGTGAGACTTTCCTCGGGATAATTAAAACTTTGTTCAAAGTCCAAAAAAGAATGATCGACTAAATTATTGGAATTTATATATATCGATGTATGTAGTCCATTATGTGTAGTCGTAAGCGATAGGTTTCAACTTCATATGCTTTCTCCGGAAATTTGAGTGAACAATCACTTAATGATAAAGAAGTATAAAATATTTGAAAATGTTCAAAGATTTTCAAGATGAAGTGGAAAATCATTGTAACAAGAAAATAAATAATTTATGATTTTATCATAAAGGGATTTATTTGAGTTGCAAGTTTAGCAAAACATCTAGATTTGCATCTCCCGAAACACCATAGGAATATGGAGTTTTTGAGATTTGTAATGAAACCTTGTTTGACATGGTTGGATTAAAGGTGTTATTTATAAAACTGCCATTATGTTTTAAAAGATTAAAGCTTTAGAGACTACCGCTTTTACACTGAAAAGAGCTCCATCTTGACCCATTGAAATGACACCATGTAAGTTATGGTTTGGGGTAAAAACCAAGTTGCCCTTTCTTAAATTTTGGTATGCTAAGCATAAGCAAGATGTTTACAACCAAATTCGGATGAGCATGTATTTGTAGGTTATTTCGAATAACCGTTGGGTATTCCTCCATAACACCGAATACAAAAGCGTTTGTCGCTTAGAACGTCAAGTTTCTTGAAAAAGGAATTTTTCGCAAAAGTTAAGTGGAAGGACAGTAGAACTTTAATAAGGTTAACGAACCTTAGCTATATGTGCTGAGTTGCGCAGCGCCGGAAAATGTTCCGGAGGTAGCCACAATGGTCATGGCTCATGTGCCTCAAAGGTCGTGGTCACGAAGATCTAAGTTCCTATTGAACCAAGTAGATCGGATAAACAATCAAATGCTGAGATTTGAGAGTAAATCATTATTGTTTGACAACGATAAATCGACTACATGCAAATAAGCGATGATGGGCCCTGAATCCGTCAAATGGCTTGAAGCCATAAAATCCGTGATATTTCCATACACGAGAAATCAAGTTTTTTGAACTTGGAAGACCCTTCAGAAAGGTGTAAAAACCTATCGGTCGTATTTGGATCTATAGAGAAACAGACATGGATGTTTCACATCTATGAAATAGTCGACATGTCCTAAATTATTTTACGACAATGTTCAAGGAGTTGACTATGACAAGATTTGATCTTGCATAAGCGATATTTAGTCTAGATGGATTAAAGTAGCAACCACTACATATAATTTGGTATACGGTAGATGAATAAACAAAACAAAGTTCTTCTAATTGAATGATTACCTAGGACGTGTGCATGACACGATTCAAAGGGTTTTGTTAATTCAAAGGATGCTAAAAAGGGCATGCAAACTTCAATGGTTGAAGTAAGCATCGCGGAGTTGGAATCTTCGCCGTGATGAAACTGTTAAAGGAGTTTTCATTAGGAGACGATGAAGATGCTTGCATTTGCAAGAAATTAAGTGGGAGCGCTGAGACATATTTATAATACATTATGTGGAGGACATCTTGTTGATTGGAAATGATGTATCTTTTATTGACAAAGGTTAAGAATTTCATTTCGATGAAAGACTTAGGAAAAACCCGAATATTTAGCATGAATGTCTACATGGATAGACAGTGACGCTAATATGGTCGTGCCAAACATACATATATGAGATATTGAAGGGGTTCAATATATAAACGACGAGAAAAAGATCTTGTCACATGGAAAAGAATTGAATCAAGATTCAAGTGTATCGACACTTGATAAGTGAAACAAGATTCAAGTGCTTTGACACTTGATGAGTGAAATTACAAGAATGTTTTTGATCAATCATACCATGATATTGACATGTAAACACCCAGATTTTTAATCCTAGATGCCTATTATGCCATACATCGCAATCCCAGGATTACCATTTTTGCGAGACATTACAGATTTGGATATCACGGTACATCATTCATTACAAACCATACATAAGGTCTTACACAAATAAGGATCTCATGAGCCAGTTCTTAATACAACTCAAGCAGCGGAATAACGTAATAATAAAGGTAGCGTAGGCGAAGCTCCATCTTCGGGGTCACAGGCAATGCTGATGAGATGATCCTAGTTGTCGTAACCTTCCTGGGGTCCATCATCCTGGTACTCCTCTTCATAGTTTGTCCACGGGAATAGCCAGGGACAAATCCATGAGTACTCTTTAAGTACTCGCAAACTAATACTAACACATGAAGGGGGTTTTTGTAGTAGGACACTAAGCTCTAGGGTTGTTTTGAAAAAAGCCAGATTTACCTCTACTAAGTTCAGAAGCAAAGAAAGCTAGTTGAAATTTTATAACACCTAAGTGGGAACTTGAATTTCATATCACAACTCTGTTGTGGTCAAGTCAAAATCTCAATTCATTTCATAAGTCATTTTGAAAACATCTGACGGGGGAACAGTATGGCCACTCCAACTGTCCATATCGCGGACACGGCTATTCGAATAGTTTAACACTCTGCAGAGATTGTACACTTTCACCACAACATTCGATACATCCGTCAGGAACAAATCCTGAATTCACCATACTCAGTATGCGGATAATCAATCCTAACCTTTCGAGTACACGCCCTAGTATAGGCACCTCTCCTGTGAGTTTGGCCTCCCAACCATGACCAACTGTCATCTTGGATACTGCACAGGTGGACAATCTTCACAAGGTAGCCTCAGCTCAGACCTTGGCCATGAGGGAACCCATACTAAGGCATATAAGTTTCCAGTCAAGCCCTACCCAATTTTCGGGTATTGTGGTTGTACGGTAAAATTGGAATGGTTCGCATCCAGACAACCATCAGTTTTTATAAAGGGCTAAGGCTCATGCCTCAACATTTTCATCATCAAAATCATCTGGTGTTCGGAAACACATGTCAAAACATTTCAGTAGAATGACTCATCATTCCAAGGTTTTCATACCCATTTTCACCAAGTATTCCCAGCTAAAGTTGATCAAGTTTTATGCTTAGCACTAGCATCTACAAGTGTGGTAAGTACTAATGAGGGGTGGTAAACAAGTGGTGATTAATTAAGTTCAATCTCATGCCTTAGGATGATATCAAGATTATCTAGCTTAGGCCAAATTTAACGCTCTTTATGCAACCTTCAATTATCTTCCTAGAATCTACAAGTCACTTAAGTAAACTCTAAGAGAAAGCTTTGATAAAGAAATAAAGTATAAGGCTTACAAGTAAAACTAGGATTGGGTATCATCAAATGTGTCTAACCAAGCATGCTTAGTGCATTGCATAGGTTATCTAACTTTCATAATTGCAAGTGTTAGCTTGCAAGGTTTGAAGTATTGGCTTGCATAAGTATCAGCATAAGCTTGCCTTGAGCAGAGAAGTGGTTGAAGTTCTCCTCGGCTTCTTCCTCGTAGTATCCTCCTTCCTCCTCGTATCCGTGGTTGGTACTAGCGTCTATAAATAAATACGAGCTACACAATCACCAAACAATACTTAACTATTTTCAATCATCACACAAAGGTGCACTATAGATGATCTAGCATCATCACCTATATTACAAGATTAAAGCATTTGCCTTATTTATTTTAATTTGAGAAAAGTAATTTCTACTCATTGAAAAACTACTTAAGGTTTAATATTCTCCAACTCAAACATGGGATCATGTTGACACATGTCATCACCACATATTTTAGTACATGGGAATGTGACTTAAAGTGGTGTCACAATTTAATAAGGTTGAACCTTTTTATTTTAAATAATTAAAGTGACTAGAAATGCCTATGTGGCATTCTTTTATTACTTGAACATTATTTCTGTAAGTAAACCCATATGTTTTTATATATTCTGAAAGGTATGATCAAATGTGATTTTTGAGAGTTGGAATCAACTCAAAAGCTATTATGGTTGAAATTTGAAAAACTTCTGACTTGTTATTTTTACCAAGGTTGATCTACAGATCCAAATGATTTGAATCCAACGGGCTTGGATTAATCATTTCAGTACCTTTCTAACAAAATTGGTTTCATGCAATTTGGTTCACTGAATCGAGCTAGGTTGATTTTTGAAACTAGGTACAGAACTGAGTTTGAATTAAAATAGAAAAATCTAAATTCAAATGGTTGGGCTGCGCGGGAAAGGTTAATGGGCCGGCCCAGTGTCACTCTGTAGCGTGGGGCTCAGCTGACAGGGGGGTTCCACCCGTCAGTGGCTCGTAACAAGCGAAGCGGTACGGGGCGATGTGGTTCATTGGATTAGAAGGGCGATCAATGGCTGAGGGTCGTTGTCGATGAACAGGTCACCTGCGAGCTCGAACCCTAGAGGCTTAGTGGGGGTCGTGGGAGGCTCACCGGGGCTCAGGCGAGGGTCGGCGATGGGGGCGAACGACGAAGTCAACGGCGGTGATTCTCCTGGCACCGGCAGCTCCTCCTGGGGCGGCTTCAATCGACGGTGCCTCTCCTCCTTTGCAACGGTGAACTCCGGTGAAATTCCGGCCACCTGGTGCTCGCCTTGCTCCGGGGAAGGGTGTGGGATGTTTCTGAGAGAGAGGGGAACGAACTGGTGTGAAGAAATCGAGCGGGGGAGGCCTCTATTTATAGTGGCGAGAGGATACCGACAAGCGTGAGCTGAGCTCGTCGTGGTCGACGACACAAGCAGCTATTGGCGTGGGCGACGGTAGGGGCGGTTCTATGTTCCTTGGCGAAGCTCAACGGCATGGTGGCGAGGCGTGGGGCGGTGCTGATCGGTCGGAATGCTTCGACGCTCTGAGCGGGTCCGATGGAGGTTTTGATGGCGCCCAGCGTGCGTGGTCTGCGCGGCAGCGAACGGGCGTGTCTGCGGGGTTGCTAGGGTGGTGGTGATCACGCGTTCACGCGGCGAAGCGACGCGTGGGTGTGTGTCGTGGGCGCGCCTGCACGCCTGCGGCATGCTCTCAGAGAAGTTTGGCATGGCTTGGGCATGTGGTCCCGTGGCTGGAAGGGTTCAAGCGCTGGACAGGAGGTGGCGGTGGACGGTGGTGTGCGTCCTAGACATGGTGTTTAGGCTTGGTGCTTGCTCTGGCTAGCTAGCCATGGTCGGCTGGCAAGGGTTCCTTCGGGTTGGCATGGAATGGTGCGATAGGTAGGGGCTAGGGGTGGTCAAGGCACTGGTTGGCACTAGGGGATACAAGTGTGATCAATGGTGAACAATGCTTAGCCAAATTACTGCTCAAAACAGTGAAGTTTGGCCAATTTGATTTTCTGTCTCCAAGTGTTTGATGAAATGGCTGCAAGAAATTTATTTTTGAATTTTGAAAAGATTTTTGGTGGGTGTGCTAGGCATGTGTTGAGGATTCTGTGGGTGCTTGGGTTTTGAAAATTGAGCTTGTTTGAGTGGTTTTTGAAATAGTGGGATCTTCCCAGATGAGATAGATTCAATTTTAAACTGTCATTTAAACTTAGCATTTGAATGTTTTTGGATGATCACAAAGTGGGCCTTGGTACCTTATTATGAGTACTAACAAGGGGTGCAAAGATCCATTCATGTTTCTATTGAGTTTTGAAAATTAGAGATAGCCAAAGTAGGCATGGGAGTTAATTTGGCCAAAGTGACCATTCACTTAATTTATTCATTTTGAGTTGTTTGTCTTTGGGAAAAGTTTGGGGATTGTTTAGATGGTGTTTATTTCACCTAATAATCATTTTACAAGCAAAGAAACACAGAACCATGGCAATTCAAAAGAATCCAATTTTTGAATACACACATATGGATGCTTTCATATTTTTAGTTGGGAAAGTTTTTGTTAACCCTAATTTTGATGATTAGAGTTTGATGATCCAAGTTTAATATTTTTGGGATGTTACAAACCTTCCCCCCTTAAACAAAATCTCGTCCCGAGATTTGAAAAAGGACGAAAAAAGATTACCTAGGATTTGAAGAGATCGGGAAACTCCGTCCTGATGTGATCTTCGTGCTCCCAGGTAGCTTCTTCTTCTGTGTGGTTTCTCCATTGAATCTTGAGAAACTTGATGCTTCGGGTTCTGGTAATTCTGAAAGCTTCTTCCAAAATACGGATGGGTACTTCGGGATAGGTCAGGTCATCGTTGATTTCTATGGTCCGGTGATCAATATTCTTGAACACTTCAGTCTTCTCCGGAACTTCGAGGCACTTGCGAAGTAATGAGATATGGAACACATTGTGCACGGCTGACATATCTTCGGGTAGTTCCAATTGATACGACACTTCTCCTCGATGGTTCAGAATCTTAAAGGGGCCGATATATCTGGGGGCTAACTTTCCTTTCAGCTGGAAACGCTGCATTCCCTTCAATGGCGACACTTTTAGATACACAAAATCTCCTATGTTGAAGGAGAGGTATCGACGTCTCTTGTCAGTGTAACTCTTCTTCCTTGACTGGGCTGTCTTTAGGTGCTCACGGATCTTGTGAACCTTCTCTTCTGCTTCTCGTAGGATATCGGGTCCGAAAATCTGACTCTCTCCTACTTCCGACCAGTTCAAAGGGGTGCGACACTTTCTTCCGTACATGAATTCAAATGGGGCCATTTGCAAACTCGCTTGATAACTGTTGTTGTATGAAAATTTTGCAAACGGCAGACAGTCTTCCCACTTAGATCCATATTCTAACACAGCTCTCAAAGATATCTTGAGTATTTGATTTACTATCTCCGTTTGTCCATCGGTCTGAGGGTGATAAGCTGTGCTGAAATCTAGTCGGGTTCCTAAACCTTCTTGGACTTTCTTCCAGAATCTCAAGGTAAACTGAGTTCCTTGAACCGATACGATGTTCTTGGGGAATCCGTGCAAACTGACGATTCTAGCGATGTATAACTCCGCTAGCTTCGAACTCTGATATGTGGTCTTGACGGGTAAGAAATGGGCGACTTTGGACAATCTGTCCACTATGACCCAGATAGAGTCATTTCCCCTACTAGAAGTAGGCAATTCGGTGATAAAGTCCATTCCAACGGAATCCCATTTCCATTCCGTAATCTGCAATGGTTGCAACAATCCAGCGGGTCTTTGATGTCCCGCCTTGACTTGCTGACATATATCACACTTGGCGATATAGCTTCCGATTTCTCTCTTCATCTTATGCCACCAAAATTGCTCTTTCAAATCTTGATACATCTTTGTTCCTCCGGGGTGGATAGAATAAAGGGTATCATGAGCTTCCTTTAGAATAACTTCTTTCAACTCAGAATCTGCTGGTACACAAAGGCGTCCTTTGTACCACAGAACTCCTTCTTCGTCTTCGGTAAATCCGGGTACTTTGCCTGTACCGATACGACGCTTGATTCCGTCGGTACTAGCATTTCCTTTCTGCGCCTCTTTGATCTGGCTGATCAAAGTGGGTTGAAGTTCTATGCTAGCCAAAAATCCTTTACTCACTAATTCCATTCGGAAATCTTCCATCTCCTTGTGCAAGCTTGGTTGCTCCTTCAAAATCATGGAGTTCAAGCGACACGGCAATCTGCTAAGGGCATCTGCTACCATGTTGGCTTTACCGGGGTGATAGTGAATATCCAGATCATAGTCCTTGATTAGCTCAATCCATCTTCTCTATCTCATATTCAGCTCCTTCTGAGTGAATATATACTTCAGGATCTTGTGATCCGAATAAATGTCACAACGGTTTCCCATCAAGTAATGCCTCCATGTCTTCAGGGCTAGAACTACGGTTGCGAGCTCGAGGTCATGGGTTGGATAGTTCTGCTCATGTTGTTTTAGTTGTCGAGATAGATAAGATATAACTTTGCCTTCTTGCATTAGCACACATCCGAGACCGATCTTGGATGCATCACAATACACGTCAAAGGGCTTCGTGATATCCGGCATTATTAAGATTGGGGCTGAAATCAATCTTCTCTTGAGTTCTTGAAAACTCGCTTCACATTTGTCCGTCCATTCAAACTTCTTGTCCTTCTTCAGCAATTGGGTGATGGGTCTGGCGATACTCGAGAATCCTTCTACGAACTTGCGGTAGTATCCCGCTAATCCGAGAAATGCACGAACTTGGGTTTGAGTGGTTGGGGCTTGCCAATCTTTGACATATTTCACCTTTGCAGGGTCAACGGCAATTCCTCCGGCTGATACAATGTGGCCGAGGAATCCTACCTCATGTAACCAGAATTCACAGTTGCTAAACTTGGCATACAACTGATGCTCTCTAAGGTTTCCAAGAATGGTCCTTAGGTGTAGCTCATGTTCTTCTTATGATTTGGAATAAATCAGAATGTCATCAATGAAAACAACGACAAACTTATCCAGGAAGTCCATAAAAATCTTATTCATGAGATTCATGAAATAAGCGGGGGCATTGGTTAATCCAAAAGACATGACAGTATACTCGTATAATCCATATCTGGTGGTAAAGGCAGTCTTTGGAATATCCTCTATGCGGATCTTGAGTTGATGATAGCCGGTTCTAAGATCAATCTTAGAAAACACTTTGGCACCGGTCAACTGATCAAACAAATCTTCTATCTTGGGCAATGGGTACTTGTTCTTGATAGTGACATCATTGAACTTCCGATAATCCGTACACAAACGGTTACCTCCATCTTTCTTGTCCACGAACAAAACAGGTGATCTCCATGGTGACACACTTGGTTGAATCAATCCAATTTCCAACATGGCATCTAGTTGCTTCTTCAGTTCTCCTAGTTCAGACGGGTTCATACTATATGGTCTCTGGGCTATGGGTCCTGTTCCGGGGATTAGTTTGATGATAAACTCGATATCTCGATCTGGGGGGCATACTGGGCAAAACATCTGGAAATACATCAGGGTATTCACAGACTATCCGGACTTGGTCAATGGTAGGTTGGGCTATACTCTTGTTGCACTTGAATTGACGAGGTAAGGTTTCAGATACATGCTCGACTAATATTCTGGCTATACTGGTCATGGTTATGGCTTTCTTGGCATAGTCAATTAATCCTTTATGTTTGGACATCTAATCCATTCCTAGTACTACTTCCAAACCTTTAGTTCCGAGTACTATCAGATTAGCATAAAAATCTATGTCGTGGATTCGGATAGGGACGGCTTTGCAGATTTGCCTAGCTTTGGTGGTTGAACCGGGGATTTGAACAATCATAACATGCTTCAGTTTGGTTGGTTGAATATTACTAGTGCATGCAAATTCTTCGGTGACAAATGAGTGCGATGCAACAGAATCAAACTACACTCTAGCAAGTACTGAATTAACAGAAAACATACCCAACACGTCATCTGGTGCTTCCTGGGCTTCTTCCGCATGCATGAGAAACAAGATGGCTATTGCGGTTGAGCGAATTCCCTGGGGCAAATATTCTTCCGGGCTGAACACGACGCTGTTGCTGAGCTGGGGCATTGGCATTGGGTGCTGCGGCATTCTTATTGTTGGGGCACTCGTTGGAGTAGTGACCCTTATTTCCACAGTCATAACAGGTCACTTGCGACTTGTCCTTTGCTTCTACAGGCACAGCATTGCTTCCAGTCCTAGGGGTAGTGTTGGTGTTGGCGGCAGCATTGTTGTTGTTGAACTTGGGTGGTGCACGGTTGAAATTGCCAGAGTTGCCGGAGTTGTTGTGATTTCCTCCGGGCCTTGGGTTTCCACGGTTGGGATAAGTCGGACGGTTCATCGGGGGTCTGTTGTTTCTCGGGGCAAATCCTGGAGATGGGTTAGGGTGATACTTTGGGGTATGATGGTTTCCTGGCTGATGCATCATGCGACGCTTGCGATTCTCATTGGCTTGGTTGATCTTTCCTTCCATCTGGATGGCAGAGTCGACAAGGGCTTCAATATCTGCAAAGGGGATATTGACCAACACCGTCTGCATCTCATCATGCAGACCATTTAAGAATCTTTCTTTCTTCTTTGCTTCAGTGTCGATCTCATCCGGGGCATACCTAGCTAATGACAAGAATTTGTCACGGTATTCCACTTCGGTCATCCTTCCTTGCTTCAGTTCTTTGAATTCATCTCTCATTCTCTCGATCAAACCCGGCGGCACATGGGTTCTGCTGAAATTGACCTTGAATTCCTCCGAGGTCATCATCTGTCCTCCGGTCATTGCATGAACGCTGTACCACCATGCTCTTGCATCTCCGGCTAGATAGTGGGTGGCGAACAGAACTTTCTCGTTAGCTTCCACTCCGGCGACTTCCAGGTTGTTTTCCATGGTTTGCAGCCAATCATCTGCGTCTAAGGGCTCTTCTTACTTAGTGAAAATAGGTGGGTTGGTGTTCTGGAAATTCTTGAGCTTAGATCCATGGTTGTCCTGATTTCCTTGGCCTTAATTGTTGTGGGCCAGCTGAGCTATCTGCTGAAGGGTTGCTAGGTTGGCTTGATGTTCTGATCTTTCAGCTTCGCGGTCAGAAACCAACATTTGCAGGATCTGCAACATCGGGTCCGGGGATGAACCACTTACTCCACGAGGCATCTGAAGATTGAGATAGATCATGAGAAAAGAGGGAAATTTCTAAGGTCCAGGGATTTTGAAAAGTTTTTAAAGTTTGACTCAGATTTTCTAGCAACTTGCTTTTCATTCATTCATTCATAGCACACGATACAAACACACACCACAAAAAAGGAAAACAGATGGTTTTAAGAACCATTCTAGAAACTACGATACAGTGGGACCGAATACAACTCACTATGCTAGTGCTCAAGTGCTACTACTCCTCGGAGTCGGTGTAATCGTCATCCTCATCATCCTCATCGTCATTGATGAAGGAAAAATCATCCTCATCGGTGAAGAAGTCCATGGCCTGATCCTCCAGAAAATCATCATCATCGCTGAGATAGGAGTAGGGGTCTTCACAAAGATCTTCTCCGGCATTCTCCCTCTCCTCCAACTGCATGTCTCTCTCGTGGATGGTCTCCTCCAAATCCGAGATACGGTGGCGAAGACGGGCAATGATGCGCTCCTTCTTGTCAAGCTGACGGTGGCGAGACTTGCGGTCCTTCGCTAGCATGGCGATGTGCGATCGCCGTTCCGATGATGGTGGACTTGTGGTTGGAGTAGTCACGGGCATTGTCCAGTTCCTGCTGACGATCATATATCATGAAGCTAAGGTGGTCCAACTGAGTCTTCAGCTCGTGGTGGTATGGGGCTTCCAGTGGTTGTCCCATAGCATCACGCCTTGGACAAAACTCAAAGCGGGTACCCTTGATCTGGTTGATACTCTGCCCACACAGACGGGCAAGAGCTTCCTGCATGGCCCTTGCAAGTCCATCGAGCCAGTTGTTCTCTCTTAAGGTGAACTGAATTCCCTCGGCAGTGGAAGGTTCAATCTTTCCTCGGAGACTTGCAACAATTAGCCACTATAGATCTTCTCCTCCTTGATCATTGAGCTGAGCTCCAAAGAACTCGGGGTGTGGACGCTCCAGAAGTTCCGAAAGCTGGTCCAAATCCCGCTCAAAGATGAGGTCTCCTCCATTTCCCAGCTGATAAAATTTGTTGTACTTCACGTCCATCTATAAGAATATAGGATGAGTAAGTTAGTAGAGTGATCAAGTGTGTCAAATTTTATGTATCTTGCAAGATTTTTTGAGGAACATGAATTTTCATGAAAGAATCAAAGTGATAAGAATGGGAATAAGTTTTTGTAAATATTTGCTTCCTTTGGTTTTGAAACTAAGTTTTTGATTCAAACGTCTAGTCTAACTAGGGTCTCCTATGGTCAGGATGGCTCTGATACCAACTTGTAAACACCCGGATTTTTAATCCCAGATGCCTGTTATGTCATAGATCGCAATCCCAGGATTACCATTTTTGCGAGACATAACATATTTGGATATCACAGTACATCATCCATTACAAACCATACATAATGTCTTACACAAATAAGGATCTCATGATCTAGTTCTTAATACAACTCAAGCAGCGGAATAACTTAATAATAAAGGTAGCGTAGGCGAAGCTCCATCTTCGGGGTCACAGGCAATGATGACGATGGGAGATGATCCTAGTTGTCATAACCTTCCTAGGGTCCATCATCCTGGTACTCCTCTTCATAGTCTGGCCACGGGAATAGCCAGGGACAAAGCCATGAGTACTCTTTAAGTACTCGCAAACTAATACTAACAAGTGAAGGGGGGTTTTTGTAGTAGGACACTAAGCTCTAGGGTTGTTTTGCAAAAATCCAGATTTACCTCTACTAAGTTCAGAAGCAAAGAAAGTTAGTTGTAATTTTATAACACCTAAGTGGGAACTTGAATTTCATATCACAACTCTGTTGTGGTCAAGTCAAAATCTCAATTCATTTCATAAGTCATTTTGAAAACATCTGACGGGGGAATAGTATGGCCACTCCAACTGTCCATAATCATGACGCTATTCGAATATTTTGACACTCTGCAGAGATTGTACACTTTCACCACAACATTCGATACATCCGTCAGGAACAAATCCTGAATTCACCATACTCAGTATGCGGATAATCAATCCGAACCTTTCGATTACACACCCTAGTATAGGCACCTCTCCTGTGAGTTTGGCCTCCCAACCATGACCAACTGTCATCTTGGGTACTGCACATGTGGACAATCTTCACAAGGTAGCCTCAGCTCAGACCTTGGTCGTGAGGGAACCCATACTAAGGTATATAAGTTTCCAGTCAAGCCCTACCCAATTTTCGGGTATTGTGGTTGGACGGTAAAATTGGAATGGTATCGCATCCAGACAACCATCAGTTTTATAAAGGGCTAAGGCTCATGCCTCAACATTTTCATCATCAAAATCATCTGGTGTTCGGAAACACATGTCAAAACATTTCATTAGAATGACTCATCATTCCAAGGTTTTCATACCCATTTTCACCAAGTATTCCCATCTAAAGTTGATCAAGTTTTATGCTTAGCACTAGCATCTACAAGTGTGGTAAGTACTAATGAGGGGTGGTAAACAAGTGGTGATTAATTAAGTTCAATCTCATGACTTAGGATGACATCAAGGTTATCTAGCTTAGACCAAATTTAATGCTCTTTATGCAACCTTCAATTATCTTCCTAGAATCTACAAGTCACTTAAGTAAAATCTAAGAGAAAGCTTTGATAAAGAAATAAAGTATAAGGCTTACAAGTAAAACTAGGATTGGGTATCATCAAATGTGTCTAACCAAGCATGCTTAGTGCATTGCATAGGTTATCTAACTTTCATAATTGCAAGTGTTAGCTTGCAAGGTTTCAAGTATTGGCTTGCATAAGTATCAGTATAAGTTTGCCTTGAGCAGAGCAGTGGTTGAAGTTCTCCTTGGCTTCTTCCTCATAGTATCCTCCTTCCTCCTCGTATCCTTGGTCGGTACTAGCGTCTATAAATAAATACGAGGTACACAATCACCAAACAATACTTAACTATTTTCAATCATCACACAAAGGTGCACTATAGATGATCTAGCATCATCACCTATATTACAAGATTAAAGCATTTGCCTTATTTATTTTAATTTTAGAAAGTAATTTCTACTCATTGAAAAACTCCTTAAGATTTAATATTCTCCAACTCAAACATGGGATCATGTTGACACATGTCATCACCACATATTTCAGTACATGGGAATGTGATTTAAAGTGGTGTCACAATTTAATAAGGTTGAACCTTTTTATTTTAAATAATTAAAGTGACTAGAAATGCCTATGTGGCATTCTTTTATTACTTGAACATTATTTCTATAAGTAAACCCATATGTTTTTATATATTCTGAAAGGTATGATCAAATGTGATTTTTGAGAGTTGGAATCAACTCAAAAGATATTATGGTTGAAATTTGAAAAATGTTTGAATGCAGAAAAGCTTCTGACTTGTTATTTTTACCAAGGTTGATCTACAGATCCAAATGATTTGTATCCAACGGGCTTGGATTAAGCATTTCAGTACCTTTCTAACAAAATTGGTTTCATGCAATTTGGTTCATTGAATCGAGCTGGGTTAATTTTTGAAACTAGGTACAGAACTGAGTTTGAATTAAAATAGAAAAATCTAAATTCAAATGGTTGGGCTGCGCTGGAAAGTTAATGGGCCGGCCCAGTGTCACTCCGCAGCGTGGGACTCAGCTGACAGGGGGGTTTCACCCGTTAGTGGCTCATAACACGTGAAGAGGTATGGGGCGATGTGGTTCGTTGGATTAGAAGGGCGATCGACGGCTGAGGGTCATCTTCGATGAACATGTCACCGGCGAGCTCGAACCCTAGCGGCTCAGTGGGGGTCGTGGGAGGCTTACTGGGGCTCAGGCAAGGTTCGGTGATGGGGGCGAACGACAAAGTCGACGACGGCGATTCTCCTGGCACCGGCAGCTCCTCCTGGGGCGGCTTCAATCGACGATGCTTCTCCTCCTCTACAGCGGCGAACTCCAGTGAAATTATCGGCCACCTAGTGCTCGCCTTGCTCCGGGGGAGGGTGTGGAATGTTTCTGAGAGAGAGGGGAACGAACTGGTGTGAAGAAATCGAGCGGGAGAGGCCTCTATTTATAGTGGCGAGAGGGGACCGACGAGCGCGAGCTGAGCTCGTCGTGGTCGACGGCACATGCAGCTATCAGCGTGGGCGACGGTAGGGGGCGGTTCTATGTTCCCTGGTGAAGCTCAATGGCATGGTGGCGAGGGGTGGGGCGGTGCTGATCGGTCGGAATGCTTCGATGCTCTGAGCGGGTCCGACGGAGGTTTTGATGGCGCTACGCACGTGGTCATGTGACAATGACAGGCGTGTCTGCGGGGTTGCTGGGGTGGTGGTGATCACGCGTGCACGCGGTGAGGGCGGCGCGGTCTATGGGCGTGTGTCGAGGGTGGTGCTCTGGCGCGCTCTCGACATGCTCTCAGAGAAGTTTGGCATGGCTTGGGCATGTGGTCCAGTGGCTGGCAGGGTTCAAGCGCTGGACAGGGGGTGGAGGTGGACGGTGGTGTGCGTCCTAGACATGGTGTTTAGGCTTGGTGCTTGCTCTGGCTAGCTAGCCATGGTCGGCTGGCAAGGGTTCCTTCGGTTTGGCATGGCATGGTGCGATGGGTAGGGGCTAGGGGTGGTCAAGGAACTGGTTGGCACTGAGGAGACAAGTGTGATCAATGGTGAACAATGCTTAGCCAAATTACTGCTCAAAACAGTGAAGTTTGACCATTTTGATTTTTTGTCTCCAAGTGTTTGATGAAATGGCCGTATGAAATTTATTTTTGAATTTTGAAAAGATTTTTGGTGGGTGTGCTAGGCATGTGTTGAGGATTCTGTGGGTGCTTGGGTTTTGAAAATTGATCTTGTTTGAGTGGTTTTTGAAATAGTGGGATCTTCCCATATGAGATAGATTCAATTTTAAACTGTCATTTAAACTTAGCATTTGAATGTTTTTGGATGATCACAAAGTGGGCCTTGGTACCTTATTATGAGTACTAACAAGGGGTGCAAAGATCCATACATGTTTCTGTTGAGTTTTGAAAATTAGAGATAGCCAAAGTAGGCATGGGAGTTAATTTGGCCAAAGTGACCATTCACTTAATTTATTCATTTTGAGTTGTTTGTCTTTGGGAAAAGTTTGGGGATTGTTTAGATGATGTTTATTTCACCTAAGAATAATTTTACAATCAAAGAAACACAGAACCATGGCAATTCAAAAGAATCCAATTTTTTAATACACACACATATGAATGCTTTCATATTTTTAGTTGGGAAAGTTTTTGTTAACCCTAATTTTGATGATTAGAGTTTGATGATCCAAGTTTAATATTTTTGGGATGTTATAGTACACATCCAAATATGTCCTATGCTCTAAGTGTTATGAGCATATACCAGAATGAATCATAAAATGATCATTGGACGATAGTAAGGATATTCTTATAATCTTTTGGAATAATTAAGAATATATTCCATTTGTATGAGACAAATAGTTTATTGAAAAATAATACTAGTTTTGTCACAAGATACAAATTAAGTTTATATCAATTTAAACTATAGGTGGCACAATAAAAAGGAAAGAAAGTTTCCATGATGGATTTGGATGAATTCCAAAGTTAAGACATTATGACGGATACTACAACAAAAGGCTAAGTATATGACTGCTATAGTAGCAGCAAAGGAGGGCATTTGTGTCAAATAGTTTGTTATCAAACTAAGGTGTGGTTCTCAATGGGCTAACACTAAAGATATATTGTATGACAAAAGTATCGACATAATTTAGCCCCAGAGAACTAAAGGTATCACTAAAAGACCAAATTTATATAATGCCATCTCATTGGAGAATGCATGATGCGTGAAGATGCAAAGACATGCAAATACACACGAACCTGAAAGCGTCAGATCTATAGATTATGTTAACCACTTGCAATCGCGTATATGGAACACCAGAAAGCCATAGGTGTTCAATACGAAAAGTTTTCAAACTAGATTATTGTCTCTAGTGCAAGTGGGAGACTGAAGGAAATATGCCCAAGAGGCAATAATAAAAGTGATTATTATCGTATTCCTTATTTATGATAAATATTTATTTTGCATGCTATAATTGTATTAATACGAAACGTTAATACATGTGTGTTTAATAAACAAAAATGAAGTTCCTAGTTATGCCTCTCTTATAAACTAGCTTGTTGATTAACAAGATGATCAAAGGTTTCCTGATCATGGACATTGGATGTTGTTAATAACAAGGTCACAACATTTCCGTATTTAGCATGAAAGACTTAGGAAAAACCCGAATATTTAGCATGAACGTATACATGGATAGACAGTGACGCTAATATGGTCGTGCCAAACATACATATATGAGATATTGAAGGGGTTTAATATAGAAACGACGAGAAAAAGATCTTGTCACATGGAAAAGAATTGAATCAAGATTCAAGTGTATCGACACTTGATAAGTGAAACAAGATTCAAGTGCTTTGACACTTGATGAGTGAAATTACAAGAATGTTTTTGATCAATCATACCATGATATGTACACATCCAAATATGTCCTATGCTCTAAGTGTTATGAGCATATACCAGAATGAATCATAAAATGATTATTGGACAATAGTAATGATATTCTTATAATCTTTTGGAATAATTAAGAATATATTCTATTTGTATGAGACAAATAGTTTATTGAAAAATGATACTAGTTTTGTCACAAGATACAAATTAAGTTTATCTCAATTTAAACTATAGGTGGCACAGTGAAATGGAAAGAAAGTTTCCATGATGGATTTGGATGAATTCCAAAGTTAAGACATTGTGACGGATACTACAACAAAAGGCTAAGTATATGACTGCTATCGTAGCAGCAAAGGAGGGCATTTGTGTCAAATAGTTTGTTATCAAACTAAGGTGTGGTTCTCAATGGGCTAAGACTAAAGATATATTGTATGACGATAGTATCGACATAATTTAGCCCCAAAGAACTAAAGGTATCACCAAAAGACTAAATTTATACAATGCCATCTCATTGGAGAATGCATGATGCGTGAAGATGCAAAGACATGCAAATACACACGGACCTGAAAGCGTTAGATCCATAGATTATATTAACCACTTGCAATCACGTATATGGAACACGAGAAAGCCATAGGTGTTCAATACGAAAAGTTTTCAAACTAGATTATTGTCTCTAGTGCAAGTGGGATACTGAAGAGAATATGCCCGAGAGGCAATAATAAAAGTGGTTATTATCGTATTCCTTATTTATGATAAATATTTATTTTGCATGCTATAATTGTATTAATACGAAAACGTTAATACATGTGTGTTTAATAAACAAAAATGAAGTTCCTAGTTATGCCTCTCTTATAAACTAGCTCGTTGATTAACAAGATGATCAAAGGTTTCCTGATCATGGACATTGGATGTTGTTAATAACAAGGTCACAACATTATTGGAATGATGTGATGAACATTCATCCGAAGTATAGCATTACGATCAAGATCATTGTGTTTATATTGCTATAACATCGTACGAAGTAATCTTAGTCCTTAGACCATGAGATCATGTCAATCATTAACACCGGAAGAGTATCTTGATAACATCAAACGTCACACCGTAACAGGGTGACTATAAAGATAGGTTCAGTTCTATGAAGGTATTATGTTGAGGCTCATGGATCAAGAGTGTAATTTGTCCATCCCGATGATGGAGAGATATACTCTGGGCACTCTCGGTGATATCACATTAGTTATCTTGCAAGCAAGTGATTTGATCACTAGAATGTTATATCACGGGAACAAGAAAAGAGTGCATGTCAATAACAAGATCAAACTAGGTATGGAGATACCGATGATCAAATCTCGGACATGTAATATATCGTGAGACAAAGGGATTGAGTTACATGCGTATAAGGTTCACACGATCACAGAAGTCATCGTTGAATGTGTGGGAGTCGATCTGGATCTCCGAGTCCATTGGTGATTATTGATTGGAGAGGGGTCTCTATCATGTCTACATTATTCGCGAACCGTAGGGTGACACACTTAAGGGATACCGACACTATTCGGAGCAAATTATATGCCAGAGAAAGAAAAAGGAAAGCGCGGGAATTATTTCACTAGTCATCGGAACCGTTTCGGTTGAAATTGCTGAAACTGGTTCTGCATCTGAAATTGAAATGTTGTATGGGGTTTTATGTGAATGTTTGTTAATTCAAGTAATTAATAAAATTTTAAATAAATAAATAAAAGAGTTTTATTTAATGAGAGATTGCATTAAATTTGGTGGAAATTTAATGGAGGTGAGTGGAATTTTGAGTGAGTGGCTATTTATGTGAGTGGGAGCTCCACCCAGATGAATGTGGAAGAGGTGGGGGCACCTCCATGGCTGCCACGCCATGGGAGGGGGCTGCCCCCCTCTCCTTATAAAAGGCACCCCACTCCCTTTGTCGTGGTATTGCCGACGAGTACGCCATGGAGGGGTCCTCATAGTGCGTGTTTAGAGACGTGGGGGAAGGCAGACGGTTGATGGGTACGAGGTAACACAACTTACCCAGGTTCAGATGACTAGTGATATCTTGCATCGGAGAACTCCGAGATCTTGCGTCGTCTTGCCTTTTCAGATGAATGCTCCGTCTAGTTGGATGTCGGCAAATCGTCAAGCAATATCTTGTAGTCCTCCCAAAGAACCCTGCAAAGTTTTCTCCGTCTTTAAAATGTAAGTCGGAGAAATGTTGAATCTTTCATCGTACGCTCCCGTAGTCGGATTGGATCCATCCATGTCGGAATCTTCGATGTGACGGCTCATCTACCCATGTCATCTAGGACGACGTAGGCTTAGGTCAGCGACGCCTCGTAACTCACACATGCAGAGAACGCAATCATGTCCGATTTTCCCGCGCGGGCGATACGAACCATTGGTAGCGACGGTTGGAGACGTGGCGAAATTTCCACGCACATTCGCGAACACGTCGTCTACGCGGCAACCGTCCGATCAAGCTGCACGAATCTTGACGCTTGGAGATGATAAATAGTAACCGTGGGGAAATTTCCACTTTTTACCTCATTCTCCTCACATCATCTTCTTCCTCCAGCTGCGTGCCTCCTCGAGCTCTCCGCGAGGACTCTCGAAAAAACCCTAGCTCCAATCCACACCGGTGACCTTCGTACTCACTCCATGGCCAACAGAAGCACCTCCCCATAGATGGCGGCATCAAGCAAAGCCGCGGCGAAGCCGGCGAGCTCCATCGCCGTGCCCCCAGAGGGTTTGGTCATCCCCGCATCAACAGTGATCGAGTCCACCGGCAGCGACCTTAATCTGGCGGCGCTAGAGCCGTTGGAGGAGGAACTGGACTCGCACAAGGGCGACTGGCGCGGCTCAGATATCACAGACCATGATATCCAAGAGATGATTACTGAGGTCTACCTCCCTGCGACGGAGGGGCTTGCCTAGAGGGCGGCGCCGACCGGCGAGGTGACACCTTCTCCCCAAGCCGGAGAAAAGGTGTACCTCAAAGATCAACTGTTATGTGGCGTCTTCCTGCCCATCTCCAACTTCTTCCTCTCCGTCTTGAACCATTATAGGGTCCAGCCCCAGAACCTTTCCCCCAATAGTATCTTAGTGCTTAGCAACTACGAGGCGCTCTGGGAGGGATACTTAGGGATAAAGCCTAGGCTAGACCTCTTTGTCTACTTCTTCATCGTCAAACGTGAAGCCGGACATAGCAAGGAAGAGCTTAGGAACTGCGGCACCATAAGCTTCAAGATTCGACCTGGCCGGCGGTTCCCCGACATCGCCGGCCACGAGTCCTGCAAGAATTAGCAACGGACGTACTTTTACGGCCCAGACATTCCTCTGTCTGGCCGACAAGTTACGTACCCAGAATTCGTTGATGGAGCCGCCGTTGAAGCCTCGTCATAGAGATCCCAGGCCTCCCTTCCCTCCGACCTCGATGCTTCTCGTGCAATAAGGCGGACCGAATGGTTCGTAGAGACGGGTTTGACCGGCTTGGACCTAGCCATGTGCTGGTTCATCAAGCGAATCCAACCTCTGCAGCACCACTCGAAGCTCATGCACGAGTATACCGGCGACAAAAGGGATAGTCTCCGCATCTCCGTGGACAACTTCTCGAGAGACTCCGTCAAGCTCCGCCTTAAGGACATCGTCAAGGTGAAGGACAAGAAGCATGGCTTCACCATCACCTACGACATGTTCGTAGATGGCAAGTGCCCAAAGGTAGGTATTTATTTTCCGTGTACGACATATACTCCAGTTCTCCCGTCTTGCAAATGTCATCTTATCCAACATGGTGATTTCTCACTTAACAGCTTAGCGATATAGAGGAGGGCAACCTGGCTGCCCAAATCTACGATCCAAAGATGAAGGAAGTCACGGTCGTGTCCGACGACGAGGCTCCGTTGGCGCGAAAGTGGAAGAGCTCCACCTCTGACGCTGCCGACGGAGGCAAGAAGAAGACGGAGGGTGGAGCCTCCAAAAAGACTACCGCCGCCCTGGAGGCGGAAAAGAGAAGAACCACCGGGATTTTTGCCAAAGCACCCCCATTAGTGTAAGCTTCTCATTCTCCGACATTGTCTATTTATCTGTCTTGTTCATGTACTTATGCATTTTGCACGTTTCAGGAAGAAAGCCACGACCAGCCTCAAGAAGACCTCCAAAACATTAGGGGCTTCTCGAAATATCAAATACATGCTGCATTGCGACGCCTCCCCCGCCATCGCCCCTACTACTCCTGCCGTCAAGCCCTCGTCTGCCCCGACAAGCTCCCAAGCTAAGGAGGCATCAGGCCCTTCCGCCATGGAAGTGGATTCTGGCGCCTCTACCGAGCTTGCTATTGTCGGCGAGCAGGCGACGCAGGAGAGTACCGCCCATAAAATGGCTGAAGGTCCGGCTAAGGATGCCATCGGTGGCAGCAAGGCGGTGGTGGAGGCTGGTACTTCTGAATTGGCGCCCCTTAAGAAAACCATAGCCTATCCGAAGATAGTCTATACGGTACTTATACCGGGTAGCACTGCTTTGGTCCCTGGTGCGGCGCCGACCTCTCCGACATGCGGTCTAGAGGAGCTCCGCCGGTAAGAAGAAATCTTGCAAGGAAACAGCGAATCCTTTGCCAAGCTGTTGGTCGAGAGTGCTACGAACCGCAAGATCATCGCACTTGTAAGTTTTCTTTGCCTTTTGCATTTCATATGAGTATCCCACTGTAGCCCCCGAGGATGTAAACGGAAAAACCATA
This sequence comes from Avena insularis, assembly GCA_023614405.1. Classification (NCBI taxonomy): domain Eukaryota; kingdom Viridiplantae; phylum Streptophyta; class Magnoliopsida; order Poales; family Poaceae; genus Avena; species Avena insularis. The sequence goes on along the minus strand of CM042693.1, from coordinate 301,019,867 downwards.
GGTTTTTGCGTCTATATGCTCTAAGAGTGACTAAGGTAGAAAAAAACTCTCACTGTAGCCCCCAAGCATGTAGATGGAATGAAATGTTCCGACTAGATGTTTTAAGAGTAGCATACGCAGTGTTTATAAATTTCAGTACTGTAGCCCCCAAGTTTCTAGTTGCAACTGAATTAGTTCCGACTAGATGCTTAAAAGAAAGCTAAGCATACGTCTGAGTTAAAAAACTTTATACTGTAGCCCTCAAGCCTCTAGTTGTAACTGAATTAGTTCCGACTAGATGCTTAAAGAAAGCTAAGCATATTGTTAAGTCAAAAAACTCTCGCTGTAGCCCCCGAGCGTCTAGATGGAAAATTTCCGACTAGATGCTCCAAGCAGACCAACCAACGTTTTAACTTTCAAAATTTTCTCCATAGAATGAGAGTGCTCGGAGGGGCATGGCCAATGACAAGTACCTAAAGATGCGCTCAGACCTAGAAGCTGAAAAGGGTAAAACTGCCTTCTTGAAGGAACAGATCACCAGAGCAAGCATCTGTTTTCTTTTTCGCATTCCGACTTGGTATTGTGCCCATATTCTCCGAGTACTTACTGTGTACTTTTCTTTCTATGACTTGCAGAAACCATCGCCAAGGCCAAGAATATTGTCGAGCAATCCAAGCATATTCAAGAGCTGGATAGTGAGAACAAAATTCTTAAGCAGGAGAGGAGGGACATGCTGAAAATGCATGAGGAATCGATGAAGGTCCTGCAGGACTCCGCCACCGAGAGATCAATCGCTTGAAGGAGGAGATTGCGATCTTAAAAGATCGGAAGCAAGTTGCCGATGAGAAAAATCAACGCCATAGCGAGGCGTATAAGCTCCTCCAACAAGAGAAAGAATCCTTGGCGGACACCCTCTGGCAGGCTGAGGCCAGCATCTTCAGTAAGTTTTCTCTGTCTTGGATTTCTGTAGTCTGGATACTTTGAATTGTTGAACTCATGCGCACGTTGTCGGAATTTGCATCTCCTATGGGTTTAACCCGATCGCCTCCTCCAGCCAAGGAATGCATGGTTCTTGCCGGCAACTTTATCAACACCGCCATCACGCAAGCCAAGGAGATTGCCAAGCCCCTCCAGATAAACATCGAGGCCTCGGACTCAATGGCGAAGTACTCGGAGATTCTGCGTCGAGCCCCCGAGCGTATCACAAGCTGGAAAGCTTCGTGTGCACGGGCTAGCACGAGGATGGCGCTATCAATGGTGAAGGCACACTATGAAGGTGACGACATCGACACGGTGACCTCTGGCATCCCCGACGTCGACGATGATGGCAAAGAAATTAACCATGAAGCCATCTTGTCGTCACTCGCGGGATATGACACCATAGTGGCCGAGTTGGTGGACGTCGACGTCTTCGTGCCCATGAACATCATCGATAGCAGAAACCAAGATTCCTCTGAGTCCCACCACAGCGCTGACTTCGAGGGTGGCTCTCCGGCTGGTGACGATGCTGCTTCCAAGTCACCTGCGCCAAAGGAGTGAAGAACAACTTTGTATCATTTGTTTCACCTTTGGTGTAGATGTGGAAAAAACTTTGCTTATGTAACTTAAGGCGGAAAACAATGGTTGTTATTTCCTGCTACTCAAGAATTAGTTTCCAGCATGTATATATTTTTTAAGCAAGTGCTGGCTTATCCATTACTTTGGTTTTTATGCTTCACTTTTCGTGAGTCGGAAGACTCGTCGGAACCATGCACTTAGGTGATGATGCCCAATGGCACCGTCAATAACCTGAGCACAAAATCGCCGACAATAAGTGCCAAAAGTCACTACTCTAGAATCCACATAAAAACGACAAAGAACGTGTAGACCAGAAAACTTAAGCTAACGCCAGTAGGCGGAATTTTCACAAGTGCAATTGCAAAGCTTGTGCATAAAGATTTTACATGATCCGAAAATGAGCACTAAAGGAGGTAAAAGACTCAGAAATATGAGTGAATCAGAGAGCTTTATTTCATTGATCATATAAGAGGTACACAATTAGATAAAAAATGCTAAGTGTAAAAAGGACATAGTTGTGCTATGTTCCATGGCCGATCAAGATCCGGGCAGTCATCATCCGGGTCACGTCGCTTACGCTTATGATCCTCGTTGGGTCTATCCTTCAGTTCACTATTGTCAATAAGGTAGTAAGACCCATTGAGTAGCGCCTTGCTTATGATGAACGGTCCTTCCCATGACGGGGATAGTTTGTGTGACTTTTTCTACTTAAGTCGGAGCACCAAATCCCCCTCTTAAAATGAGCGATGCTGAACGCGGCGACTATGGTAGCTGCATAGCTTTTGTTGGTAGATGGCGGATATTTGGCATGCCAAAACGTGCTCCTCCTCGAGAAGGTCTACATCTAGGCGTCTGGATTCTTCAGCGTCATCTTCGTCGTAGGCGGCAACTCTTGGTGCATCGTGAAGGATGTTGGAAGGCAGGATGGCTTATGCTCCATACACCATGAAGTAAGGGGTGTAGCCGGTGGATCTGTTGGGTGTAGTTCGTAAACTCAACAGCACAAATGGCAATTCTTCTGCCCAAGCTCCAGCTGCTCTATGTAGCGGTGCCTCAAGGCGTGGCTTGATTCCCTATAGAATTAATCCATTGGCTCGCTCAACCTGACCGTTGGATTGTGGGTGTGCCACAGATGCAAGGTCAAGTCGGATGCCTTTCTCCCAACAATAAGCCTCCACTTCTCCGAGTGACAAATTGCTGCCGTTGTCGGTGATAATGCTATGTGGGAGACCAAATCTCACCACTAGATCCCGGACAAACCTGAAGGCAGTTGCCCCATCAAGCTTTCTAATGGGTTTAGCTTCTATCCATTTAGTGAATTTATCAACTGCTACAAGCATATGCGTAAACCTACAAGGTGCCGTCTGTAACGGTCCCACCATGTCTAGCCCCAGACTGCAAACGGCCAAGTTATTGGTATTGTTCGCAATTCTTCAGCAGGAACATGTGGTTTTCGGGCATAATATTGGCATCCCATGCATGTCTCAACCAGCTTGTCGGCGTCCGCCTTCGCGGTCAGCCAGTAGAATCCTTGCCGGAAGGCTTTCGCGACCAACGATCAAGGAGCGGCGTGATGCCCGCAGTCTCCGAGATGGATTTTGCGTAGGATTTCCATACCTTCTAGCTGGGAAACACACCTTAGGTATACACCAGTAGTGCTCCTTTTGTAGAGTTGCCCATTAATTATGGTATAACCATTTACTCGTCGTACTATTTGTCGTCTTTCGACTTCATCGTCTGGCAAAGTTCCGTGTTTGAGATATTCCATGAACGGTTTTGTCCAAGCCGGAGGGACCTTAGTCACCATGTTGACGAAAGAGTCAGCTCTATCCGGGTTGTCGATGTCGGCTCCCTTCACAGATGGTGTGCGCAGGTGCTCTAGGAAAACTCCTGGCGGAATTTGCTTGCGCCCTGATCCAAGCTTAGACAGCAGATCAGCCGCCTCGTTTTGCTCCCTAGGTACATACTTGACTTCGTAGCCCAAGAAGCTCTTGGCTATCTCGTCCACTTTGTCTCGATATGCCGCCATCATAGGGTTCCGCGCATTCAAGTGCCAGCCACCTGCTGGGCAACCAAGTCGGAATCTCCATAGCAAACTATGCGCTTGATGCCAATATCCTTGGCTACACGAAGTCCGTGAATGAGTGCTTCATACTTCGCCATGTTGTTTGTAGCCTCGAAGTGGATCTACAGAACGTAGTGTAGCTTCTCTCCTGTTGGTGACTGTAGCAATACACCAGCCCCTGAGCCGTTGAGCGGCTTTGACCCGTCAAAGTGCATCACCTAGTACTCTGGTTCTGGCAACGGAGTAGCATCTGGCATCTCCGTCCAATCTGCAACAAAATCCGCTAAGGCTTGTGATTTGATAGCGTCGCGTCTCTTGTAGGTGATCTCGAAGGCGGCAAGTTCAATGCCCCACTTCGCGACCCTTCCTGTAGCGTCGCTGTTGTTGATTATGTCGGACAGTGGAGTCTTGCTCACCACTGTGATTGGGTGCTCCTGAAAATAATGCCTCAGCTTCCGAGAAGCAAGGAATACTCCATAAGCTATCTTCTGGTAGTGCGGGTAATGCTGCTTGGAATCCATCAAGACCTCACTCACATAGTAAACTGGTCGTTGAACTCCGTGATCATAGCCTGGTTCCTTCCGCTCTACCACGATGACGATGCTGATTACCCGGTTGGTTGCCGCCATGTAGATTAACAGTGGCTCTCCAGGCTCGGGTGCTGCAAGGATGGGCGCTGAGGAAAGAATCTCCTTGAGCTGCTTCAATGTTGCATCTGCTCCGTTTGTCCATGTGAATTTGTCCGCCTTCTTCAGCAACTTGTACAGCGGCAGAGCCTTCTCACCAAGTCGGCTGACGAACCGACTAACTGCTGCAACACAACCTGTTAGTCGTTGAATGCCCTTTAGGCATGTCGGATGATTTATGTTTAATATGGCCTTGATTTTCTCCGGGTTGATCTCGATTCCCCGTTGGGAAACGATGAAACCCAACAATTTGCCGGCTGGAACCCCGAAGACGCATTTATTAGGGTTAAGCATCATGTTGTATTTCCGGAGATTATCAAAGGTTTCTTTTAAGTCGGAGATTAAGTTGTTTGACTTTTTAGACATCACCGCGATATCGTCCACATAGGCGTGAATGTTCCGACCAATTTGGTCATGGAGGCAATGTTGCATTGTCCCCTGGTACATAGCACCTGCGTTTTTCAGCCCAAAGGGCATCGTAACATAGCAAAATGTGTCGTATCGGGTAGTGAACGAAGTGGCCAATTGGTCCGACTTCCTCATCTTGATCTGGTGGTATCCTGAGTATGCATCGAGAAAACACAAAAGCTCCGAGCCAGCCATCGATTCAATGACTTGGTCAATGCGAGGCAAAGCAAACGGATCTTTGGGACATGCTTTGTTCAAGCCGGTGTAATCAACGCACATTCTTAATTCATTGGTTCCCTTTTTGGGGACAAGTAAAGGATTGGCCACCCATCGGGTGTGAAGGACTTCTCGGATAAATCTACCCTTAAGTAATCTAGCTATCTCTTTGCCAATGGCGCGTCTCTTCTCATCTCTGAAGCATCGTAGAGGTTGTTTCACTGGTTTGCATTTTGGATCAATGTTTAAGTTGTGCTCGACAAGTTCCCTAGGTACACCTTTCATGTCGGCAGGTTGCCAGGCAAAGATGTCCCTGTTCTCACGGAGGAACTCGACGAGCGCGCTTTCCTATTTGGGATCCAGGTTCGTCCCAATGGCGGTAACCTTGGAGGCATCGCCTACCACAAGTTCCACCAGCTTGGTCTCGATGGCGGCCTTGAACGCAGGAGCGGAGTCGGAGATCTGCTTCTTCGACGCGGGCATCTCTGAGTCATCGACCTTGCTTTGGATCTCTTTGAATTCTTCGCTATAGAGGATACCGCAGGCGCTTCATTGATCTCGCAGTCCCTTGCCTTGGTAAAGCTTCCGGATACGGTGATGACACCGTTTGGTCCAGGTATCTTAAGTTTGTTGTAGACGAAGCATGGCTTGGCCATGAACGTGTGGAATATGTCGCGGCCGAATATGACGTGGTACACGCTCTTGAAGGGGAATACCTCAAAGGTCATGCGCTCTTGGCGGTAATTGTTAACATCACCAAAGGCAACCTGAAGTGTAGGCACCCAAGGGACCGAGCCTCCCGACCAGGAACTACGCCGTGGAAGATGGTGTTGGTCCGCCTTAGGTTTGCCTCCGTCAAGTTCATCTTCTGCAGTGTATCCAAGTACATGATGTTGATGCTGCTTCCACTGTCCACCATACACTTGGTGAACTCCACGCCGTCAATCAAGGGGTTGATGACCATGGCATACTGGTTCTCCGTGGGTATAAGATCTGGGTGGTCCGTCCTGTCCCAAGTTATTGGAACCTCCGACCAGCGCAGGTACTGGGGAACTGGGGGGAGAGTGGCCATCAGGATCCTCAGAGAGGTCTTCTGTTGTCGGATGGTGGGGGTGCCAAGGAAAGTGTGGTAGACTAGTGCCTTCTTTGCGAAGTGGTTCTTTCCCTTGTCGTCGCTCTTGGCGGCGTGCTTGGGGTCAACGTCCTCATCCATGTCACTTGAATCCTTGGACTCCTCCTCCTTCTTCTTCCCCTTGCCCTTGCCTCGCGGTCTGTTCTTCCGACTTCGCTTTAGCCGGACTCCGGGTCTTCCTTGAGGTCGTTGATGAACTTCCAGCGTCGATTGGTATGGGTGGACTTGCCGTTGACATCGAGGTGTACGAGGCACGACATATCGTGGTACTCCTCGTAGGTTTGGGGAACGCGGAGCGGCGCCGAGGTGGTTTCACTTCCTCGTTGCTGCCCACGACCATCTCCCCTTCCTCGGCCACGTTGTCTGCCTTCACCTCGTCCTGCAAAAGTCATAGCGACCATGTCGGTAGATTGCTTTTCTTCTGGAGCGGTTTTCCGCTTTGTACTGCTGTTCCTCCGAGCTTGAGTTGGAACGGCCGTTGCCGGCAAGGAGCCGCGAGCATCGTCGTCGGCAACTGCGAACTCACTAGCCAACTGAATCATTTGATTCAAGTCAAGCTGGTGATTGTCCTACAAATGCTTCAGCTTATGCCGGAGCAACGTGCCCCTTTCCAACTCGTCGATGAAGGCGGCCATGGCGGTCTGAGCGTGCACTCCTGCGTAGGAATTCTTCATGTCCAGCCAGCGAGAGAGGTAGGCACGAGATGTCTCGTCTTTCTCTTGCACACACCGCTGTAGATCGCCCACAGTGCAGGGACGTTTGTATGTACCCTCAAAGTTCTTGGTGAACGCTTCTTGCATGTCCAACCAGTTGTAGATAGATTTCTCCGGCAAGTCGCCAATCCATTGACGGGCCGTGCCTGCCAACATTAATGGGAGGTACTTGACGGCGATGTTGGGGTTGCCTCCGGCAATCTCCACCGTGTTGCCGTAGTCCTGCAACCATGTGGCTGGTTTGGCGGTGCCCTCATAGGGCTTGATGGTCTTGTCAATCTAGAAACCTTTGGGGTAAGTTGCGGACCATATTGCAGGTCCAAAGCAATATGGTCCCAGGTATGGTCCTTCCCGGGCCTCGTGGATCTTATCGATCCGTGAACGTGCATCGTACGGCTCCGGGTTCTTCTTCTTCTTGTCAATAGGGGATGGGCTGCGTGAACGACGCGGGCCTCCTCCGCCATGGTGACTGCTTGGTGGTGACGGAGGCGGAGGTGGCGATGGGTTAGCCTTCTTGCTGTTACCCTACTGCGACGCCTCACGCCTGTCACGATTGCTTGTCGGACATGGAGGGTCATGGTGCGACCTGCTCCTGTGCCCTTGGTTGCGCTCGCCGTCATGATGGGTCTGCTCCGTGTTGTCACGGATGACGATGCCGCACTGCTCTGGTGGGGGCATACCCATACGATGGTGAGCCTTGTAATCTTCGTGATGTCGGGGGGACCGGGGCGGTGGCGATGGGCGACGAGGTCGGGCCTTTTCTCCGTGGTCGGAGGATATGGGGATGGCATCCTTCCTGTTGCGTGCATCTCTCCGTCTTCATTCTGATGAACCCATCTAGGACACGACATCAAGGGGAGATCTATCCCTTGGCGGCTTGTACTGGCTAGACTAGCAGAGTGCTGGGTCAGACTCAAGCCTCTGAGAGGTGGCCTTTTCCTGCTACTTCACCGCCTTGGCCACTAGGTCATAGACCTGTTCCACCGCCTCAGGCGATCTATCCTGCTCCAGAAGGGTCTTGGCGACGGTGAGGTTAAGGAGTGGGGTGGGCATCACCTGCTTGCCTTCACTGTCAATGTATGGCTTGGCTTGTGCCGGCTTCGAGGGAGCCCATCCTAGGTTGCGCCATACGCCAGGATCATTGATGACGCGAGCTAGAGCTTTCTTAGCCTTCTGCTGCTGCAGCAAAGTCTTGTACTCGGCCTCCATTGCTCTAGCTTTCTCTATGGACTTATGCGCGTTGACCAGATCTCGATCTAGCTTAGCGCCTTGCTCCGCGATGTCCTGCGCTTCCTCTAGCAGCTGCTGGCGCTTCTCGTCAAGCTGGGTCACATTCTGGATATGAGCAACGATCAGTGGCTCGACGAGGAGGTTGCCGTACATCACTCTATCAGCTAGAGTAACTTGGGCTGCCTCAGACGTGGATGCCGGAGGCGGCAAGTTTGCGGTGTTGTTGTTGCTCGGGCCGGTGTCGAGTTCCTGCGGCTGCTGCACTGGGTTAGGCGGAGGAGGCATGACCTTTGCGCGATCATCGTCAGCAGCAATAAGTGGCCCCTTCCCCTTTTCCAGCGCTGTAGGCGAAGCTCGTCTGGGTTGATCTTCATCCATCATCGTCCCAATGGTGACAAACACCCCTCGAGACGTGACGGCGTTGTTGGCTTGCTCGTCGCGCGAGTACTCCTCCTCCATCTCCTGCATAGCGGAGTCTAGCTCTTCTGGACTGAAATCTATCTCCTCTGAATCTGCACTGAAGTCAGCATAAAGCGCGTCAATGACAGAGTCGGAGGGTGCCAGGACTTCCTCGATGACGGGCGGTGGAGGTGCAATGGCCGCGACGATGACTGGAGGTGGTGGTGCTGCTGCAACGATGGCGGCCGGAGGCGGTGGTGGTGGGGGCTGAATCGGAGGTTCTCTGTCAACGAGCGCAAGCGCCATCTGGGATGCTGCGTCAGCCTCCGCATAGTTATTGACGGTTCTCACCATCTCTTCGAGGGTAAGGCGTCCTGTTGCCTGCTGCCGTCTTAAAGAATGTCCGAGAAGCGTGCCACAGTTCAGTCCTTCCACAAAGTGATACAAAGCGTTATCATCGGGGTAGTGGGCCAGATCGGCTCGTATACGGAGCCACCTGGCCAGGTAATCGCTGGGGGTTTCGCCTTCTCTCTGAATGTAGCGTGCTAGATCGAAGATGGTAACCACGCCGACAAACTTGGATCTCTGATTTCCAGACACACGGGCAAAGCCGGTGGATTTGCAGTGATCTTCCACCTTTATATCCTGCACAAGGGCAGTTTGGGTGGGCCTTGAATTTTTCCGATCTTTGCCGACAAACTCCGAAGAGAGATCCGACATTGATCCTTCCGCGAACATATCCTGCCCGTAGGCGGTCCGTGCGGTCCTTGATGCTCCTCCGACTCCCAGGGAACTAGTGCCCGAGTCGGTTTCGCCGATGAAGAGGAGGATGTCTCCAATAGGAACGATCGAACACCGCGTAGGGTTCATCTTCGCCGGGATCCAGAACTCATCGGGGGGACGATTGGAATATTGCCGGAGAAGAGAACACGACTGATGGCCACGGTTTCACCGATTCCCGCGAAGATCTTGGTCCTCGCCCGCTGAAGAGCCTGAAGCGCCTCTTGCCCCACGGTGGGTGCCAACTGTCGTGGTATTGCCGACGAGTACGCCATGGAGGGGTCCTCACAGTGCGTGTTTAGAGACGTGGGGGAAGGCGGACGGTTGATGGGTACGAGGTAACACAGCTTACCCAGGTTCAGATCCCACGACGGTGGCGGAATCCTACTCCTGCTATAAATCACTATAAGGGCAATACGCCAAGTTACAGGGATTGGTTCGCTGTGCAAGGTTGTCTGAATCGATACTAGGTTGTGCCCTAAAGGCTCCCATATGCCCGACTTATATAGTCGCCAGGTCCTAGGGTTACAGGGAAAAGTCCTAGCCGGACAGGTTACAGAGTCCTACACCGTCTATTACTAGTCTTGTGTATCTTCCCCTCCAAGGCTCCGGGTACGCTGGTGACTCCACCATAGCCTTCCTTTATCCGGCATGGGCCTCCCTTCTAGATCCATATAACTGGGCCGCCCAGCAGGCCATAGGCCGTGCTACCAACTGTGGGTCACCCGGGTTATCCAGATAGGTGACGTGCTATGAGGATACCCATATAGCATATCCCTAATACCATCCTCTCATCTCACACCTCCTCGTGAAGGATCTCTCTCCCCCCTTTAGAATTTCCCCATGGCCTCGGATCAGCGAGATACATCTTCCTGGTGGCTTTTTATGGAAGGATTTGTTGCTTTCGTTACTTCACTAGAGCGAGGGAGCGGAGGTTGTCGGGGTACCCAGACCTATGTGCGATCACGGATGCACCACTGCTTTATGGTGATATACTTGATGGTACTGGACCAGATGGACTTCATCACGATCTTGAGATCGGCAAGCGTTTGACTACATCATCCACGAGTACAACCTCGTTAACGCTATTCGATCTTCGAGGGTATGTATTCTATGGATGTATATCCACCTGTTGCTTGTATCTAGTAGATAGATCTTGGTACTTAGTTGTTCCCATCATAGGAATTTTTTGTTTTCTATGCTGCGAACCCTACAGTTGAGGTTGTCTATCGTTTCACCCATTGCCTAGACAGCCATTGTCGGGTCCATCCCCTTTTACGCTTGTTCCATCTCCCCGCGGTTGTTTCTTTCACGCCTCCCAATGCTCCTCGGTGAGTAGGAGCTGGCCAATGGAGCTGCCTCCTTGATCACCATCTACCCGTTACTCAACGGCTCGGAGATGGCCAACAACCTCCTCGACAGTGAGCTCTACTAGGCCGAGTGTCTCGATGGAGAAGGCAATTTGCACGAAGCGTGTAGGTACAACAGAGAGGAATTTCCTCACAACCTTCTCTTTGTCGACCGAGTCGCCGAGAGAGTGCATAGCGGACGTGATGTTTGAGATGCGAATCGTGAACTCGTCGATCCGCTCGTTGGCCTTGAACGTGATGGTCTCGAACTCAGTACACAGTGGGCGCACACTTGAGTCACGCACACGATCGTTTCCCTGGAACTGAAGGAGGATTGCCTCCTAGGTTGCCTTGGCGCTCCCTTTCCCCAAGAGCATGAAGTGCATCTCCGATGGGGTAGAGCCGAGCAGCGCCGCCAACGCCTTCTTGTCCTCCCTACGAGGTATGGTCTCGTCCTTGATTTCTTCCCAGAGCAAAGCCTCCTAGAGGTTCACCTCCATCACCATCACCCAGTTGGTGTAGTTGGAGCGCATCAACATCGGAAAAGGAGAGGCTGGTGCTGCTATTGTTGGGGTTCCGGTGCAGAAAACAAAAAAATACTACACGCAAAACCCTAATTTCCCAAGATTTATTTATTAGTAATGTAGTAACAGAGGAAGACAACAGTAACATGCACTTGAAGACCGAGAGAGCATTATTCTCATGCAGAAGCGTGGCTGATGTAGCCATACTCGTCCGAACTCAAGGTTGCGAAGCTCCTCGCATGTCACTCCTTGTTCAGGTCCTCGTACGATGGCCTGGGTAGCTCCAAGTGTAGCCCCACCAGTTGCCACACACATACGATGCAAGACAACGACTCCCGGGCTTGGATCCTGCCGAGGTTGCGGAAGTAGACCTCCTGCTGGAATCCCAGCAACACAACGGCGTGCCGCAGTGGTGTTGGCCTTCCGTGCATAGTCCTTGCGTGGGACCACGCACTAGCAAAGGAAACTAGAGAGAGAGGGAGGGATATTCTAGCCAAAGAGAATATCTTATTGGTGTGTTTTAATCCTCCCATGGGCACACCTATATATAGGATAAGGGAGGTGTACCCTCCCTCTTAGATGCCCCATGTGGGACTAAACATAGAAAAAGGGGCAACACACAGGTGTTGGCTGGCTGGGCCTGAGGCAGTGGCCGGATGGGCCACTAGTCCCTATGTCGGCCAGGCCAGTGATGGCCACAGTAGCCGGTCGGGTGGGCAGCCCACCCGTCTAGATCACGGCAGATGGCATGGCGGCCGCGCCTGGTGGGTGGTTGTTGCTCGACCCTGTCAGCATGGCGGTAAGCCTAGCGCATCGATGTGGCAGGTGGGCGAGTCGATGCGTCGTATACGTATCTATAATTTTTGATGCTTCATGCTTGTTTTGTGCCAACTATCTTATGTTTTGTCTACACTTTGAGGTATTTTTATACACTTTCTGGAACTAACCTATTGACAAGATGCCGTAGTGCCATTTTCCTATTTTCTGCTGTTTTGGTTTCAGAAAAGCTAAAAAAATGTATATTCTCGAAATTGGACGAGACAAAAGCCAAAGTTACTATTTTCCCGGAGCGATATGGAAAATCGAAGCAGAGACGGAGTAGGCACTAGGGTGGGCACACCCTAGGGTGGCATGGGCCCACCCTAGCCATGCCACCAGGGGGTGTGGGCCCCCTATCTACCTCCTCGCCTTACCCCTTCGCCTATAAGAAGCCCCCGTGGAGAAAACCCTAGGTAGTCAATCATACATCTACAAAAAGTTACGCAGCGCTGCCGCCAACTAAGAGGAGATTCGGGGGACAGAAGTTTTTGTTCTGGCACCCTGCCAGGATAGGGAAGTGCCCCCGAAGCCATCTCCTTCGATCTCCACCACAATCTCCATCGATCTCCATCGCCATCTTCATCACCGTTGCTGATCCCCATGATAAGGAGGGAGTAGTTCTTCCTCGAGGCTAAGGGCTCTACCGGTAGCTATGTGTTCATCTCTCTCTCTATGTGTGATCATATTGTGGTCATGAGCTTTGTAATCTAGTAGATCTACCTTTCTACTCAAGTGCTTTAATAGATCTCTGCTCTCCCCACGTGTGTGAAAGTGACAGCGTGCACGCCATGGTGGCACTTAGGCTAGAGTCTACATAAATACTCAAGTTCCTCAATAGATATATGCTCTCCCCACGTGTGTGAAAGTGACAGCATGCACACCGTGGTGGCGCTTAGGCTAGAGAATACAAATATTTATCATGAGTATATTTTGAGTTGGTTGTCTCTATGAAATTGTGGTGTTTGTTGGAACCATCTAGCGCTCAAGGTGACAGTGTGGGGTTATCTAGATGGGGAAGGCGGACTTTGAGATGTGGTGTTATATCCCTACTATGGATTAGAGTGTCCAACCGGAGAGTAGTTAAGATTAGTATCATGAAGAGAATATATTTATTGAGAGTGTTCACTAGTGAAAGTATGATCCATAGGCCTTGTTTCTAAGCATTGAAACACCATTTGCAACTAGATCTGTTACATGTTTGCTTGCTTTAGTCTTTTTCATGCCATCAAAGCTCTTTTCTGGGGTCGTTGCCAGGGATCTACAGGATACTTCAACCTGTTCCTTGATACGTCGGAAACATATCTATAATTTTTGATGTTCCATGCTTGTTAGTATCTACTTTGTTTTGCTTTGTCTACACTTTGAGGTGCTTCTTACATGTTTTCTGGTACTAACCTATTAACAAGTTGCCACAGTGTCAGTTGCCTGTTTTCTGCTGTTTTTGGTTTCAGAAAAGTTAGTAAAGAAATATTCTCGGAATTGGACGATACAAACATCAAAGTCAATTACTTTCCATGGGGAACAAGAAGTCCAGAGGGGAGCCAGAGAGGCGGGCCAGGGCGCCCAGACCCCCTCTAGGAGCGGGTGGGCCCTACCCCGTGCCTGGGAGGGGTTTGGGGCCCCCGGTCACCGCCTCAGCCTCCCCCTTCACCTATAAGAAGCCCCCGATGCAGAAACCCTAAGCACCCGATCAAATCTCCATGAAACCGTCTATAGCCGCTGCCACCATCATCCCTAGATCGGGGGGATCTGAAGTTCTTCCCGGCACCCTGCTAGAGGGGAGATCATCCCAGAGGCCTTCTCTCCGGTATGATGCGTGAGTAGTTCCACCTTGGACTATGGGTCCATGTAGTAGCTAGATGGTTGTATATCCTCCTTTGTGCTTTCATGTATAGATCTTGTGAGCTCCGTTCATGCTCAAGATCTAATCTATTTGTAATCATGCATGTTGTGTTTGCGGGGATCTGATGGATATTGAGATTATTATGTTGGTTTGATTAATGGTTTTGTCTTTATGATTCTATCATGTCTGTGTTGTTTGTGATCTTGCATGCTCTCCGTTGTTAGTAGCTATCTTGGCCAAGTAGTTGCTAGTGACTCCAAGAGGGGGTATTTATGCTCGATAGTGGGTTCATGCCTATAGTTTCCAAGGGAAGTGACAAAAATCTCTTCGGTTGTAGATGTGCTGTTGCTACTAGGGAGAAAACAACGGTCTCTTGTTCATGGAACATGTGGACTGTTTACCTTACACACTTTGCTTAAAGCAGTTGCCTGTTGCTTACAACTTAATACTGGAGGGGGTTCGGATGATAACCTGAAGGTGGACTTCTAGTCATAGATGCAGTTGGATGGTGGTCTATGTATCTTGTTGTATTTCCCAATCGAATCTCATAGGATCTTTTTGACTAGTAATTGCATTATTATGCCTTGCTCAGTTCCTGTCAATTGCCCTACTGTAATTTGTTTATCCTTCATGCCATGTTGTTTGTCTAAGGAGAGCACCTCTAGTGAACTATGGACCCCGGTCCAATCTTTACCATTGATACATCTTCCACTGTTACATGTTTACTTGCTGCAAACCATTACCTTCCACACCATACGTTTAATCCTTTGTTATAGCAAACCGGTCAGCTTGACAACCTCACCGATTCGTTGGGGCAAAGTCTTGAGTTTGTGTTGTGCAGGTCTCCGCATTATTAGCAACACATATGTGGCATTTCCTTCCTCCTTCTGGTTCGATAACCTCGGTCTCTACTGAGGGAAGACTTGTTGTTGTTCTCATCACACCTTGCTCTTGGGGTTTCCAACGAAGTGCTCCACGTCAAGCACCATCAACAAGTTTTCTAGCGCCGTTGCCGGGGAGGCTAAGGACGTCTTCACAAGGGGAGTCCTTCACTTCCCTTCTCTTTACTTTGTTTTTAGTTTGCTTTGTTTCTTTTGCTTGGTTTTGTTTGCCTCTTTTCAAAAAACCCAAAACAAAATTAGTCTAGTTTGGTTTGCTTGCTTTATTCAAAAACACAAAAAAATTAGTTACTGCTCCAGCTCTTGTTGCTGTTTTTGGCTTGCCCGCCTTTGCCAAAATGAACTCTGCTGAGAACACCAAGTTGTGTGACTTCACTAGCACCAACAACAATGATTTCCTTAGCACACCTATTGATCCACCTGCTCCTGATGCTACCTTTTATGAAATTAAGCCTGCTTTGTTGAATCTTGTGATGAGAGAGCAATTTTCTGGTGCTGGTTCTGATGATCCTGCTGCCCATCTCAATAGCTTTATTGAACTATGCGAGATGCAAAAGTATAAGGATGTTGATGGAGACATTATTAAGATCAAGATTTTTTCCTTTCTCCTTGAGAGGAAAAGCTAAAGAATGGTTGCTTTCTTTGCATAATAATAGTATTGATTCTTGGACTAAGTGCAAAGATGCTTTTATTGGGAAGTACTATCCTCCTGCTCATTATATCTATGAGAAGTGATATTATGAAATTTAAACAACTTGATAGTGAACATGTTGCTCCAGCTTGGGAAAGAATGAAGTCTTTGGTTAAGAAATGCCCTACTCATGGACTCACTGCTTGGATGATTATCCAGACTTTTTATGCAGGTTTGAACTTCTCCTCAAGAAATCTATTGGATTCAGCTATTGGAGGTACTTTTATGTGCCTCACTTTGGGTGCTGCAACAAGGCTCCATGATAATATGATGGTTAACTACTCTGAATGGCATGTTGAGAGAGCTCCACATGGTAAGAAGATAAATTCTGTTGAGGAAACTTCCTCTCTGAGTGAAAAGATTGATGTTATTATGGCTATGCTTGTTAATGGGAAAGCTCCTCTAGATCCTAATAGTGTTCCCTTAGCCTCTTTGGTTGCTCAAGAAGAGCAAGTTGATGTGAACTTCATTAGAAACAACAATTTCAACAACAATGTCTATAGGAATAATTTTGGTAGCAACAACAATTATAGGCCTTATCCTCCTAATAATGGCAATTCCTATGGAAGCTCTTACAATAATGCTAGAAGTGCCCCCTCTGAACTTGAATTCATGCTCAAGGACTTTATTAGTAAACAAACCACTTTCAATAAGACTATAGAGGAGAAGCTTTTAACTGTTGAGAAAAATATATCCTCTTTGTCTGAAGCTCAAACTTCCTTGGTTAATAAAATGGCTGCTAAACCTGAAACTATGGAAAACACCTTTGCTACTGCTCATGCCATACAAGTTACTATTGATGAAAATGTTAGGTTGTTAGCTCAACTTCATGCTAGGTGGGAAAGGGAAGCTGAAATTGATAGAAACAATAGTGTGTGAACCATCACCACTAAACCACAAGTAGTCCCTATTCCTCCTCCTATTATGCCTAAGCCTATTGAGCCTACTACTAGTGATGCTAAGTTTGACTTTGATATTGATGGTTGCAATATTTCCGAAGTGATTATGTTCTTGCAAAAGCTTGCTAGAAGTACTGATGCTAGTGATATGCATGTTGCCTTTACCAAACATATTCAGATGCTCTTATGAAAATCAAGGAAGAGAAGCTAAACACAAATCTTATATTCCTAGGAAAGTATAAGATAGCTAGGAACCCATTATTAATATGCAAGTGAATGACTTTGATCTCAAAGCTTCATGTGATATTGGTTCTAGCGTCTCTATTATGCCTAGGAAGATTTATGAAATGCTTGATTTGTCACCTTTGGAAGATTGTTATTTAGATGTCCCACTCAATGATAATGCTAAGAAGAAACTCATGGGGAGTATTACTGATGTTCTCATTATGGTTAACAATGCTTATGTCCATGTTGATTTCTATGTTTTGGATGTTGAATACAATGCTTCTTGTCCTATTACTTTGGGAAGAACTTTTCTTAGAACAGTTGGTGCCATTATTGATATGAAAGAAGGCACCATTAAATATCATTTTCCATTCAAGAAAGGTATTAAACACTTCCATATGAGGAGAGAGAAGTTGCTTTTTGCTCCTTCTTTGAAAGCAAGTTTGATGTTAATGCTTCTTCATTTGAAAATACTTGATTCTTCTTGCTTCTTGTGCCTAACTTAAAGGCGTTAAAGAAAAGTACTTGTTGGGAGATAACCCAAGAGTTTCCTTGAGTATTGGAAGTTATTACTTCAGTAATGACCTCTCCTTATCCTTTTTGTTTGCTTTTTGTGCCAACAATGACCTCTAATGAGAGGGAAGTAAGATTTGGGGGAGTTGCTGTCCCGAAACAGATTTCTGTCCTCCACCAAAAAAATTCGTGAGGAGTCTTTGTAACTCGGATTGAGCTCAAAATTTACGAATAAATCCCCCAGTATGTTAGATAACTTTAGTTAGTTCAACACTTTTTTATTTGAGCAACATAAGATGTTCTAAAAAATCAGTTTCTACCTACTGGTTTGTTTTGACAGATTTCTGCCATTATTTGCATTTGCTTCTTATTGATTCCTTTTTGAGTTCTCTTTAGGTGAATTGAGATTTTTGAAGGAGTTACTACAGTAGCTTGTGTTTTTAGTGAAAAGCATTGCTGTTCCAAAGCTTTACCAGGAGTCTAATATCTTTTGAATACACTAATGTTGCTAATGAAGATTGTGTGAAGTTTTGTATGAAGGAAAAATTTCAGGTGTAGAGAGATAATGATACAATGAGATGAATAATGGACAAAAGCTCAAGCTTGGGGATACCACCACGGTGGCACCCCAAGAAATATCCAAGAGGTACAAGAGTCAAAGCTTAGGCATCCCCTTCTTCATCAATAAAAATCTCAGGTCTGTCTAGACACTTCGTTTTTATTGTTTCATGCATAGTTGTGTTGTTCTTGGAGCGTCTTAGTTTTCATTTGTTTTGCTTAGGTTGTTTAGTTTGCTTGAATAAAGTAGTTTGGACCCCCGTTCTCGCTGTGTTGTTTTGCAAATAAGTTGCTTGGTGTTGGAAAGGAGTAGTAAGTTCTTGCTTAAAGTGCAAGAGGATCTTGCATTGACTGTGACTTAGACTTTAGCATGACACGCTAGGTGTTGTTTTGGCATTATTCTTAGTGATTATTGATGTAGCATGTCTTGTTCCAAACAATTGGGATTTCTTAGTGTGCCTTGAAGAAATTATGCGTTGTTTTAGCATGCAAAAGCATAGTATTGTGGTATTCTCCTTTGATGCTTTGCTTGGGTTGACTTGGCACATGCTCACACCATGTTATGACTATGACAAGTCACCATTAGCCTCTATAATCATTTAGTCCTTGACTTGTAGTACCACTCTTTGCTTTTATTAGTAATGTTTGTTGCACTGCATGATTATGGCCATTATTGCTCTCTTAGTTGGTTGCTCCCAGTCTTTTGCTAGCCTCCACTTGTATGAGTAAGCTCTACTCATGCTTCCAACTCCTAAGAAACCAAGTTATTACAAAGTGTCCACTATAAACTCCTATGCATGATGTGTTACACCATTCCAAGTATATTCTTGTTTTCAGCTATCTTCCAAATAAAAACTATTTTGTTATGTGAAACTTAGTGATTAAAGCCCTCACGAATTTGATGGCACACTTTATATTCTTTATCCCCTAATAAACTTGAACCATTGTGACATCTTTGTTGTATATGCTTGCACTTAAATGTTGGAATTAACAGAACCGTGTCGTCACGGGGAACATTTTCAACATTGCACTTGTACTTTGAACTCAGTTGATATCATGCTCTTTTGTCTATGGATGTCATCGGTGTGAAAAAGAGGGAACTTGTAAGTCCATGGATTTTGTGTCCTGTGTTAGAGGAATGCCTGGGCCGCTAGCCTAAGCCATGCCTAATTATGGTGGAAACTTGCAGCATCACCATAGTGACATTTATGAATCATTCTTCTTATAAAAAAAGAGACACATTGAGAAAATAGGAAAGAGAGAAAAAAGCACAATATTCCCATGGTACATAAGAAGATTGTTGAGATGCTCACTGTCTGCTTGCCTTATCATTTTGGTTATGGGAAAGCTCCTGTACCATGTGCAAGGGGTACCACGTTGGAGGTTCTCAATGATATGCAAATACTTACAATGACAAGAACTTATCTGGGCCCAAAGTTGAGTATGCATGAGGTGTGGCCCTCGTATTCAAGGGACTTGAGATTGCCAACTTAACTTCGTCAAGCATATACTCCATCTTTGTCACTTTAACCTTAATCACTTCAAGATGCTTATGATAGGGGCAATGAGGGCTGAAAGCTGACAAGTACCATAATTTTTGGAAGCTCTTTTTGAAACTTGTAATCCCTGCTTCCTTTACAAAAAGGCTTTTCTTCCACCATTATTTGAGTCTCCGCCTTCTACCTTTAGGCACCATTAAGAGAGCATAGTAGTCATTTTGTGTGTAGTGTTCCAAAGCTTATTGATTGATGCATATTGTGATATTACTTGTTCTTGTGCTATTTGTTTCTAGTCATGTCACATCCCAAAATTTTACAAATTTTGGAATGTGAAAAATAAATAAACAAAATAAACAATTGTTGAAATTTAGGGTGAAAAGAAACTTTTGTTTTTAAATGGAAACTTAAAATCCCATCTTGAACAAACTTTGGTTAATGTTTGAATCCAACTAAATTCAAATCAAGTGGAATGCATTCTTCATAAATGCATCTTGAAATTTAAACACTTGGAAAATAAACCAAAACCCTAAATCTCTAATGGAATAAAAACATATCCAAGTCATCTCAAAGACTAAATATTTGATCCATATAAAACTTTTGTCAACAAACATTTATAAATGACCAAGAATGACAAATAGAAATAATATAAAACCATATGAATTGGTTTCACTTAATTTGGAGCCATAGATAAAATCTTATGAATTCAATAAGAAAAGGAAATTGAATTTCCAAAACTAATAAAGCACCTATTTGGAAATCCATACCAAATGGAGAGCAAATAATCCTAAAGACATTTAAAAGGATAAAAAATTATTAAATAAGAGTTTACAAATTGGAATCACCAAGTTGGGATTTATAAATAAGAAGATATGGATTTTATAAGGTAAAGAAAAAATATTAAATGAGGATTATTTTAATGGCCAAATTAAATCTTAGACAAATCCATAAATAGACTGAGTATAATCTAAATCCAAATGAAATAATGGGATCAAATAAATCTTCCAAGTGAAATTATGGAATTAAAACCATATTTAATTTCATTGGAATAAACACAAATACCCAATTTAAATGGTTAATAAATCATATTAAAAATATTCCAAATAATTCAAAGTGAATTATTTGACACCCTAGTAAATAATTAAAACCTACTGAAAAGGTTTTGTGGAAAATTGGCATTTAAATAAGGGATGAAAATTTATTTGATCTTAATTGGATCTAAAACAAGGGCCTACTTTAAATAATTAATATACCCTAAAAAGAATAAAAATATTGTTCTAAATTTGACTTTAGATTGTATTGTTGAACAGTATTAAAACTTACCCAAAGTTTGGTGGTGGTTTGAATTAAAATAGAGTTTGAATTATTTGAATGAAAATCAAAGCAGAAATTCAAAATAGAAAAAGGAAAAACATTCTGTATAAAAAAAAGAGAAACGAAGCAGCCCAGCCAGCAGGCCCAACAGCTAGCCCACCAGCTCTCCCCGCAGCGAAGCATTTTTCACTCAACCGCGCACCCGCCCCGTCGCTGATCAGTGGACCCCACCTTTTTTCTCTCTCTCTTGCAGACAGCACGGTCCCACGTCGTCAGTCGTCGTCTCCACCTCGACCGTTTCCCCCTCGTCGTTTCTGTCGCGATTCAATTGCGTTAATTCGCATTGATGTCTGGAGTAATCTCGCCAGCGACCACACGCCTTTAAATGCTTCGCTCTCCTCTTCCATTTCCCCCAAGCCACGCCTCCTCTCTGCCTCCAGGCTGCGCAAATTGCGAGCTCGAACCCCTCTGCCCCGACAAGCTTCTCCGGCCAATTCCGGCGCCATCCAACCGCCACTCGCCTCCCAGAGCACACGAGCTTACTCCCCTATTCCGTGTGCATATGCCAGTGTGTTCCACTCACCCGCGCGCGTTTCCTAGGCTCAGCAACGACCAAGACCGAGAGCGCTGCCTCCTGCCTCGACTCCGGCGAGATCCCCTGGTGAGCACAGACCGCCCCTGTCCCTTCCGTTGATGCTCCTATTATCTACACACTCGTCCGCGTCTAACCATACCTTTATCTTGCCTTAGGGTGACCTGCAGCCTTGCCCCCGACGACGAACCGAAGCACCCGACGCCGCCACTGACTCCGGCGAGCAATAGCCACTATCCCCGTGCGCCCCTTGACGAACAACCACTACGTTGAGCTTCCCCATGCCAAGGCGAGTCTGGTGAGTGTCTTCACTCTCTCCCGCGCTTCCTAGATCATAGGCAACGCCACCGCCAGAGCGCCGCCGCCGCGCGCTGCCGTCGAGCGCCGCCAGTTTCTGGTAGCCGCGCTATAGCCATTAGATCTAAATCGTCTGGTTAAGATTAGATTATAATGAAGGGGTACGAAACAATCTGCACCGTACGATTTAAGTGAGATCTAACGCACCGCATCTATCGATCCCAGCGAAGCGGTATCGCCCATTGAGGTTAAGACACGTGGCCTAGGTGTGGATTTAAAAACAGAAATATTCTATTAGATGTTTGATTTTATAAAATTCATAACTTTAAATCTACACGTCCAAAGTTTGCAAATTTTATATCACTGGAATCGACAGGACAAGTACTTTGCAACCATGCACTTTGTTTAATGTTTTGTTTCTGTAAAATTGGTTGAAATTGCAGAAACTTGTATAGGCATATTTTGAATATAAAATTTATTCTAGAAATATTTTTAAGGTAAAATATTTGCTAAATGGTTTTTTTGAACCTACTGACCATAGAACCAACTTTTGGGCTTAGAAACTTATTTTGTGAGGCTAAGGAATAAATCCTTGATTTAAACCATTTCTAGCTAAATAAAATTATTGAATATGGTTTAGAAAAGATTTTTGAGTAAAACCTTTGGAAAATGATGTGATTCAACCCTTCTGACCCTAAACACCAAGTTTTGAGATTTAAAAACATATTTGATGAACCCTATGAAATTATTACTTTGCTAAAAGATATTTTCAATAACATAAAATATCACCTTACCATAATATTTTGGTTTATGAGGTGAAACCTTTTGCAAATGGTTTTACCACTTTTTTAATTGACCAATATGAGCTTTAAAATGTTTAGAGCCTAGTATAAACCACTTTACCAAATAAAACCATCTTTTGCATGCTTGCATGCATGGCCTTGTTTTTGTTATTTTATGTGGTGAAATGGTTTGAATGCTAGTTGAATATGTGTTTGCTTAATTGAATTGTAGTGAAGTTAGAAGAGTGTGATATTTGCAAGATCAAGAAGTGAACCAACATTCTCTACTAAAAAGGCAAGTAACACTATCATCCAAGTCCTACTATTTTCATTACACTTAGTGGATTTTGTAACATGCATGATAGGACTACTATATTTTATGCTATGCTAAGTCCTATTAGGATATCCTTATATCTACCTTAGTGAAAAACAATGTAGTTGTAGTATGCTTAGCCCTGCTATATATTTGGGATGGAATACATGATATGATTATACGAAGTGTTGGAAAAATTATATGTTTTATATAATAAAACAAGTACTCAATGAACCACCTGGGTGGAAAGAGGATACTCAAGTTTTGGACAAGGTGGCAACAAAGGGAACCATGTTTATATGGCTATCTTTTTTATGTGCACTAGAAGAAAACCACCCAGGGACTTAGAGATTGAACATGTTTCTCGTGGTACAGCCACATGCTAAATGGGCTCTGGCTTAGTCAACTACATAGTGGAAGACCCATGCATTGGCATCTTCAGGTTAACTAGAATTGCGTAGGGAAATATATCCCTACATTGGTGCCTGGTAGACAAGGTAGCATTGTGTATTGGGAGGACTTCTATGGAAAGACTTTGTCACATTCTCGATCTGCCGGTACTCCATTTGGCGAGTACTTATCCAGCGACCACGGTGGCGTCAAGACGAGATTGTGTCATGTGGGTAAAGTGTACAACTTCTGCAGAAGATCAAATTCTAAGTACTTAGCCGTGTCCCCGGTTATGGACAACTCTGAGCAACTAAGGCCTAAAGCTATGGAAGATCTCGACATTCCAATTTCTCAAAGTAAAACTTGATGGTGACAACAAGGGATTTGAAGCACTTGGAGTTTTCCAAGGAGTTCAGAAATATTTTCAAAAGATCAAAACTATTTTGAAAAGATAGGACAAAACTATATTGCTTTCTGCAAATGAGCCTAAACCCTACTTAGCCAAATATGCATGTAATGATAGGATCCACTTATTTCTATATAGTAGTGAAACTTGCCAATACAATTCAAATGTATTGACCCTTGTGGCTGCAACTTATTATGTTGCAGGTTTGTACGATGTTAGTGAAGTGTGTGTTGAATAGGATTACAAGTCTACAACCAACATGATTGCTTGTGGCACTTTGAAGATGAAGGACTCCATGCTATAGCCATTTCTGCTGCATTGTAATGTGATAGCCAAATGAGCTATGTAAGTTGTAATGAATTATTTTATTCCTGGTTATAAAGTTGTATTATGACCTTTGTTTATTGATATTACATCTTAACTGTGGATGCTAGCTATTGATCTAGGGACTAGCATTGTAAACACAGGGATCTCTACCTTATTAAAGGTTGGGAACCTTACAAGTCACCCTTGTGAACTTTGAAGGTGTCCTATGCATCTATTTGCTAATATATGAGGGACAAGATGATTGCCACTATGCTACGTTTTCTATATGTGAAACAAACAAACGTTTTTCAATGCATGTTACTCGTGATCTTTGTTTGTAGCCTTTCGTGTTGCATGCATAGTTACTATGTCCTATTGTTATAACTCCATCTTTCATGCACATGTTTAGAGTTCATTGATCCTAGCTTTCAATGCTTGCAAATGGTTGGATCTTTGTTGTGAGGGTGCATGCCACCTCAAAAATTATTCTTTTATCACTTACCTACTCGAGGACGAGCAGGAGTTAAGCTTGGGGATGCTTGATATGTCGGAAACGTATCTATAATTTTTGATGTTCCATGTTTGTTAGTATCTACTTTGTTTTGCTTTGTCTACACTTTGAGGTGCTTTTTACATGTTTTCTTGTACTAACCTATTAACAAGTTGCCACAGTGTCAGTTGCCTGTTTTCTGCTGTTTTTGGTTTCTAAAAAGTTAGTAAAGAAATATTCTCGGAATTGGACGGGACAAACGTCAAAGTCAATTACTTTTCGTGGGAAACAAGAAGTCCAGAGGGGAGCCGGAGAGGCGGGCCAGGGCGCTCAGACCTCCCTAGGTGCGGGTGGGCCCTGCCCCATGCCTGGGAGGGGTGTGGGACCCCTGGTCGCCGCCTCGGCCTCCCCCTTCGCCTATAAGAAGTCCCCGATGCAGAAACCCTAAGCACCCGATCAAATCTCCACGAAACCGTCTATAGCCGCCGCCACCATCGTCCCTAGATCGAGGGATTTGAAGTTCTTCCCGGCACCCTGCCGGAGGGGAGATCATCCCGGAGGCCTTCTCTCTGGTATGATGCATGAGTAGTTCCACCTTGGACTATGGGTCCATGTAGTAGCTAGATGGTTGTATCTCCTCCTTTGTGCTTTCATGTATAGATCTTGTGAGCTCCGTTCATGATCAAGATCTAATCTATTTGTAATCATGCATATTGTGTTTGCGGGGATCCGATGGATATTGAGATTATTATGTTGGTTTGATTAATAGTTTTGTCTTTATGATTATATCATGTCTATGTTGTTTGTGATCTTGCATGCTCTCCGTTGTTAGTAGCTATCTTGGCCAAGTAGTTGCTAGTGACTCCAATAGGGGTATTTATGCTCGATAGTGGGTTCATGCCTCTAGTTTCCAAGGGAAGTGACAAAAATCTCTTCGGTTGTAGGTGTGCTGTTGCTACTAGGGAGAAAACAACGGTCTCTTGTTCATGGAACATGTGGACTGTTTACCTTACACACTTTGCTTAAAGCGTTATGCATTGCTTGCAACTTAATACTGGAGGGGGTTCGGATGATAACCTGAAGGTGGACTTCTAGTCATAGATGCAGTTGGATGGAGGTCTATGTATCTTGTTGTATTGCCCAATTGAATCTCATAAGATCTTTTTGACTAGTAATTACATTATTATGCCTTTCTCAGTTCCTGTCAATTGCACTGCTGTAATTTGTTTACCCTTCATGCCATGTTGTTTATCTAAGGAGAGCACCTCTAGTGAACTATGGACCCTGGTCCGATCTTTACCATTGATACATCTTCCACTGTTACCTGTTTACTTGCTGCAAACCATTACCTTCCACACCATACGTTTAATCCTTTGTTACAGCAAACCGGTGAGCTTGACAACCTCACTGATTTGTTGGGGCAAAGTCTTGAGTTTGTGTTGTGCAGGTCTCCGCGTTGCTAGAAACACCTGTGTGACGTTTCCTTCCTCCTTCTGGTTCGATAACATCGGTCTCTATTGAGGGAAGACTTGCTGTTGTGCTCATCACACATTGCTCTTGGGGTTTCCAATGAAGTGCTCCACGTCAAGCACCATCGTTCCTCCCCGTCAAAAGCTCTTTTCTGGCACCGTTGTCTTATATCCATACCACTTTTATTTCACTATCTCTTCACCGAACTAGTGCACCTATACACCTGACAAGTGTATTGGATGTGTTGGGGACACAAGAGACTTCTTGTATCTTGATTACAGTGTTGCTTGAGAGGGATACCTTTGACCACTTCCTTCCTGAGTTCGATAAACCTTGGGTAATCCACTTAAGGGATACTTGCTGCTGTTCTACAAACCTCTGCACTTGGAGGCCCCAACAACTGTCTACGAGAACAGAAGTGCATAGACATCAAGCTTTTTTTGGCGCCATTGCTGGGGAATAAAAATAATAAGCTCCCACGTCAACAACGCACCATCAAAGTCTTTTCTGGCGCTGTTGCCGGGAAGGTAAGGTAAAAGGTACTCACATCCTCCGGTGTGAGTGCTCGAAGTTATTTCCTTTATATTCTGCATTTTTTTCTTTTTGTTTCTTGTTTTCACTAGTTAGGCTTAATGGAAAACAACCACAAAATTAGAGAGATTTTTAGTATTTTTCCTAAGTTAGAACATGAATGGTTTGAAAAGAAAATTAAAAACCCTATGGAACTTTCTTTGCATGCTAATAGCAATGTTATTAGTATGAATTTTTTGAACACCATTGTTCATAATGCTTTGTAAACGTCTAAGCTTGGGGAAGCTAGTTTTTATGAAAAAGATATTTTTAGTTCCCCAGATTTAGGGAGGAAAATTTGCTCTTATGATACTTTATCTCCCATATGTGGTAATTCTAATGATGCTTGTGATATTTTAAAGCCACATACTAAAAGTGTCCCTTTTCAAATACCTACAAAAATTGTTGATCGTGTTATGGATAACTATTATTTTGGGGATGGAACTGTCCATACTGGTGATCACTTGC
The DNA here is from genome assembly GCA_023614405.1 of Avena insularis. NCBI lineage: Eukaryota > Viridiplantae > Streptophyta > Magnoliopsida > Poales > Poaceae > Avena > Avena insularis. Next base: position 300,993,488 of record CM042693.1, on the reverse strand, counting down.
TTTTTATCCATGAATTATGCGAATTGTTCAAGTGTGCAGGTATTTCAATGGACCAAGTTAAGAGGAATATATTCTCTTTATCACTTAGGTACAAATCAAGGGAGTGGTATAAGTCACTAGATGACCCTAATCATTTGAATGAAAGGAACTTGAATCTCTATTTTACTCTAAATTTTATCCTCCTCGTGAAATTCATAAAGATAGGAATTATATTTATAATTTCCACCCTCATGATGGAGAAAGTATTGCCCAAGCTTGGGGGAGATTGAAGTCACTAATGCTCAAATGTCCCATTCATGAACTGCCCAGTAATATTATTAATAATAATTATTATGCAAGGCTTTCAGGACATTACAAGGATTATCTAGATACCTGTTTAGAGGGATCCTTTACAAGTAAGGAGGTAAAAGCTAAGTGGGATCTTCTTGAAACAATTCAAAGCAATACCTAAGATTGGGATAATGACAAAGGTAAACAACCAGGTATAAACTATGAGTATGATTGCATTAAGTCTTTCGCTGAAACTACTGATTTTCAAGAGCTTGGTGCTAAATATGGTCTTGATCCTCAAATTATTGTTGATTGTTGTAGAGCCTTTGCTTCTCATATTAATGCTCCTAAAGAAAAATGGGACATGTATCATGAACCTTTTAAAGACACTTGCATGGAAAATGAAAATGTTATTAATGATTGTAATAAACATGCTCAAACTTCTGAAAGTACTATTTCTTATAAGCATGTTAATTTTTGTGGAATGCATAGACATTGTGAGAAGAATCAAATCGACGAATATTGTATCACCCACTGGAATAAAAAACCAGAATGTGGTATAAGGCTCTAAATGATCTTGGTAAAACAATTGTGCCCTCTATCCTTTTATTTGTGAACTCTGCTATGAAGTGGGTCATTTCAATTTTCAATGCTCAGGCCATAATAATAACCTTTCTAATCCAATGAGTACTACAAGTTTGTATTGTGATAACGCGATCACTGACAATCAACATGATGAACTTACATTGTTTTTGGGGTGTGAAGAGTTATCAAGAAAAACTTCTTTGGTAGACAGAGTGATTTTGGTATGAATATCATCCTGCATGGGTGTCATCTTTATTGTGTTGATAATTGCCACGCAAATACTTACATACAAAATCTTATAAAAGATGATATTTTACCAAAATATGACAGGACCGATATGAGTTTTGTTCTTATTAATGGAAAGGAGGAATCCTCCAAAGTTTCTTCTATTGTCTCTAACAATAAACCAAGGTATGTGGAGAAGCTTCCTTTCAAGACTCTCCCTCCTAAAGAGGAGAAGAAGAAGAGGAGTAAAAGGAGAGAGGAAACGCTATCTTCCCCTAAGCATGTTGCTCCTATCATAGTTTTTGCTGATGAGTCTGAATTAGATGATGTTCTTATGCCTGTTACCTATAGTAGTGATCATGATCGGGAAAAGCACACTACTTTTGATATTGAAAATCTCATTGGTACCAATTCTAAAAATGACGATATTAATAATTGTTGTGCTATTAGTGCTATCCATGTTCCTTACAATGATGATATGTTTACAAATGAACACACTTTCAAAGATATCTACTCTATTGATGATACTATACTTCCAATGTATGATGATTACAATGATGAATATGATATTTTCAGTCCACCTACTATTGAGGAGAAAATCAATTATGATTACAATATGCCTCCTATATTTGATGATTATGGTGATGAGAATAATAATGATAGCTATTTTGTTGAATTTGCTCCCACTATGATTAATAAGAGTGACTATGCTTATGTGGAGAGTAATAATTATTATATGCATGAGGCTCATGATAAGAATGTTTTATGTGATAGTTATATTGTTAATTTTGTTCATGATGATACTGAAAGTTATTATGAGAGAGGGAAACATGGTTTCCTATATCTCAACAATATTAAGTTTCCCCTCTTTATGTTGAAAATTTTGAAGTTGCATTTGTTTTGCTTTCCTATGCTTGTTGCTTTATGCTTTCATGACTTGTTTCTTTATAAGATTCCCATGCATAGGAATTGCGTTAGACTTAAATGTGTTTTGAATTTGCTTCTTTATGCTCTCTTTTACTTCAATTCATATTTCTTATGTGAGCATCTTCTCAAACTATCAAACCTAACTTAAAGGCGTTAAAGAAAATTACTTCTTGGGATATAACCCAATAGTTTTCTTGAGTCTTGGAAGTTATTACTTCTGTAATAACCTCTCCTTATCCTTTTGTGTGGTTTTTGTGCCAAGAATAACCTCTAATAAGAGAGAAGTAAGATTTGGGGAAGTTGTTGTCCCGAAACAGATTTTTGTGCTTCACTGTAAAAATTCATGAAAAATCCCAGTATGTCCGAGTGGAGGAAGGAAAGGAAACCTTGAGGGACAAGGTTTCCCTTTCCCTCTCCTTGCCACTGGCCAATAGGACTTGGGGGAGGACTCGGCCAGGGCTGGGAACCCTGGCCACCGCCCCTCCACCCATATAAGGAGGGGTGGGGGCGCCCCATATCCCTTCACCCCAAACCCTAGCCACCGACGCCTCCCCTCTCTCCTCCATACACTGCTCCGCTTCTACTCCTCCACCACCACCACACCGTCGTGTTGTTGGGATTCCGAGGAGATCTACAACCTCCGCTGCCCTGTTGGAACAAGGGAGAGGAAGGCCTTCATCGACTATCGTACGTGTGACCGACTGCAGAAGTGATATGCCCAATTTGCATCACCATTCTATATCATAATTTACCTCTATTCTTTGATATTTGTCTTATTATGAGGTACTACTTATGGCTTTTCATTTGTTTATGCATGTTGGATGATTCCTGGAGGATGGACTGCCAGAGTCTGGATTCTGATGGAAAAGAAGGCATTTCGGTGCAATTTCGCGAAGATAAGAAAAATACCAGAAAAATATGGAAACATATTATTTTACCAGAAGACGAAGGATGCCAGAAGGAGGGATGAAGTGGGGCCTGAGGGGGCCCACACCCCTAGGCGCGGGCCCACCTGACCCCGCGCCTAGGGCAGATGTGGCCCACCTGCCCGGCCTTCGACTTCGTCCCTTCGCCTATATCTTCCCTTTGAAACCCCAAGGCTCGGGGAGCGACCACAGATAGATTTCCGCCGCCTCTAGGGGGAGGAAAACACCGAGAGAGAAAGATCTCTCTGGCAGACAGATTTCTGCCGGGGGAATTCCTTCCCGGAGAGGGGAGATCATCGCCATCAACACCTTCATCAAGCTAGGCTTCATCGGGATCATCATCATCATCCACACCATCATCTCTACCAGCACCATCGACACCACTCCGTCCCACTGTAACAATTGTGTTGGATATTGCTTTAGTTCTTAGGGGAAACTTTCCCGGTGTTGATTACTATTATAGTTGATGCTTGTGAGTGGAACCATTGGATTATTGTTTATGTTCGGATTGTTATCCATTATCATATCATATTTGATCTTGATCCATATGATGTCTTGTGAGTAGTTCGTCTAGTTCTCGAGGACATGGGAGAAGTCATGTTGTTAGTAGTGAATCTGTGATGATTTATTATTCAATGGTTTAGTATTTAAGTTGTGGTGCTATTCTTCTAGTGATGTCATGTGAACGTCGACTACATGACACTTCACCATTTATGGGACTAGGGGAATGCATTGTGTATTTGGCTACTAATTGTGGGGTTGCCGGAGTGTTAGAAACCTGAACCCCCGTTAGGACACCTTTGCACAAGGGAGCATAGGATCTCAGAGTTTAAGGTTGTGGTTAGATTTATATCTTAATTACTTTCATGTAGTTACGGATGTTTGCAGGGGGTTTAATCACAAGTATGTATTAGTCCTAGGAAGGGCGGTGTCATGGTGGTGGCACGGCAGATGCCATGGGTAGGCTAAAGTTAGGGGCCAATGGATGCTAGTGGGATCTGGGGAGGGAAGATGTAGTGGATTCTACACACAGAAAGCTAACGCAAAGATCTGTATTTCTCCTTCCTTGAGTTACAAGTGCTCCTTGAGCTGTATACAAGGAGAAAGAGAGAACTTTACCAGCCTAACAGTACCAAGAATGAGTCCATCCCTTCCTCAGGGTCCAAGCCTGCCCTTATAAAGGAGAACCTTGAGTTCCCTTAGGGCTGATGTGGCAAGCATATTCGAGGAATATGCTTGTCCCAATTTAGTAGTTCGGCGCCCCCCTTTCCCTGTCGCTCCCCTAATGACGGCAAGGTTCCAGAGGGGCCCTCCTGTGTGCCTCGGGCTTCAGGACTGTCACCTCCGTGACCTCCTTCTGTCTCTCTGTCGCTCTGCACCTTTGTCCCTAGTGCTTGGCTTCGCTCTGATTCTTCCTAGCCTACTACTAGAGTTTGACTTTAGGCTTCTCCTTCTCCTGCAAGCTTCATATCATTCGGCCCTGCCTCCCGTAACTTCGGCTTGTTCTTCACCTGCATCAAGATTACTTGGGCTAACCCGGCCGACTTACACTGTATCTCGGCCGGGTAATGCCTTGCCCTTACCACAAGGGTCCTGTCCTTTCCTATTTCGGCCGACCTCTACAGGATTCGGCCGACTCAGAGTGTAACTCGGAAACTAGACGGGGAACACCCTTTCATCTTTCCCCGTCTTTACCCTATCCAGGGTTACCTCCCCAACAGGCGGTATGTTAGCACAGGTTCACCCACACAACACTTACAACACCAGAGAAGAGTACTCAGCTATTTGAAGCGAAAGCACTTGATAGAATTCCCATGTGTCCTCGAGAACGTTTTGTCCTTATAAGTATTTCCACCGGCTTGTCCTTTGCTAAGAAAGGATTGGGCCACTTGCTCTGTTTGTTCGTTACTTCTGTTACTTGCTCTTTGTTTTGTTGCCTTGTTATAAAACCACTAAAAATCCGTTTACTAAGTATTCACAGGGATTTCCTGCTCCATACCACTGTTCAGCACCTTCTTCTCCTCGTTGGGATCGACACTCCTATTTATCGAAAGTACTACGATACACCCCCTATACTTGTGGGTCATCAAGACTATTTTCTGGCGCCGTTGACGGGGAGTGAAGCGCTATTGAAGAGTGGAACTGGTAAAGGAAACTTTCATTGTGAGTATTGCTCTTGTTACTGCTTGTTGCTTTGTTTCCAATATGGATAACCCACTTGGTTTTCTGTTTGGGAAAACTACTACCACTGCTAGGGTAGTAGATGAACCACCTCCTGTTGAGATAGATCCTTTTAAGATACCCACAAGTATTGTTAATCGTGTTATGGATAATTATTATTTTGGGGATGGAACTATCCATCCCGGTGATCACTTTCTTTTTATCCATGAATTATGCGGGTTGTTTAAGTGTGCAGGTATCACAACTGAATAGGTGAAGAAGAAGTTACTCTCCATATCCTTGAAAGGGAGGGCTGAAGAATGGTATAAGCTGCTGAAGAATGGACAATCCATGGAATGGGAGGATATGGCATCTCTCTTTTACTCTAAATTTTATCCTCCCAGTGAGATTCATAAGGATAGAAATCTTATATATAACTTTTGGCCTCTTGATGGAGAAAGTACAGCTCAAGCTTGGGGAGCTTGAAGTTACTAATGCTTAAATGTCCTATTCATGAACTCCCTAACAATATTATTCTCAATAACTTTTATGCTAGGATTTCTCTTCATGATAAAGATTTACTAGATGCTTCTTGTGTTGGGTCATTCACACGTATGAAGGAAGAAGCTAAATGGGACATTCTAGACCGTATTCAAGAGAACACTGAAGCTTAGGAGAATGACAAAGGAAGAAAGTCAGGTATAAACTATGATTATGAATGTATTAAATCTTTTATGGGAACTGATGACTTCCGTGATATTAGGAATGAGTTTGGTCTTGATTCCCAAAGTATTGCCAAATGTTTTAAGGCCTTTGCCTCTTACATAGAAATTTCCAAGAAGAAGTGGAATAAGTACCATGCTTCTTATAAAGATGTTGTTAGTCATGTTCCAGTTAGAAGTACTCAAGTTTGTACTACTAATCATATTGTGCATGAACCTCATGTTGAGAAATTACCTTTCCCAGCTAAGGTAAAGGAGTATTCTATGATTATTAGTGCAAATAACAAAGGTACAATGAAAACTGTGGAGCCTGGTAAGCATTTAAGTGATGAACCTGTGGTAGCTATTGTGAAAGACACTGTCACTAGAAATATAGAGGATGAGCACATTGTCTTCTGTGAAGACGCTTCTAATATTATCTCTCATCCTAGTAAGGCTAGAAAAGCTAGTGTTTCTGTGCTTTCTGTTAAAATTGGTGATCATTGCTACTATGGTTTATGTGATATTGGTGCTAGTTCTAGTGCTATTCCTTATGAGCTTTACAGGGAAATTATGCATGAAATTGGTCCTTGTGAGCTTGAGGACATTAATGTGGTTATTCAACTTGCTAATAAGGAAACCATTTGCCCCATTGGTATTGTAAGAGATGTGGAGGTTCTTTGTGGTAAGATTAAGTATCCTGCTGATTTTCTAGTGCTTAATTCAACAGCTAGCAAAACTTGTCCCATCATTTTTGGTAGGCCTTTCTTGAACACATGTGGAGCTATTATTGATTGTAAGAAGGAAAAAGTTTTAACTAAGTTTGATGGAGAGTCTTATGTGTTTAACTTTTCCAAATTTGCTAAAGCTCCTTGTGAAAATACCTTGCCTAATAAAGATTTTAGGATGGAACAACTTGCTTCTATTGATCTAGTCTATGACCTCGGACCTCTTTTTGGTGACTGTAAGTATGCTTATTCTGGTGATAAAGTTGTTTCCAGTGACAGTTATATCGTCAACTTTATTCAAAGTGCTACTGAAAGTTATTTTGAGAGAGGGAAACATGGTTCTATGCATCTCAACGATGTTAAGTTTCCCCATTTTATGTTGAAAGCTTCAAAGTTGCATTTGTTTTGTCTTCCTATGCTTGTGGCCTTTTGTTTCAACAATTCATTTTCTCATGATACCCCCATGCATAGGAAGTGGTTGGACTCAAGTGTGTTGGTTATTTGATTCTTGATGCTCTCTTTCACTTCAAATATATATATCCTTTGTGAGCATCTTTCGAAGTTTCAAGCCTAACTTAAAGGCATTAAAGAAAAGTACTTGTTGGGAGATAACCCAAGAGTTTTGTCGAGTCTTGGAAGTTATTACCTCTGTAATAATCGCTCCTTATCCTTTTTGTTTTGGTTTTTGTGTCAAGTTAAACTACTTTTGTGAAGTAGAGGAGTTGTGAAAAGTGGCTGTCCTAGGACAGATTTTTGTGCCGCATTGTAAAAATTCGTGAGGAAGCTCAGTACTTCAGATGGATCTGCATTTTTCTGAACTTGTTCTCCAAGTTGTTACCCAACTTTCATCAGTTATGCACTTTTTGATTTGAGCAACAGAAGGTCTTCGAAAAAATCAATATTTACCTGCTAGTCTGTTTTGACAGATTTCTGCCATCATTTGCATTTGCCTCTTACGGAAGCTTTTGTTTTGATGGGTTTTCAGTTGAAGTGTTTACCAAAGGTTTATTGTTTTTGCTTGCACTAATGTTGTCATTGAGTTTGTGCAAGGGTTTTGTAAGAAGGAAACTTTCAGGAGAAAGAGAGAAGGAATTTGCAGAGTTCGTCTTTGAATAGGTAAAAGTGGTGAAAACAGAAGGTTAGTGAAACCCCAATCTTTTTATATTTTTGATGTTTACAATACATAAGGGAAGTTACGAGACAAAACTGAAGAGGAAATGGAACCCAGGGTGGAAAAACCCACCCCAGGAGCGGGCCACGCCTGGCCACGCCTGAGGGGGTGTCTCCCCCTCGAACTCCATCTCCGCTTCGTTTCCATGTCAGTACCTTCTTTATTCCTTGAAACTTCATAATATATAACCCCCCGGATCCCCCGAGGTTCGTGCATCGTGTTCTCGTCGTGTTTTTGTTTCAATCTGTTTCTGTCAGGAAATCTTCTCAAGTTTAGAGCACCATCGCCTCCGCCAACGACAAAGGCAAGAAGCCCGAGGAAGAAGAACCTAAAGTCCCCAAGGAGGAGGAGATTTCAGTAGGGTATGAAGGTGACATGGAGGAGGACAAGCAACCGGACACTCGCGCCACCATTGCAAGTATTGGTTTGGTGGCACGACCTACCAAGCTTAAGAGGACAACACGGATGTATACAGGGGGAAATCTCGACATCATTCTCCCTCTCCACGATCATCTCCTCCACGTAACAAGAGACCCTTCCATACACTTATACATGAATATCAATATCAACATGTGTCCAAAGGGAATTTGCCCGCGGTTTGGGATATGCCTCGTTCTAACAATGTAGAGAAGGATCATGCTAAGGATGAAGAGTGGGGAAAGAATAACAAGAACTGGGATTCTCGGACTGACATGATCATGAACCGGATAGAGCAAAACTCGGAGATAATACGTACTCTTACTTTTGAGTTCGGGGAGTTGAGGAAACTTATTGAAGAGCTTATCAAGAGAACACCACCACCACCGAAGGAGTAATTTGTCATCAGGTTTGGCATCCCCTTGGCTTGTTCGAAGCTTGGGGAGTGTCGCGGTATCACCGTCATTATCTTTTATCTTTTACCTTCTTTTTAGTGTATTCATATATGTGGTAGAGAGGTTATTTTATAGTTTGGTTTGCATGTGGAAGTATCTCTCCTTTAGTTGATTATCTATGTATCCCTTGGTGTGAGTGCCTTTATTGGAATATTAATAAGAAGTCTCATCTTTTACTTTTTGCACTAATTATTTTAGTTTGCAATCTCTATTATATGATGGATCTTGTTGATCGGTATTGGCACCACTTTGGGATCATCAAGTGGATCTAAATTGGTTTTGTCAAACCGAGTTCTGGTCAGTGGCATTAGTTTGAAAGAAAAAGAAAGAAAGAAAAAGCTTATAGGTATTTGGTATCATTTGTTTTCTTTCTTGTTGGCTCATAAGCTTAGTATTCTTTATTTAAGATTCTTTTGTGTCTTCAAAGAAGATTGCATGTTTGGCTTTATTACTTGTATGTTTGCTTGTTTCTTTTAACTCTCTTGCTTGCTACCCAGCCTTGCTAGCCAAAAACCTGTTTTGAGAAGGCATACTTCTCGTGTTTCCAAAATCCTTTTAACCAAAACCTTTGCCATTCATGTCCACCATATCTACCTAGTAGCTTTTTCCATTCCAAGCAAATTCTCAAGTTTCATCTACCTTTCAAATTAAAAAGTATTTTGTTATGAGAAAACTAGTTAGTAAAGCTCTCACGAACTTGATGGAACACCTTATTTCTTTGCCCCTAATAGACTTGAAACATTGTGAACATCGAAGTTGTATATGCTTGCATCTATACGTTGGAATTAGCAGAACCGTGCTGTCACGGGGAACGTTTTCAACATTGCACTTGTACTCCATACACAGTTGATATCATGCTCTTTTGTCTATGGATACGGTGTGAAATAAATAGGGAACTTGTAAGTCCATGGAGATTGTATCCTGTGTTAGAGAAACGCCTGGGCCGCTAGCCTAAGCCATGCTTAATCATGGTGGAAACTTGCAGCATCACCATAGTGAGTCATCTATGAAGCATCCTCAATAAAAAGTTATACACATAGTAAATAAAAAGATCGCTGAGATGCTCATTGTCTGCTTGCCTTGTCATTTTGGTTATGGGAAAGCTCATGTACCATGTGCAAGGGTACCCCGTTGGCGGTTCTCAATGATATGCAAATACTTACAATGACAAGAACTTACCTGGACCCAAAGTTGAGTATGCATGAGGAGTGGCCCTCGTATTCAAGGGACATGAGATTGCCAACTTATATTTCGTCAAGCATATACTCCATCTTTGTTCACTTTAACCTTAATCATCTCAAGATGCTTATGATAGGGGCAATGAGGGCTCAAAGCTAGTAAGTACCATAATCTTTGGAAGCTCTTTATGACTTGTAATCCCTGATACCCTCTAAGAAGGGACCTTTCTCCTAGTTACCAGTTGAGTCAGTAAACCTACTTCCTCTCTATCTCCAGCAAGATTTTGAGTTGTTGTGTTTCAAGCATTCATATGGTGATTTATTCAATCATGTTCTTCATCTTCCTTGTTTGCACAAAACTCTTATCTATCGAGTATTACTTTTAAAGCCTTCACTCATGAAAAACCTTTTTGAGAAAAGAGTGTTCCTGTTTTGAAACTTCTACAAAAAGTTTTTGTGAAACTATTTGCCAGGTGTTCTCTGACCAAGACAAGTTTGCCAATTCCAATTATGATTTATCTTTATGCATCTCTATTGTGACTATTGTACTTGGTTGCAAGCTAAGTTATATAATGGTGAGTTGCTTTCTTCTATGAGTTGTGCAATGGTAAGTGTGATGCTTCTTGTTCGTATTCTTTTTATCGACACTTCACTCCATAAACCCGTCGACATGTTTACTGAGCTCAGTATTCGCTTGGGGGAGTTGATACGCCTAATTTGCATCACCATTCTATATCATAATTTACCTCTATTCATTGATATTTGTCTTATTATGAGGTATTACTTATGGCTTTTCATATGTTTATGCATGTTGGATGATTACTGGAGGATGGACTGCCGGAGTCTGGATTCTGATGGAAAAGAAGGCGTTTCGGTGCAATTTCGCGAAGATTAGAAAAACACCAAAAAAATATGGAAACATATTATTTTACCAGAAGACGAAGGATGCCAGAAGGAGGGACAAAGTGGGGCCTCAGGGGGCCCACACCCCCCTAGGCGCGGGCCCACCTGACCCCACGCCTAGGGCAGGTGTGGCCCACCTGCCCGGCCTCTGACTCTGTCCCTTCGCCTATATCTTCCCTTCAAAACCCTAAGGCCCAGGAGCGACCACAGATAGATTTCCGCCGCCTCTGGGAGGCGGAAAACACCAAGAGAGAAAGATCTTTCCGGCAGACAGATTTTTGTCGGGGGAATTCCTTCCCGGAGAGGGGAGACCATCGCCATCAACACCGTCCTCATCTTTGATCTTGATCCATATGATGTCTTGTGAGTAGTTCGTTGTGTTCTTGAGGACATGGGAGAAGTCATGTTGTTAGTAGTGAATCTGTGATGAGTTATTATTCAATGGTTTAGTATTTAAGTTGTGGTGCTATTCTTCTAGTGGTGTCATGTGAGCGTCGACTACATGACACTTCACCATTTATGGGCCTAGGGGAATGCATTGTGTATTTGGCTACTAATTGTGGGGTTGCCGGAGTGAAAGAAACCCGAACCCCCGTTAGGACACCTTTGCATAAGGGAGCGTAGGATCTCAGAGTTTAAGGCTATGGTTAGATTTATATCTTAATTACTTTCCTGTAGTTACGGATGTTTGCAGGGGGTTTAATCACAAGTATGTATTAGTCCTATGAAGGGCGGTATGTTAGCACAGGTTCACCCACACAACACTTACAACACCAGAGAAGAGTACTCAGCTATTTGAAGTGAAAGCACTTGACAGAATTCCCATGTGTCCTCGAGAACGTTTTGTCCTTATAAGTATTTCCACCGGCTTGTCCTTTGCTAAGAAAGGATTGGGCCACTTGCTCCGTTTTTTCGTTACTTATGTTACTTGCTCTTTGTTTTGTTGCCTTGTCAGAAAACCACTAAAAATTCGTTTGCTAAATATTCATAGGGATTTCCTGCTCCATACCACTATTCAGCACCTTCTGTTCCTTGTTGGGATCGACACTCCTATTTATCAAAAGTACTACGATACACCCCCTATACTTGTGGGTCATCAAGAAGCGTTGCCGGAACATGGCGTCGGAAGGATCGTCTACATGATCTTGAGATCGGCAAGTGATCGACTATATTAACCACGAGAATCCGATCTCGTTAAACACTTTGGATCTACGAGGGTTAGTTCTCTATAATATTGTTGCACCGATCTCGCAGATTAGATCTTGGCTTTGCCATAGATTAGATCTTGGTTTTGTGTGTTCATGCGATAGAATTTTTTTGTTTTCCATGCTACAAACCCTACACATACGATGCAAGACAAAGACTCCCGGGCTCGGATCCCGCCGAGGTTACGGAAGTAGACCTCTTGGCTGGAATTTCTAGCAACACAATGACATGCTGTAGTGGTGTTGGACTTCCGTGCACAGTCCTTTTGTGGGACCGCGCACTAGCAAAGCAACTAGAGAGAGGGAGGGATATTCTAGCCAAAGATAATATCCTATTAGTGTGTTTTTATCCTCCCATGTGCACCGCTATATTATCTAATTGTTTAAGCGCGAGCGGCAGGGAGCCTTGCGAGGGCACTTGCGGTGCACACTGCAGTTTTTCTGCTTCTTCCTGTGGGCCATGGATAGTGGTCTTTGCGTGTCTACGACAGGTCGTGCGGGTAGCTGGTAGGTGACGCGCGGTGGCGTCTCCACACATCAGATACCTCATTTTTCTTATAGAATCAGCCCACTCTTGTGTCCTTCGTTGTTATTATAAAGAATTTGGGTGGACCTAGCTATGTGGGGCCTGTTTGTCATCGCCTTGGGGTTGTCGTGTGTGTCGTACTCTTTTTTTAACCAGACGGTGGGGGTTACTTTTCCTGATTTTCTTCATGGATTTGACCGGTGGGAATTGATTTGGATCTCAGGAGGCGGTGGTTGCTGCTGGCGGCTCCTCTCTCGCCGGTGCGTGCTCCTTTCACTCTTGCCGGTCACCGGTGTCTCTCTGGTGGACGCCGCTGTCGCTTTTCAGCTTGTCTGGCCGTTTGGGGTCCTCAAGGTTTGTTATTCCAGGCTGATCCTCATGGTTGCTTTTATTTATTTTATCTGTTTCCTTTTTCCTCTGTTATTTGTACTCTCATCATTTCTATTGGGCTCCTGTGTGTATGTGTCAGCGATTCCTCATGCTTTTGTGATAACTTGGACCAGTTGATGGTTGTTGCTCACTGTTATGTTAACTCGTGCATTTATCGTGTGTTTTACATCTTGTATAGGTTAAGGAGGTGTACCCTCCCTCTTAGATTCCCCATGTGAGACTAAATATAAAAAGAAAAGGGGGCAAAACACAAGTCTTTGGGTTAGGTCGAGGCGGTGGCGGATGAGCCACTCACCCTGCCCCCAGCAATAATAGTAGCCAGCCGAGTGGGCTGGCTCTACCCCGTGACCCAGCTCGCGCGATAGCACAGTAATAGGCGGTCGCCTTGCCTGGGTGGGCTGACTGTTGCTAGGCCGTGGCTTGCCAAGCAGCAGCGCCTAGCGCTGTGTCGACGTGGCCAGGGTGGGCGGGTGTTGACCGTGGCCCATCCGGCCTGGTTGGTCTGCCCGCCAGCCAGCTCCCCGAGCGCCCGCATGGGCTGGGTTGAGCAGGCCCGACGAGGCGACCGACACTCCCTTGATGCTCGCGCATGCGATGCACAATACCAGTCACACGCCTTCTTGGGTTGTACATCCCAATAGTAGATTTGCTGCCTTTTTAGCTTCCCTTTTTTCCACGGTTTTCTCCTAGGACAAATTCCTCTGGGGTTTTGGCCTAATAAGAAAGTTGATTTTATAAATTTTAATTTAAATATTTATTTAAATATATTAATTCATAATTAATATATAATAAATGCATATTATAAATTGACATTTATTCAAAACTCCTTTTGGTCTTTTCTTCTTCTTTCTTTCTCTAAACAACTTCGGGTCTCTGGAACAATTATGATTTCTCTCTCTTTTGTGATTCATTCTTACAGAAAGATCTCTAAGCATCATAATATCCTTAAGCATGCACCCCTACGGTTCGGGAATGTCATAGATATAATCTCTATCACAACGGGACCGAGATGCCCATGTTGACCCCTATGCACTCCATGAATCACCATCATGTTGAACCTAAAAAAATATGTCATATTTCTTTTGTCTCTGTGATACTTGCATTGTCCGAGATTTGATCATCGACATCACCATGTCGGGTTCAACCTCGTTACAGACAAATGCTACTTTACTCGTACCGATAAGTGATATCCCCTTGACCTAGTCACATGTTGCACACCATATTAGATATAACTTATCCGAGTGGGACGAAAGTATCTTTCATCATACGGATGTACAAATCCCACTCTTGACACATACGCCTTAACCTGCCCCTCTGAGTACTTGATCACATCTTTATAATCGCCGTGCTACTGAGTGACGTTTGGTGCTTTCAACACACTCTCGAGAGACAGTGATTAGATATGGTCTCACGGTCTGAGGAATGAGTCACTAAGTTTCTGACAGCTGCAACTATGAACTTTGTGATATGATCATGTTGCAACAATCATCTATGGGAACCGTCCATCATCTCATTCTCCAATAAGATGGATCCATTGTCAATTAGCGCCGAAGCACCAACATGACCAGGAAACCTTGATCATCTATTGACCAATGAACTAGTTGAATAGCGGCTACTAGGGATCTGAGTTTGTTTATATATCACACCTATATCAATATTTCCACTTGATACAGTTATAGCATGATATAAAACTATTATAAACTAATGAAATATGATAATAAACTTCTTTATTATCTGCCTCTAGGGCATATTTCTTTCATCTACTACCTCTGGTCTCACGCACCACCTGTTGCACGATAATCTTGCCGCCATTGTGCTACATCCTATTGCGCCCATGGCTCGGCAATTGGTGTCGCTGCTCGAGCAAAGTTGTCGTGGATTGGCGAGGAGGCGGTGTGACATTGTTTCCTCTTCCATTGCCTTGCGACATGGCTACTGAACTTGGCTCTAATACCAATTCTGAGCCCCTATCCCCTACTCCAACTACACACCCTTAATAACTTGGACACAAGTTGAACTCAAAGAGAATGAGAAAGAGCACACACACACACACTCTAGAGAGGATGAAAACTCTCACGAGAGGACACAAAGTTTCTGTTTATTCCTTCACTTGCTACTTGGTGTCATAAGCTGATACAAAGGGGCCCTATTTATACTACTACGTGAGATGCACAAGCCCACTCACATACTACTCTCCTAGTGTGAACATTTGATTAGGGCAAGCCAATATTTCAAGCCGGCTTATTCCCTACAAGCTACAAGTTATCTTCTTGCAGGTATTGTAGGGGTTCGTAGCATGGGAAAAAAATCTACCGCATGAACACACAATCAAGATCTAATCTATGATCAAGCCAAGATCTATCTACTAGATCGGTGCAAAAAGTTGATAAAGTACGAACCCTCGAAGATCCAAAGCGGTTAACGAGAGCAGATTCTCGAGGGTGATGTAGTCGTTCACTTGTCGATCTCAAGATCGCGTAGACGATCCTTCCGGCGCCGCGTTCCGGCAGCACTCCCGCAGTCGGTCACATGTACGGTACTCGATGAAGATCTTCCTCTCCCTTGTTCCAGCAGGCAGCGGAGGTTGTAGTTATCTCCTCGCGATTCCGGCAGCACGACGGCGTGGTGTCAGAAGTAGAGGGGAGATCCCGTAGGGCTTCGCCTAAGCCGGAGCGGGTATGGTGGAGTAGAGGAATCCCCGGCGATCTAGGGTTTAGAGGCCGAGGTTTATAGGTAGCTATCAATTAGGGTTTAGCTAGTTGGTAGCGGTTTAGAGGAGATCTAGATTGGCCGCAACTAGAGAGGGGGGCGGCGGCCAACCTAAGGTTTCTTGTGTGTCCAAGGAGGGGCGCCCTACCCCTCCTTTTATAGGTGGGGAGGCGCCAAGGGGGAGGGAGTCCTCCCCCAACTCTACTTCATGTGGTCGGCCCAAGGGAGAGGGAGGATTCCTTCCCTAGGTAAGAATCCTTCTCTCCCTCCACTTGGAAATATTGTCCTAGTTTGACTTTTTCAAACTGCCCTTTTGACTTTCAAATTAGAGTTTGATTTCTCTCTTCCAAGTGTCCAGCCAAGTGACCTAGGACATGATGCAACCATTCCACTTTGTCATGACACATCCATGTACCCTTCCCCTTCCAGATCGACGAACCTTCTAGACCCTTCTAGAACATTCCGGCGAAAACACCAGAACCATTCCCGAACTCCGGAATTGGACTTTCCTTATATGAATCTTATTCTCCGGACCATTCCGGATCTCCTCGTGTTATCTCGGATCCCATCCGAGACTCCGAACAACATTCAGTCTCTTTACTCACATTCCATAACTACTAAACAACATTGAATCCTTAAGTGTGTCTCCCTACGGTTCGTGAATTATGCAGACATGATCGAGACTCTTCTCCGATCAATAACCAATAGAGGAATCTGGAAATTCATATGGCTCCCACATATTTCTATGATTACTTCGTGATCGAATCAACCATTTACATACGATACCAATTTCCCTTTGTCTCACGATAGTTTACTTGTCCGAGGTTTTGATCGTCGGTATCTCCGCATACCTAGTTCAACATTGTTACCAATAAGTACTCTTTTCTCATTCCCGTGATATGTGATCCCTTGTGAGCCAGTCACATGCTTGCATGCCAATTGGATGACATTCCACCGAGAGGGCCCAGAGTATATCTATCCGTCATATGGATGGACAAATCCCACTCTTGATCCATGTGCCACAACTCATACTTTCCGAACACTCAATGCCACCTTTATAGCCACCCAGTTACGGTGTGGTGTTTGATGTCATCAAAGCATCCTTCCGGTGATGGTGATTAGCATGATCTCATGGTCGAAGGAATTATGTTACTATGTATCAGAAAGCTTATAGCAAATGAACTATATTAAATGACTTGATCTTTATGCTACGCTTAACTATAGGAGTATGTCCATCACATCATTCTCCTAATGATATGACCCTGTTGTTAATAACATCTCTATGTTCATGATCAGGAAACCATGATCATATATTAACCAACAAGCTAGTTTAACAAGAGGCTTTACTAGGGACTATTTTATGTTTACAAATCACACAAGTATTAATGTTTCTGGTTAATACAACTATAGCATGGTATGCAAACATTTATCATAAGCATGAAGATATGATAATAATCACTTTATTATTGCCTCTTGGGCATATCTCCAACAGTCTCCCACTTGCACTAGAGTCAATAATCTAGTTTCAAACCTTTGTGCATTCAACACCTATGGCTTTCGGTGTTGTATTTACACGATTGCTAGTGGTCAACTGATCTTCGGATCCGACACTTTCAGGTCCGTGTGTAATTGCATGTCTTTGCGTCTCTACGCATCACTCATTCTCTAATGAGATGGCTTTGTATAAATTTGGTCCTTTGGTGAGACCTTTTAGTTCCTTGGGGTTAAAACATGTTGATAATATTGTCTTACAATATATCTTCATAGTACTATCCCGCTGTGAACCACACCTAGTTTGATAACAAACTACTTGACACAAATGCCCTCTTTTGCTGCTATTATAGCAGTCATATACTTAGCCTTTTGTTGTAGTATCTGTCACAATGTATTAACTTTGGAACTCATCCAAATCCATTATGGAACTTACTTTCCATCATATTGTGCCACCCTTAGTTTAGATAGAGATAAACTTAATTTGTACTTTGTGAAACAACTAGTATCAATGTAATACTTTTACAATGAACTAACCATCTATTTGTCACTTCTACAAAATAATATATTCTTAGTTCTTCTAAACGATCATAAGAATATCTTTACTATCGTCCAATAATCATCTTATGAATCATTTTGGTATACGCTCATAACATTTAGAGCATCGGACATATCTGGATTTGTACACATCACATCATGATTGATAAAGTACTCTTTGTGATTTTATCTATCAAGTATCAAAAATACTTGAATCTTTATTCAATCCTTCCTGTGCAACAAGAACCTTTCTTGTAGTTTATATATTGAACTCATTCAATATATCATCTATGTACTTCTGGCACAACCATATTAGCGTCTCAATTTATCCATATATACATTGATGCCAAATATTCGGGTTTTGCCTAAGCCTTTCATCGAGATGAAATTTTTAACTTGTGTCAATAAAAAGATATATCATTTCTAATCAAAAATATGTCCTCCACATAATGTATTAGAAACATGTCTTAGCGCTCCCACTTAGTTTCTTGCAAATGCAAGCATCTTCATTGTCTCCAATGAAATTAAACTCTTTTAACAGTTTCATCATAGTGAAGATTCCAACTCCGCGATGCTTACTTCAACCATTGAAGTTTGCATATGCTTTTAGCATCCTTTGAATTAACAAAACCCTTTGAACCGTGTCATGCACACGTCCTAGGTAACCATTCTATTAGAAGAATTTGTTTTGTTTATTCAACTACCACATAACAAAATTATATGTAGTGGTTGCTACATTAATCCGTCTATACTAAATATCGCTTAATGAAAGATCAGATCTTGTCATAATCAACTCTTTGAATATTGTCGTGAACTCTTTCCCAACACGTCGATAATTTCATAGATGTGAAACATCCATGACTATTTGTTTATAGATCCAAATATGACTGTAAGGTCTTGCACCTTTTCAGAGGGTCTTTCAAATTCAAAGCTTGATCTCTCGTATATGGAACTATCACGGATTTTATGGCTTCAAGCCATTTGACGGAGTCAGGGCCCATCATCGCTTCTTTGCATGTAGTCTATTCATTATTGTCAAATAATGATTCAACCCTCAAATCTTGGTATTTGATTGTTTACCCGACCTACTTGGTTCAATAGGAACTTAGACCTCCGTGACCACAACCTTTGAGGCACGTGAGCCATGAGCATTGTTGCTGCCTCCGGAACACTTTTCGGCGCTGCGCAACTTTGCACATATAGCTAAGGTTCTCTTAACCTTATCAAAGTTATATTGTCCTCCCACTTAACTTTTCACGAAAAATTCCTTTCTCAAAGAAACTTTACGTTCTAAGCAACAAACATTTTTGTCTTTGGTGTTATGGAGGAATACTCAACGATTATTCAAAATAACATACAAAGATATGTTCATCCGACTTTGGTTGCACACATCTTTCTTATGCATAGCATACCAATGTTTAAGAAAGGACAACTTGGGTTTTATCGCAAACCATAACTTTATATGGTGTCATTTCAACGGATTATGATGGAGCTATTTTCAGTGGAAAAATGGTAGTCTCTAAAGATTTTAATCTTTAAAATATAATGGCAGTTTTATAAATGACACCTTTGATCTTACCATGTCAAACAAGGTTTCATTACATATCTCGAACACTCCATACTCTTATGATGTTTCAGGAAATGCAAATCCATGGAACGATTCCTTAAATCTTAGGTGTTATGCTAAACTTGTAACTCAAATATCTTCCTTTATGATCTTATCATAAACTATTTATATTCTTGTTACAATGATTTTGCACTTCATCTTGAAAGTCTTTGAACTTTTCAAATGTTTCACACTTCATCCTTATTAAGTAAATATTCATATATTCACTCAAATTTTCGGAAAAAGCATATGAAGTTGAAATCCATCGCTCTTGACTACACATAATGGACTTCATACAAAAATATGTACAAGTTCCAATAAGCTAGTCATTCGTTCCCTTTTGGCCTATGAACGAAGTTTTAATTATCTCTAGGAAAGTTTCACAAGTGTCATTTGATCAAAAAATCAAAAGACTCCAAAATTCCATCCACATGGAGTTTCTTCATGTTTTCTTTCTAATATAATTTAAAAGGAGATGTCACTTCCTAAGTGATCTTTTCTTATCAATTGTCTTTCGACATTTTTAGCAATAGTTTTATGGATGTGATTTATCCAACAATATTTGTAAATCATCCATCTTTTATGGATTACGGCAATTATTTGAACAACCCTTTTGTTCTCATAATACCTGATAAAACAAATCTTGAAGGCAAGTTTTGATGTTAACAAGCAACACAACAACCCTTTATTTGTTCTCGATGAACATCATCACATATTCTTTTGCTAGTTACTTAGGCCATTGTAGTTCATGAATTGTGTTGTTTCGTATGACGATTCATACCAACAAATTCAGTATCCAATACTTAAGAACCACATTATTTAACAAGCAAAGAATACAGCCATAACTCGTATATCCTTTAAATACCTAAGCTGAACAATTCTAGTCTTTTCTTTTCTGCCATATATTTATAAGATTCTCTTTCAGTATTTCCTTTTCTGTTCGAAAAAATCTACCAATAGTGGAGTCATACACATGACACATAGTCCAAAACATGTAAAGTTAAATACCAATGTCTTTGGACTTGCACTTTGAAGCAGATCACCATCATCAAATGTTTGGTGTTCTTTCAAATTCCATTCTTTAGTAATCTTTTAGTGCAGTAACCATTTTACTTACATTGAATATTCATCCTTATCATGGAACTATTCATGATCAAGCTACTTTAGCTTATAACGGTGAATCGCGAGTATAATGTTGCTCTCCAAAACCTTTTGGAGGATTAGGACGACTAGCGTCTCCAACCTTTTGCAAATTCTCATAAAATATGAGAACATAAACTTTGCCATATTATACTTCTATCATGTTGTAAACAAAACATTGTTTTAGATATCGCAATATCTTCCACATATGATGGTTTCTGAAACAATTCTTTCAGCTCCTAGATAACCTTGATATTAAAACAATCTTTTGAATATCAAGAATCATGGAGATAAACATGATATTTATATACTAACACTTGAATTATTACTCTTGATTTAATACCAATTATTAAACTTCACGGAGTAAACGGAACTTACTGAAAGTTTGCAATAGAACTTTTAAACTTTAGATTAACACTTCAAAACAATACGATACCAGTTCGTAAAGTAACTAACCAGAATTCTATAGTTTTATTATCTAAATTATAACTAAGCGCAAGGTGGTAAACGGATGCCAATGACTACAACAACTATGCAAATTCACTTTGATTTAATTTATGATAACTAGTGTTCAACTTATAATCATATTGCTGTTGAACTCCCACTTAAAACAATATCCCTCACATTTTTTTAGTGATTACATGAACCAAATCCACCACATCAAAACCGATCATCACGAGAGATGATGTAGCTTCAAAGGCGAACAATCAACATGTTCATCATATCTACTATATGACTCATGCTTTACCTTTCGGTGATTCGTGTTCCGAGACCATGTCTGTACATGCTAGGCTCGCCAAGATCAAACCTTAGCTTCCGCATGAGCAAATCTGGCTTGCTCCCGTTGTATACACTCGCAGAATCTAACACACCCGATCATCACGTGGTGCTTCGAAACAATGAGCTTTGGCAACGGTGCCTACTAAGGATGACACTTTATAACTTGATATTTTGTGAGAGGGATCATCTTATAATGCTACTGTCGCGATCTAAGCAATACAAGATGCATAAAAGGATTAACATCACATGCAATTCATAATATGTTATATGATATGGCCTTTCTTCTTGTGCTTCCGATCTCCATCTTCAAGCACGAACATGATCTCCATCATCACCGGCATGGCGTCAAGGTCAATGGCGCCGCTTCATGGTTGTCGTCCACCAGCATCAACTATTACAACTACTTTGAATAATATACACGCATGTCTTAATGGAATTAAAAGACAACCATATGGCTCCTTCCGGTTGGCGACTTACAATAAGGAACATTGCATACATCATATATAATCACAATCATGTCCATATCACATCACAGCACACCCCTGCAAAACAAAGTTAGACGCCTCTAATTTTCTTTGCATGTTTTACGTGGTTTGGGGCTTTCAATAAGTGTCGTTCTAACTTACGAACAAGAACCACAACGTTGATGCTTGAACTATCAAGTGCCCGTTGTAAATTGAATCTTTACTATGATGGGAGAGACAGACACCCGCAAAGCCACTTATGCAATACAAGTTGCATGTCGAGCGTGGAGCAAGTCTCATGAACGATGTCATGTAAGGTTAGCCCGGGCCGCTTCATCCCACCATACCGCAAGATACAAAGTACACAAGAAGCAATTGATAATAAAAGCATCACCGCCCACAATGACCATTGTGTTCTACTCGTGCAACAGATCTACATATAGACACGACTCTGATACCACTGTAGGGGTTCGTAGCATGGAAAACAAAAAAAATTCTACCGCATGAACACACAATCAAGATCTAATCTATGATCAAGCCAAGATCTATCTACTAGATCGATGCAAAAAGTTGATAGAGTATGAACCCTCGAAGATCCAAAGCAGTTAATGAGAGCAGATTCTCGTGGGTGACGTAGTCTTTCACTTGCCGATCTCAAGATCGCATAGACGATCCTTCCAGCGCTGCGTTTCGGCAGCGCTCCCAGAGTTAGTCACACATACGGTACTCGATGAAGACCTTCCTCTCCCTTGTTCTAGCAGTCAGCGGAGGTTGTAGTTCTCTCCTCGCGATTCCGGCAGCACGACGGCGTGGTGTCAGAAGTAGAGGGGAGATCCCGTAGGGCTTCGCCTAAGCCGGAGAGGGTATGGTGGAGTAGAGGGAGCCCCGACGATCTAGGGTTTAGAGGCCGAGGTTTAGAGGTAGCTAGCAATTAGGGTTTAGCTAGTTGGTAGCGGTTTAGAGGAGATCTAGATTGGACGCAACTAGAGAGGGGGGCGGCGGCCAACCTAGGGTTTCTTGTGTGTCCAGGGGGGCGCCCTACCCCTCCTTTTATAGGTGGGGAGGCGCAAAGGGGGAGGGAGTCCTCCCCCAACTCCACTTCATGTGGCCGGCCCAAGGGAGAGGGAGGATTCCTTCCCTAGGTAAGAATCCTTCTATCCCTCCACTTGGAAATATTGTCCCAGTTTGACTTTTTCAAACTGCCCATTTGACTTTCAAAATAGAGTTTGATTTCTCTCTTCCAAGTGTCCAGCCAAGTGACCTAGGACATGATGCAACCATTCCACTTTGTCATGACACATCCATGTACCCTTCCCCTTCCAGATCGACGAACCTTCTAGACCCTTCTAGAACATTCCGGTGAAAACACCGAAACCATTCATGAACTCCGGAATTGGACTTTCCTTATATGAATCTTATTCTCCGGACCATTCCGGATCTCCTCGTGTTATCTCGGATCCCATCCGAGACTCCGAACAACATTCAGTCTCTTTACTCACATTCCATAACTACTAAACAACATTGAATCCTTAAGTGTGTCTCCCTACGGTTCGTGAATTATGCAGACATGATCGAGACTCTTCTCTGATCAATAACCAAGAGAGGAATCTGAAAATTCATATGTCTCCCACATATTTCTATGATTACTTCGTGATCGAATCAACCATTTACATACGATACCAATTTCCCTTTGTCTCACGATAGTTTACTTGTCCGAGGTTTTGATCGTCGGTATCTCCGCATACCTAGTTCAACATTGTTACCAATAAGTACTCTTTTCTCGTTCCCGTGATATGTGATCCCTTGTGAGCCAGTCACATGCTTGCAAGCCAATTGGATGACATTCCACCAAGAGGTCCCAGAGTATATCTATCCGTCATATGGATGGACAAATCCCACTCTTGATCCATGTGCCACAACTCATACTTTCCGAACACTCAATGCCACCTTTATAGCCACCCAGTTACGGTGTGGTGTTTGATGTCATCAAAGCATCCTTCCGGTGATGGTGATTAGCATGATCTCATGGTCGAAGGAATTATGTTACTATGTATCAGAAAGCTTATAGCAAATGAACTATATTAAATGACTTGATCTTTATGCTATGCTTAACTATAAGAGTATGTCCATCACATCATTCTCCTAATGATATGACCTTGTTGTTAATAACATCTCTATGTTCATGATCAGGAAACCATGATCATATATTAACCAACAAGCTAGTTTAACAAGAGGCTTTACTAGGGACTCTTTTATGTTTACAAATCACACAAGTATTAATGTTTCCGGTTAATACAATTATAGCATGGTATGTAAACATTTATCATAAGCATGAAGATATGATAATAACCACTTTATTATTGCCTCTTGGGCATATCTCCAACAGGTAAATCTTCTATTCCAACGTGTTGTAGTTTATCATCTACTTCATGCAATTTATCTTATCTTGCTACTGCACGCATATTCTTTTCCAGCACATGCATAGGTGCATTCTTTTAGCCAAGCAACGTAAATTAAACAAAAATTCCCCCTAATTTAGTTGCTAACATTGACGAGGCCAATTTTATCTCTCAGATTCTAGAACTGAGTGCGACCAAGAGCCTTGGTCGGGATGTCAGCCTTCTGCTCACTAGTTCTGATGAACTCCACGAGAATGAAGCCTTTTTCCACAAAATCAAGGATGAAGTGGTAGCACACACCAATGTTCTTGCCGTGATCATGGAGAACAGGGTTCTTGCACAACGAGATCACATATTTGTTGTCGATGAACAATTTAACCGGTGCAACTTCTTGGTTCAATAGCTCGCCGAAGAGAGGGGAAGCCAAATCCCTTGCTGCCGGTATGTATTCCGCCTCACACGAAGAAGTGGCGACAATCTTCTTGTTGGAATTATGCCCTAGAGGCTTATAAAGATGTAATTATTATAATTCTTGTTCATGATAATGTTTATATTCCATGCTAGAATTGTATTAAGCGAAAACTTTAATACTTGTGTGGTTTGTGAACAACACCGTGTCCCTAGTACGCCTCTATGGACTAGCTCATTGATTAATGATGGTTAAGGTTTCCTAACCATGGACATGAGTTGTCGATTAATAATGAGATCATATCATTGGGAGAATGATATGATGGACAGACCCAAACTAAGCGAAGCAATTAGATCGTGTCATCGTGTTCATCTTTGCGAAGCTTTTCTTATGTC
This sequence comes from Avena insularis, assembly GCA_023614405.1. NCBI lineage: Eukaryota > Viridiplantae > Streptophyta > Magnoliopsida > Poales > Poaceae > Avena > Avena insularis. The sequence goes on along the minus strand of CM042693.1, from coordinate 300,968,791 downwards.
AAATATTGTATTCCTTAGACCATGAGATAATAAAACTCCCTGGTATCGGAAGAAAGCTTTGAGATCATCAAACGTCATCCTATGAGAGGGTGATCATAAAGGTGTCTCTCAGGTGATCGGAAAGTACCTGTTGGGTTGTATGTATCGAGATGGGATTTGTCCCTCCCAAGTCGGAGAGATATACTTCGGGCCCACTCGGTAATCTATATCAACACTGCTTGCAAGCATGTGGTTAAGGAGTTAATCACAAAGTGATATCGGATTACGGAACGAGTAAAGTACTTGCTGTGAACGAGATTGAACTAGGTATGATGCATCGACGATCAAATCTCGCAAGTAAAATATCGCGTCTAAGGGAATATATATATGGGATTGATTGAATCGGCATCGTGGTTCATCCGATATGATCATCGATTAACGTGGGAGTCAATATGGGTTTCCAAACCCGCTTGATTATTGATAGAAGATCATGTCCGCATGTTCTCGAACTCAAGGGTCACACACTTAACGTGTCTCGACGCTAGGATAGATTGGATAATTGGTTTATGAGTTTTTGTTCGAGTCTCGGATGGGATCCGAATATCACGAGGTTCCGGAATGGTCCGGAGAATAAGATTCATATAAGGCTGCAGCTTTTGGAGTTCGGAATTGTTCGGTTAATCGGTATTGCATCGAAGCTTCTAGAACCTTCCGGAGGGGGACCAACATGGTCCCACCTGGGAGGGGCATGGGCCTATGAGGGAGTGCCCTGGTCGCATTGGGCCAGGGGGCACAAGGCCCCATAGGGCCCAGCCGCCAAACAAGGAAACCCTAGTTTGGAGCTTCTAGAAGGGGGGTTCCTTGCCCCCACTCCTCCCTCCTTGTCGCTGCCTAGGGCTTGGGAGGAGTTAGGCGCCCACCCCTCTATATATAGAGGGCTGGGCGCACCCCCACACCTTCCCTCAAGCCTAGTCGCCTGCCGCCTCTCTCTCTCCTCCCGATCGTGTAGGCGAAGCCCTGCTGCAGAAACTCTCCACCACTTGCACCGCGCCGTCGCGTTGTAGATCCAATCCATCTCTCCACCATACTTGCTGGACCGAGGAAGGAGGAGACGTCGAGGTGCTGCATGTGTGCATCTCCCGGAGGCATCGCCACTTGCGGTGCTAGATCGGATCGGATCGCGAGGAGGAGAAGCGAGTACGACTACATCACCCACGTTCCGACGAACATTCCGCTGTGCGAATCTTCGAGGGTATGAAGATCCAATCTAATCTCTCTCGTTGTTTGCATCTCCTAGTTTAGATCTTGGCTTTTCCGTTCGCATCCGTAGAATTTTTTTTGATTTACTATGCTGCGAAACCCTTCAGTGGTATCAGAGCCAAGTTCTATGCGTAGATGTGTTTCACGAGTAGAACGCAACATGGTTGTTGCGGGCGTTGATGTTTTCTGTTGCAAGCCTCTTGTTTGTGTTCTTCTTATGACGCGGGATAGTGAGATTGAAGCGGTCCAGGCCAACCTTACACGACGTCGTTCGCGAGACCGGCTCCGCACTTGACGTGTGGATTGTTCCACACATGCGGCTGGTGGATGCCAGTTTCTCTCACTATAGTTGTCATGGGATTAACACCGGAGTTTGGCAACCATAATATCACCGTTGTGTCTTTCCATAGGTAAGAATCGTTCTTAGCTTGCTACTCCCATAAGCCACGTAAAACATGCAACAACAAAGTAGAGGCGTCTAACTTGTTTTTGCAGGGAGTGTTTTCTGTGATATGGTATGGCCCAAGATGTGATATGTGTATTGTATGCGATGATCATGTTTTGTAATGTTTCACGACTTGCATGTCGATGAGTACACAACCGGCAGGAGCCATATGGTTGTCTTTATAATTGTGTATGACCTGTGTGTCAACTTCTTATACGCCATGTAATAGTTTCACTTTATCGCTAAGTAGTTAGCAATAGTAGTAGTTGCTATTCGTGGTGGAGGCAATCATGGTGGAGTGATGGAGATCATGCCGGCATGCACAAGATGGAGATCATTGCGCGAAGATTGGCTATACCATGTCACATAAAGTTATATGCATGTGTTGTTTATCCTTTTATGTATCTTATTATGCTTAGATCGCGACGGTAGCATTATAAGATGATTCCTCACTTAAAGATCAAGATAAAACTGTGTTCTCCCCATGTATGCACCATTGCGAAAGTTCGTCGTGTCCAAGCATCACGTGATGATCGGGTGCTATAGACTCTACGTTCACATACAACGGGTGCAAGCCAATTTTTCACACGCGGAAATACTTGGGTCTAACTTGACGAGCCTAGCATGTACAGACATGTCCTCGGAACACATGAACCGAAAGGTTAAGCATGAGTCATATGAATGATATGATCGACACTTTGTTGTCCACCATTGAAGCCACATCTCTTCTCGTGAAGATCGGATTAGGTGTGGTGAATTTGGATCGTGTTCACTAAACAACTTGAGGGATGTTGAATTTAGTGGGAGTTCATCTAGTAATTTGATTTAAAGTTGAACTAGTTATCATGAACATAGTCTAATTTGTACTTGCAAATATTGTAGATCAAATGGCTAAGTCCAACTTCAACTTCAAAGTTTTTGCCGAGAAGGAAAAGCTTAGAAACAATGGGTCTAACTTCACCAATTGGTTCCGCATTCTGAGAATCATTCTTTCTGGCGGTCAAAAGGACTATGTCCTTGAGAATGCGTTAGGTAACGCTACTGGCCGATGAGAAAGCCGTCATCAGTCGCAAGAAAGATGATTATGGTGTGATTAAGAGCACCATGTTGTTTGCTATGGAATCGGACCTTCAAAATTGTTTTGAAGACTATCCTGCCCTTTGAGATTCTCGAGGAGCTGAAAACCATGTTTCGGACTCAGCCCGCTCGAGAGATATGAGATCTCCGAGAAGTTCTTTAACTGCAAGATGGAGGAAGGAGTTCCGTTAGTGAGCACGCCATTAAGATGTCGGGCTACACTCAACGCCTTTGAGCAACGGATCCAAGATTCCGTGAGGAGCTCAAGATTGACAGGTTCTGCAATCACTCCTCCCAGCTACAAAAGTTTTGTAGTGACTCACAATCATATTCGTTCCATCGATACGATCACCGAGCTCTTCGCAGTCAAGGCTGCGGAGGTGGACATCAAAAAGGATAATCATGTGTTGATGGTCAACAAGCCCCCACCTTCAAGAAAAGGTAAGGGTGCAAAGAAGCCCTTCAAGAAAGGCGGCAAAGCGCTGTTCTCGCTGAGAAGAAGCTCAAGTCTGGTCCTAAGCCGACATCGAAAGTGCTTCTATTGCAAGGACAAGGGTCACCGGAAGAATCGTCCAAGTACTTAGCGAACAAGAAGGCTGGCACCATCAAAGGTATATTTGATATACATGTTATTGATGTTTTCCTTACTAGCCCTCGTTATAGTGCCCGGTATTTAATACGGTTGGTTGCTAATATTTGTAACTCAAATAGGAGCTACGGAATGACGCGGCTTATAGGGATGAGGTGACGGCGCGTTGCTGGCAACAGATCAAGAGTTGATGTGATGGCCGTCGACGCCTCCTTAGTTTTACCTTCGGATTAGTTTTAAACCTCAATAAATGTTATTATGTGCCTGCGTTGAGCATGAACATTATTTCTGGATCTTGTTTATTGCAAGACGGTTATTCATTTAAATGGGAGAATAATGGTTGTTCTATTTATATGAGTAACATCTTTTATGGTCATGCACCTGTTGTGAATGGTTTATTTCTTCTAAATCTCGAAAGGGATGAAACACACATCCATAACATTAAGGCTAAGAGATGCAAAGTAGATAGTGATAATACTACTTATTTCTCGCAATCGCTGCTCAGGTCATATTGGTGTAAAGTGCATGAAGAAACTCCATTCGATGGACTTTTGGAGTCTCTTGATTTTGAATCATTTGACACATGCTAACCATGCCTCATGGGCAAGATGATCAAAACCCGCTTCTCCCAGATGATGGAGCAAGCAACGGACTTATTGGAAATCATACATACCGATGTATGCGGACCGATGAGTGTTTCGACGCGTGGTGGATATCGCTATTTTCTCACTTTTACCGATGACTTAAGTAGATATGGGTATATCTATTTGATAAAACATAAATCTGAAACATTTGAAAAGTTCAAGGAATTTCAGAATGAAGTGGAGAACCATCGTAACAGAAAGATTAAATTTCTACGATCCGATCGTGGAGGTGAATATTTGAGTTATGATTTTCTCACGCATCTTAAAGCAAGCGGAATTGTTTCGCAACTCACGCCACCTGGAACACCACAGCGCAATGGTGTGTCTGAATGCCGGAATCGAACCCTATTAGATATGGTCCGATCAATGATGTCTCTTACTGATTTGCCGTTATCATTTTGGGGTTATGCATTAGAAACCGCTGCATTCACTTTAAATAGGGCACCATCTAAATCCGTTGAGACGACACCGTATGAACTGTGGTTTGGTGCTAAACCTAAGTTGTCGTTTCTTAAAGTTTGGGGATGCGAAGCTTACGTCAATAAGTTGATGCCGGACAAGCTCGAACCCAAAGCGAGAAATCTTCATAGGATACCCTAAGGAAACTATTGGGTATACCTTCTATCACAGAACCAAGGCAAAGTGTTTGTCGAAGAACAGTTCCTTTCTTGAGAAGGAGTTTCTCTCAAAGAAGTGAGTGGAGGAAAGTAGAGCTAGACGAGGTTGTTGAACCTTCTCTTGAGTTGGAGAGTAGCAACACCTGAAATTGTTCCAAAGGTCGCACCAACAATGGAGGAAGCTAATGACAAGGATCATGAAGCTCGGACGATGTCATCGAACGTCGCAGTCGACAAGGTCGCGTGCCCCCTCCCGAGTGGTAATGCAACCTGCCTCGACTGTCCTTGTTGGTAGAAGACATGAACCCACGAACTATGAGGAAGCAATGATGAGCCCAGACTCGAGAAATGGCTAGAAGCCATGAACCAATTGGGATCCATGAGCGAAAACCAAGTATGGACTTTGGTGGACCTCCTAGCGTAATCGAAAGGCCGTTGAGTGCAAATGGATTTTCAAGAAGAAAACGGACGCAGATGGTAATGTTACTGTGTATAAAGCACGACTTGTCGCAAAAGGTTTTCGACAAGTTCAAGGTGTTGACTACGATGAGACTTTCTCTCCCGTAGCGATGTTTAAGTCCATTCGGATTTTATTAGCAATTGCTGCGTTTCATGATTATGAAATATGGCCGATGGATGTCAAGATCGCATTCCTCAATGGCAACATTGATGAAGAGTTGTATATGATGCAACCCAAGGTTTTGTCGATCTTAAGGATGTCGATAAAGTGTGCAAGCTTCAGGTTCCATTTATGGACCAAGCAAGCATCTCGAGTTGAACCTTCGTTTTGATCAAGTGATCAAGAGCTTTGGATTTGTTCCAAATTGCTACGAAGCTTGTATCTACAAGAAAGTGAGTGGGAGCTCGGTGACATTTCTGGTACTATATGTGGATGACATATTGATTATTGGAAATGACATTAACATGCTTAACAATGTGAAGAGTTATTTGAACAAGTGTTTTTCAATGAAAGACCTAGGTGAAGCTGCTTATATATTGGGCATCAAAATCTATAGAGATAGACAAAGACGCCTGATAGCTTTAAGCCAGAGTACATACCTAGACAAAGTTCTGAAAAGGTTCAGAATGGATAAGGCAAAGAAAGGTTCAGTGCCTATGTTTTCAGGTAAGATATTGATCAAGGCTCAGTGTCCAACTACGGTAAATGATAGGGAAGCTATGAGCAAAGTGTCTTATGCCTCGGCCATAGGTTCTATCATGTATGCCATGTTGTGTACTAGACCGGATGTGTCCAATGCTCTTAGTTTGACGAGCAGATATCAAAGTGATCCAGGAGTGGAACACTGGACAGCCGTGAAGAACATCCTAAAGTACCTAAATAGGACTAAAGAATTGTTCTTAGTCTATGGGGGTGATAAACACGTCAGAAAGGTTACGCCGACGCTAGTTTCGACAATCGACAAGGATGATTCTAAATCTCGCATGTGATACGTGTATATTTTGAATGGAGGAGTGAGCTGGAGAAGTCGCAAGCAAAGCGTGATCGCGGGATCTACAAGAGAAGCGAATACATGGCTCGCAGGAAGCCAAGTGAAGGAGTTTGGATCAGAACTTCATCATCGAGCTTGGCGTGGTTCCAAGTGCATTGACCCACCGGAGATATTGTGTGACAACATCGGTGCCATAGCACTAGCTAAGGAACCAAGATATCATCCAAAGACCAAGCATATCAACTGCAAGTTTCATATAATCCGAGATTATATAGCGTATGGAGATCGAAGATTAGCAAAATACATACAGATCTGAATGTCGCAGATCCATTGACTAAACCTCTTCCACGTGTAAAACATGATCAACACCTTAGTGCCATGGGTGTGAGATTGTTGCCAAATGTAAACTAGATTATTGACTCTAGTGCAAGTGGGAGACTGTTGGAATTATGCCCTAGAGGCAATAATAAAGATGTTATTATTATAATTCTTGTTCATGATAATGTTTATATTCCATGCTAGAATTGTATTGCGAAACTTTAATATTTGTGTGGTTTGTGAACAACACCGTGTCCCTAGTACGCCTATGGACTAGCTCATTGATTAATGATGGTTAAGGTTTCCTAACCATGGACATGAGTTGTCGACATTAATAATGAGATCATATCATTGGGAGAATGATATGATGGATGTCCAAACTAAGCGAAGCAATTAGATCGTGTCATCGTGTTCATCTTTTAAGCTTTTCTTATGTCAAATATTGTATTCCTTAGACCATGAGATAATACAACTCCTGTATCGGAAGAAAGCTTTGAGGTCATCAAACGTCATCCTATGAGAGGGTGATCATATAGGTGTCTCTCATGTGATCTGAAAGTACCTTGTTGGTTGTATGTTTCGTGATGGTATTTGTCACTAACAAGTCAGAGAGATATACTTAGGGACCACTCGGTAATCGATAGCAACACCGCTTGCTAGCATTTGGTTAAGGAGTTAATCACAAAGTGATATCGGATTACTGAACGAGTAAAGTACTTGTCGTGAACGAGATTGAACTAGGTATGACGGCATCGACGATCAAATCTCGCAAGTAAAATATCGCGATACTGAAGGGAATATATATATGGGATTAATTGAATCTCGCATCGTGGTTCATCCGATATGATCATCGATTAACGTGGGAGTCAATATGGGTTTCAAACCCGCTGTTGATTATTGATAGAAGATCATGTTCGCATGTTCTCGAACTCAAGGGTCACACACTTAACGTGTCTCGACGCTAGGATAGATTGGATAATTGGTTTATGAGTTTTGTTCGAGTCTCGATGGGATCCGAATATCACGAGAGGTTCGGAATGGTCCGGAGAATAAGATTCATATAAGGCAGGTTTTTGGAGTTCGAATTGTTCGGTTAATCGGTATTGTACCAAGCTTCTAGAACCTTCCTGAGGGGGACCAACATGGTCCCACCTGTCGGGAGGGGCATGGGCCTATGAGGGAGTGCCTGGCCGCATTGGAGGGGCACAAGGCCCCATAGGGCCATGGCCAAACAAGGAAACCCTAGTTTGAGCTTCTAGAAGGGGGGTTCCTTGCCCCCACTCCTCCCTCCTTGTCGCTGCCTAGGGCTTGGGAGGAGTTAGGCGCCACCTCTATATATAGAGGGCTGCGCACCCCCCACACCTTCCCTCAAGCCTAGTCGCCTCGCCTCCCTCTCTCTCTCTCCTCCCGATCGTGTGGCGAAGCCCTCAGTAAACTCTCCACCACTTGCACCCGCGCCGTTGTAGATCCAATCCGTCTCTCCACCATACTTGCTGGACCGAGGAAGGAGGAGACGTCGAGGTGCTGCACGTGTGCATCTCCCGGAGGCATCGCCACTTGCGGTGCTAGATCGGATCAGATCGCGAGGAGGAGAAGCGAGTACGACTACATCACCCACATTCCGACGAATGTTCCGCTGTGTGAATCTTCAAGGGTATGAAGATCCAATCTAATCTCTCTCGTTGTTTGCATCTCCTAGATTAGATCTTGGCTTTTCCGTTCGCATTCGTAGAATTTTTTTGATTTACTATGCTGCGAAACCCTTCACTTCTGCTTCTGAGATTGCCAGCTTACTAGACTATCCCTGAGAAAGAACAACATGCCGGAGGTGCTCTTCCTAGAGTCCATGTTGCCGGCGTGATCGGAGTCGCTGAAACCGACCAGTGTCTCACCATCACCATGGTGGTACACACACCCATGGTTTAGTGTACCAGCGATGTATCAAAGAAGATGCTTCACTGCCGCAAGGTGATCGCCCGTCGGCACCTCCATGAACCTCCTCAGGAAGCCCACGGTGAACGCAATGTCCGGGCGAGTATGAACCAGTTACCCGAGGCTGCCAATGACGCTGCGGGGAATGTTGAGTCCACCGGCATCTCCTTGCTTTCCTTGCTCAGCTGACATCATGCTTCCATGGGTGTGTGCGTGGCGTTGCAGCCCTCCATGCCCGCCTTATCGAGAAGTTTACTTGCTATACAGCCTGTGTGATCATGGCGCGCCCATGCTCTTGCTTCACCTCTAGACCGAGGTAGTATCGGAGCAAGCCAAGGTCGGTCATGGAGAAAAATCGCTTCATATCCTCCTTGAAATGGTGCACCTCTCACTGATCAGCACCGGTGATCACCAGATCATCGACGTAGACCCCGACAATCAACAGTGCGTTCCTGGTTCCTCGTGCGTACACGCCGTGTTCCGTGGCACTGCACGTGAAGCCGAGCGAAGCTAGACTTGCATTCAATTTAGCGTTCCACGTCCTTGGTGCTTGTCGTAACCCATACATGGCCTTGTGGAGCTTGTAGACACCATGCTCATGTTCATCGGCGATGAACCCTGGTGGCTGGGACACGTAGACATCCTCCTCGAGATCTCCATCCAGGAACGCGGATATAACATACATATGATGAACCTCCGAGCTACGGTACACCACCAGAGCGAGGATGAGCCGCATAGACTTGAGCCTTGCCACTAGCACGAAGACCTCCTCGAAGTCCACACCTTGACGCTGTAAGTAGCCCTTTGCGACAAGCCAGATCTTGTGCTTGACGATATGCCCTATTGACATATTCTAAAGTTCAACATTGATCATCGATTGACCAACAAAACTTAATCTATGTGCTACAAATCATGATTTATGTGCTACTTCCTTTCGAATTAGATGTCATAAAGTTATATAGATTTGTATATATTTTAATGTATAGATAAATGTGGACCTATACAAATCTGTGACTCGCTCTTTTCCAAATCACCTGTGTTGTGCTGCGTTTTAGCTTTTGTTAAAGAGTAGTTGACTCCAGTTCCTTCTCCTCCTCACCCTCTCCCGTGAACAGTTCCTTGGGAGAAAAATAAAGCGGTTGGGCCAATCTCGAGCCCCTCCGGTGGCGATGCCGGCCAAAGGTGGCGGAGGGGAGGCGCCGGAGTAGTTTAGGGTAGTAGGTTGGTTGGTTTGCGGCGGTTTCGTCGCGGGTTCGGGCTCTGTCCCGGAGTTTTGCCCAGGTCGTTGACCCAGATCTGGGGCATGCTGGTAGGTTTTCTCTCTCGTGTGCTCCCGTGGTCGAAGCCTTCGGGGAGATCTGCTGCTGGAGGCTCTCAATAAGGGTCTAGGAACCGGCATCTGGGTGGGAGTGGAAGCTACGATGCCTTTCTTCACTGGCCGTGGTGGCGGGGGAGAAGGGCGTGGTGGCGGGTGGTGCAACGGCTTCTCTTCCTACCGTGGAGGCGAGGGGTCATGGAGTCGCGTCGTCCTCCTCTTCCTCATCTGGATGCCGGTGCTGTCCATGCCGAGGCAGGTTCCCTCTCCAGCTTCCTCTGGCTACCATGGTGGCGGCTAGGAGAGCCGGGTCTGGTTGCGTGCGGCGGCGGTTGATACTTTTGGAGCTTCTCTCCTGCGTCTCTTTGGCGGCTGCTCCGTCATCACGCCGGACCCAATGGCAGTAGGGCTGCCGCTCCGCGCTGCTCTGCTCCTCTCGTCGGTTGCTTCCTGTGGCTTGGACGGCTGTCGATGCTGGAGATTCGTCGTCGATCTGGAGGAGGATGAAGACCAAGGACTTAATTGCTTTTTCAAGTTTCTTTTAGGGTCTTCAATGCAAATTCTTGGGTCTCTATGTAATTTTTATCCTTTCGGCCTTTCTGTACTCCATCGGCTTCCTTGCAGCACCCGTTCAATGTTAAAAAAAAAAGCTTTTGTTAAAGAGTTTCGTCAAAAGTTTGGCGTAAGGGTAGGCTCAGCCAGAAAACCAAATCGCATCATTATCAACCGGACATCCGCTATTTAGTTTTCAGAACCTTCTTCCAGGTTCCCCCACACGCTGCGGCGGCCACGGCTTGTGCTGCTCCGATCCGGCTGATCGGAGCAAGGGGGAGAATGCCGTGCTGCCAATGGGTGCTCTCCGTGGCCGAGAGCAGCAGCAGCAACAACACGCCGTCATGGCTCCACCGCCTCCACGCCAAGGGCGGCCTCTCCTTCCCCTCCCACCTCCAAATCGACGACCTCCTTTACGGCCAACCCAAGCCGCCCACTCCCCCTTCCCCTCCCCCTCCACCTCCCCCTCCCGCCCTTCTCCCTCCTCCGCCGCCGCCCCCCGCTTCCTCTGACCGCCGCCTCGCCGTCATCAACACCCAGGACCTGCCTCCCAAGCCCAAGCCTATCCTCAAGCCACCCCGCAACCCCACCCGCCCAAACCCTAGCGACAACAATAACAACGACAACATCAACCATCCGTTACAGATACAGCCGCCGCCACTCTCCGGCGTCATCTCCGACCTCTTCGCTGTCCCCTCCGCCCCGCGATCCAGCCGCCCGCCCAAGCCCTTCCGCAAGCAGTCCCGACCCCGTCCTCGCCCCAAGGACAAGTCTGCCAGCAAGGACGACAAAGGCAAGGCTAAGGCCAGGAAGCGCCGCCGGGCCGACAGGGGCGCTGGTGACGTGGATGGGGAGAGACGCTCTAAGACAGATGTCACCGTCATCGATACCAGCACCGACGGGTGGAAGAGGGCCAAGCTGCTCATCCGCAAGGGCCCCGCCTGGAAGATCCGCGACAGGAAGTACTCCGAGATCTCGGAAACTGAGGAGCTCAACAAGGGCAAGAGGAGGGCCGGACTGGTTGCCAAAGTACTGAGGGATAAGGAGAGGGAGAAAGATGCGGCCTCGCCGGTGAGTGATCCTCATGTTTTGCAGTATGTGAACTGTTCAATTTGCTTGTCCATGCATTCAGAAGATCACATGTTTAGCTGTTTGGAGAGTTCGTGTCTAGAAAATCCTCGTTTAGACATTGCAGCAGGCTTATACTGATTGGCAAATTGTTCAGGGATCATGGATTCTGTTCATGTTCAGGCACTTGTGAATGATAGGATCGCAATGTGGATATTGAAGAGATTGTGCCCTTTATAGTTGAGAGATAGCAGATTCAATTGTTACTACTCCCTCCGTCTTAAAATAGATGCTGATTCATCCAAATTTTGACAATCTGAGACATCTATTTTGAGACGGAGGGAGTATATGTTATTTGGTCTTACCTTGCTTCTCTTTAGGGCTCCATGCACATTTTCCTTTGTGTCTATATGTACCTGTGTTATGTGCATGGTTGGCTGTCTGTGTACATACATAGGGTGATAAGGGACATGTATAGACAAATTCTGCATTTGACGTGTGTTTCTGTGTTTTTGTTAAGTTGCTAGATACTTCAAGGGCCTTGCTTGTGTTGTTAGATGTTTTTCTTGATGATAAAAGCATGCCAGTGGTTAGATAAGGGATGATAAAGGCACATGGATTATGACTCTGGTTACCAGTTGGGTTGGATCGAATGTTGCGCACTATCAGACACAATTATCTGGTGTTTTCTGGTCTTGGAATCGTGAAGTATTTCTGTTAGTTAAATTGTTTATGCAGGATTTTGTTACCACGCATAGAGTCTAGTTTACTTCTGTTACACCAAGCAGGAGATGCCTATATTTTTATTTATTGGTTTTTGGATGATGATGTTTCTTTGAAGGACATCTGCACACTTGTATAATCTCATTTCAGATAAATGTGCTTGGAATTTGGATCAGCAAGTTTTAGCTTTTGATTGTTGCTTGGGAGGGGGGGGGGGGGGGGGGGATGGCTTAATCTCTGACTCACTCACCTTAGATGAAAGGGGAAATCTACTCCATTCTTCTGTTGCAGCTCTAGCCTCCTTATCAAAAGCACTGAGATGTGCGGCACAGATTGTAAGGGAAAAGAAACAAGTTTTAGTTAAGTCACTTTAGTCGCACCTACCAATTATCATCATATTGGCAATATGTGTTATAGCTGCCTCGTGAGCAAACCAAAATCTGTTGGACACAAACCATTCTCTGTGAGAACAATAACTCAGTGAGTAATGATTCTTGAACATAGGCTTTGTGGTTAATCTGCATGTTAACATAGTAATAACATGAATGGAATTGTATTAGTAGGTATGATGTACAAATTTCAAGTGGATAAAATGTGATGGATTAAGGATGCATGATTTTTCTCTAAGGCTTTGTGTGATGTATATGTACTCCAGGGAAACATCCATGCTAGTAGTGGAGATCTGATGAAGGTACCGGATGATGACATCCAAACAGTGAAACGGTAACCTGATTAACTCTCTGGTCTTAGGATGATCTTTTGTTGTAACACACAAACCATTGATTGATGCCTTTTGAATCTAAAGAAAACTTCTTTCATGTGATCATTGCAGACCAAGAAGCTCTGAACCTGTACCATTAGCCCAAAGTGCAGCTATTCTTCTGTTACCAAGTTCAAGTACCATTAGCCAGCCCTGAAGGAGGCTTTAAAACAGAAATGAAGGCTTTAAGCCAGGAACCAACATAGCAACAATGTTCTCATTACTTTGGGATTAACAAATTCAGCGAACTCATTACGTTTGTGCCATCCTCTTCATCTGTTGATGTCTTCATTGATATCTATAAAATTTATGATTCCTATTATTCATGGCATCTGAAGCTGGAGCCGCAATAATTTCATGCTCGAAGATGAACTTCCGAACTTCGTATAAATGCTGGTGTTAGCAAATGTTGCATTAGGCATGGGTTTGGTCATTTTAATGTGTGGCATAGATGTTTATACTGGTAGCTTGGTTATTATTGACTTATTGTAGAACTTCAGTTGCTATTGTCGGCAAATTGTTGCATGTAAGGTATAAAGATGACTGGGAAAAAGTTTGTCGCTGTTGGTTTGAGTTTATTGTCTCCCAACTTGTTAGCTTCCATCTTATGTATACCTTGCAGTAGTGACGTTTACTTTTGGAGAACATATCATTTTCTTTCTTAATTATTGACGTCTACAAAGGCACATTCAGAGTGCACAAAATTCACATGAAACAGGTATATTCCGCTATTCCCACAGAACCTGGTAAACCCTTTGGTTTTCCAAATATGACATAAATTGCTGTGTATTATGGAGAGTTAGGTAAGTTTGTTGGAAGAAAGCTTAAAAATATGTTGGCTGTGAACAAGGGATCAAATATATAAGAGCTCAAAGGAATCCTATTTATTACTCATAGTCAACTCAGTGTCTTCGTTTTCTCTATTGGTAGCTTTGTTCGAATCGTACATTACTTGTCTGTTCATTTCGCCGCTTTGTTTCAGAAAAAAAATGATCTAACTATTTTATCAATCGTACCATACTTTTTTAGGGTAACCATACATTACTAAGATGTTATTATATGCTCTTTTGATTATTTTAGCCTGTGTTGTAACTATGGATGCCATCTTCAAATATTAATCCTCTCAATTTGGTTAGGCAAGTCTTTTATGTCAAAGAGTGGGAATTGGCAGAAAAGGAACAACCGGTCTCTGATTTAATATTAACAATAGAAACTTTAATACATATCTTGAGTTCACTCAAACTTTAGGCCCACATCGTTCTAATGACAAGACCAGGTACATATCATTTATTATCAGAAATGGTAAGCAGGACAGGACACCATCAGCTCTCAATGGCGACACCAGGAGCCACGACCTTGATCATCCTCGGTGTCTTGCTTGTTCCTGCAGCAATGTTGGCCAGGACATGCCCTTGTTCATAGGCTGAGAGATGGACTCCAAGCGCTGCTCTCCCTGAGGGATCCAGGTTCCCTGACCACTGAGCATCCCACTCTACCGCCTTTGCCGTGCTGCATGCGACGCTTGGCCCGCCTGGCACTGTCAGGATTGCCGAGTTCTGGTACAAGAGCAATGGACATGCTTGCATCAACCTTCCTGTTCTATGTCAATGTGAGTTTTCGTTTCATGCTCATGCTGTTTTATTTACTCACCTGGGGGAAGAACCTCTCAAAGATCATCCTGTAGCAGTAGGCCTCCTTTGTTGTCGGAGTGTTGTGTGTGTAGATGAATTTTGCATTTGACATCATCTTATCAGTCACCTGAATCAATAATTCGATGTAGCTTTTAGTTAAGTCGTTTCTACTAATAACAATAAAATTTTACTATAGCAGCATTAATTACAATCGATTCTGCGTGAGCCTTTAGGCCGTCAATCCAGCTGTAGCCAACACCATCACTGAACTGCTCTTTCTGCCTGTACAGAATATGCTGCAATTCCCACACAACAGAAATTGTTAACTTCACTGCTCTATTATTATATACTCCCTCTGTCTCAAAATAGATGTCGTAAATTTGTCTAGATTCGCATGTATCTAGACGCGTTTTAGTGTATAGGTACATGCAAATCTAGACAAATCTTCGACATCTATTTCGAGATGGAGGGAGTATTTAATATAGCAGAAGTTTGAACTAAAAGTTACCTTTGGAAGGAATGGCTCCTCCTCGTCATCAAATGCTTTCCGTAGCACCCACTTCTCAATTCTTCCAAGATCAGGTCTGATCTGTAACATCAGAAATGGTAATAATTGTTTAAAGGCAGAAACTAGGAAGATATATAGAAATAATAACAATGTGGTACACTCTTTCCCAAGTTTCTAGATTTGAAAGGTTTGAGCTTGAGCATACCATCTTCCACTCAGGGTCTATGCTCATTGCCTCATTGATGAACTCCTTGTCCAAGAATGGTACACGTGCTTCAAGACCCCATGCAGATGTTGCCTTGTTGGCCCGCAAACAATCGTACTGATGCAAAGCTTTGATCTACAAAATAATAATTATGTCAGGGTGTCTGGATCTGCCATTTCCTGAATATGCCTATTTTATTCACCTTATGACAGGTTTCACGGTGGAGTTCCTCCTTGTTGGGGGCCTTGTGGAAGTAAAGGTATCCTCCGAAAATCTCATCGGAACCCTCTCCAGAGATGACCATCTTGACCCCAAGTGACTTGATCTTGCGAGACATCAGGAACATCGGCGTGCTTGCCCTGATCGTCGTCACGTCATATGTTTCTGTGTGATAAATCACATCTTCAATTGCATCGATGCCGTCCTGCAATGATTTGTTGCTATCAGTACCAGACTACAAGTAGTTTGGTATGATCAACAGATGAAGCATGCTGCTACCTGAACAGAGAAGTGGAACTCATGGTGCACGGTGCCCAGGTAATTGGCGACCTCCTTTGCAGCCTTCAGATCAGGAGATCCCTGCGCAATAATATTTTGCACTCTTGTTACAATTTGTTACAAATGTGCTGAAAACTATGATCATTTTCTGTCCTTCTCAGTTTCATACCTCAAGGCCAACACAAAAGGAATGTAGCTTAGTCCCCCAACGCTTTGCAGCCTTTGTCCCTGCCAGGTGACGAACTGCGACTGCTGCAACCAATGATGAGTCAAGGCCACCAGAGAGCAGAACACCAAATGGAACGTCTGTCATAAGCCTCTTGATGACAGCCTGAAAGAAGACTAGTTAGACCATGGCGGGTTCCGAAATTTGGTTACTTTTCGATTTCAGACACAATAGTCTGACCTTTTCGAAAGCCTTCCTCAGAGCAAGTGGATCATATGGCACTGAAGGAATGGCCTCGGAGAACCAAGGTGGGTTGTACCATCTCTTGAAACCTCCCTGCTTGCTGGAGTAGAGATGGCCAGGGGGAAAGATCTCAAAGTGCTCACAGTCATCATTTAACCCCTTCATCTCGGATGATATCCACACCGACCCTGGGAATTTTTTAGAACATGAGCACATATGTTGACAGATCTACTTGATACATGGGCGAGTACTATTACTAGTGCAAGACAAGATTGTTGCGGGGCAGATTTTGTGAAGCACTGTTGAGTAAATTTAACGTTGAATTACCATCAATCCCCCAGCCAATATACAGGGGTGTGACACCTATGGCATCGCGGGCAGCAATGAAGCTATGGTCGCGTGTGTCGAGCAAGACGAAGGAGAAGACACCATCCAGCATGTCAATGAAGTTCTCTCCATGCTCCTCATACTACAGAATGGTAAAGAAAAGTCATGCATCCGCAGTTGGTTAATTGTGTCTATATTTGCTCCACTGGGGCCATTTTTCTATTTACTGTAGTCCCTCACAAAAGCAGGACATATGCAGCAAGCCATCCTGTTATTATTCTGTCTTTTGTACATACGAAGTTGTGTTTTACTTGTGATACACATATAGCTTAGTTTTTCATAACTTGGTGAACCATATATATCTTAATGATATGTATTTTCTTTGTTGTACCCATGTGACTAACCAGGTGTGCGATGACTTCGCAGTCGCTGCCAGTCCTGAAGGTGTGGGAGGAGAGCTGCGCCCGGAGTTGTTCATGGTTGTAGATCTCCCCGTTCACCTGCACAGAAAAGCCTCCTTCCTTTTGAGTATAAAAAACCAGGTAACCTAAATACAGACATACACACACATATAGGATGGTTAGTATAAACGTACCGTGACGGCAATGGACTTGTCTTCGTTGTAGAGCGGCTGGTCACCGGAGGCTGGGTCGATGATGGCAAGGCGCTGGTGGGAGAGGTAGGAGTCGCCGACCTGGTACATCCCGCTCCAGTCCGGGCCACGGTGCTTGAGCCTGCGCGAGAGCTCGAGCACGTGGGCTCTCTTCCCCTGAGAGTCGTCGGCACATCCCAGCACCGCCAGTATGCCACACATTTTCGCTAAATCAGCTAGAGCAGTGTGTATGTTTGTTACAAGAGGAGGAGCTCTAAGAGAGTTGGGTGCTGGAGGAGTGGCAGAAGAGCTTGTATTTATAGGCTGCCAAGAGAGCTGAGAGTGAGTCGCTAGCGCGGCTCAGCAGCAGGGATGCCGGGTTAGACCAGTCCATTGTTGCATTGCACTTGCACATGACTATGTTGCATGTATTCTATTCCATCTTTTCCTTTCTCTTTTGGTATCTTGTGATGACTCATCTGATCCAGACACTCTCTTACCGCCGTGTCATCTCCACACATTATTGATTAATTTATTGTTTTGTGCTACACATTCTTTTTTTTCTTTCGTACCCTGTATGTGGTAAGTATTTTTCTGCCAAGTACAAAGCATGGACATATTTTATGGAATTGTATACGGCGTAGAATGTATTATTTGGTTTATAATATGTCAGAGATGCATCTTGTTGGGCGATCCGGATCTCTATGGATATGCTTGCTTATGTAATCGTTTCCGGCATTATTGGTGGGGAGTGTCGTCATGAGCGGTTGTTCATGTGCATGGCTGCAGCTAGCCATAGCTCTTGGCTCTATTGCCACGTGCCCAGTACTGGTGAAGCTCTCCTTGTACTGTGGAGCTGCATGCCACCGCTGGCACATTACTTTTTCTCTCTCTCTCTCAGAAGGTAGGTAAGCTGGTCACAGTAAGAGCATTTTACCGGCGCTATGGGGCAAAAATCACTGTTTTGACCTAATTAACGAATGATTTCACAAATTGATTTACTTTTTCGAAGATATCCTGATCTGATTTGTTTTTACGGCGCTTTACCAGAGGGCGCCATGGTCAGCAGCACGGCGCTTCCCGCGCGCCCTCCGAAAACATCATGGTCCCGTCCGACGTGGCGGCCGCTGTGGCCCACGCGGACCCGTTTTAATGTTTGGCGCTTTTCTCGGAGCGCCATGCTACTAGGCACGACGCTTTTGCGAAAAGTGCCATAGTCCTTAACCCCCGAGAAAAGCGCCAAACATTAAAAGCCGGCGACCATGCGCGATGGCGCCCCATGGATGCATGGCGCTTTTGCGAGGAGCGCTGTGTTGCTGACCATGGCGCCCTCTGGTAAAGCGCCATAAAAACAGGTCAGATCAGGATATCTTTGAAAAAGTAGGTCAATTCGTGAAACCATTCGTTAATTAGGTCAAAACAGTGATTTTTGCCGCGCTATGGAGAGCTTCGGCAGATGGTGCTTCCCTATACGGATTCACACTGGTGCGTCCAATACTGATGGCCCTAATACTGATTTGGCAAAGTAAAATGCAAATTCATTACTCCCTCCGATCCATATTAGTTGATTTCAATTTATATGTATCTATCACATAAATTTTTCTAGATACATTCAAATTAAAATCAACTAATATGAATCAGAGGGAGTACAAAGAATTTGAAGGGTTTAACGAATAGAAATTCAAAGTTCACACGGAAATAAACAAGTTCTGGACACATACACATGCCATCAAAGTTTGGTCGCTAAAATAACATATGTCGCCCGACGATCATCCATCAAACGAAGAGCGACACATCCTCCATCACCATGGGTCCTCATCGCTGGGCATCGGCTCGGTCATTGGTGCAGGTGTAGCTACCACCGAAGCTGCCGCTGCAGCCATTATCTCCTTGCTGATGTGATCACGATACATCTCGTGCCACACCCATATCTACGGATCCATCGTTGATATGTCGGCTATCAAGATTTTTACCTCCTCCTTTTATCTTAGCCAATGCAAACCGCGAAGCCTCATCATTGCCTTGAGCATGCCGGCTTGGGCTTCCATCTTGGAGGCTAATGCAAATTCATCCTTGTTGTCGGCCTTGTGCAACTTGAGGACATCCAATAACTAGCAAATATAGAACACATGAATGCTCAAGATGACTGTGTGTCAAATTGATGTATGCACAAGATGAGTTAGCAACTTACATAGTCGACCATGATAGACTTGGCCGCCTTCGGAGATGTCGAGGCCGAGGCCGAGCAACGCCGCCATAGAGCCCTCTCCGAAGCAATCACCATCAATGTGTGTCGGCGCCTCTTGCGGTCCAAAGTCCCGTACTTGACCCTGGTGACCTTGGCCTCCCACTCCTCGCTCGACATGGTGGGAGGCTGTCCCTTTAGCGTCTTCTTGTGTGGCTTCGCTTTCCCTATCGCCTTCTTATTCGGTCGCATACCGGTGGCGAGAGGGAGAGGAGGGTCAGCAATCTAGAGGAGGGAGAGCGAGAACTAGAGCTACTGGATTCTGCTACTGGAGTGACGGGCGGCAACATCAATTGGAGACGGTATGGAGTGGAATTTGGGGGGAGGGGGGGATGGGAGTAGAAACAGAGGAAAAAATGGGTTTTCGCGTGTACGGCTGCCAGTTGAATCCCTCGGCCGAAATCAAACGTGTCAACGAGTGCCGGCGCTCCCAAAGCGACCCTTGCATGCAGGAGACGGTGTGGGCGTCCCAACTATCGTGTTGGTCTCCAAACTATGCTAATGGTTTTTGGGACGCATCGGTGTGATCTAAAATTTGATCTGGTTTCTAATAGGCCTTCATGGGATCGCCAAATGGGTTGCCAAGGCGATTGCAAACAGGGTGGCGCCCGTTCTCCCTCAGATGGTGGGGGTGTTGGAGATATGCCCTAGAGGTAATAATAAATGTAGTTATTATTATATATCTTTGTGTTTATGATAAATGTTTACATTCATGCTATAATAGTATTAACAAGGAAACCATTAATACTTGTGTGATTTGTAAACTTAATTTGAAGTCCCTAGTATGGCCTCTATACTTCACTAGCTTGTTGGTTGATTGATGATGTGGTTTCTTTGTCATGAACATTGAGATGTTATCAACAACAAGATCATATCGTTAGGAGAATGATATGGTGGACATACTCCTATAGACAAGCGTAGCATAAAGATCAAGTCATTTCAATAGTTCAATTGCTATATGCTTTCTGATACATAGTGACCTAATTCCTTCGACCATGAGATCATGCATATTGCCTTTACTGGATGGATGCTTTGATGTCATCAAACACCACACCGTATGTGGTGGCTATAAAAGTGGCATTGGGTGTTCGGAAAGTATTGGTTGAAACACATGGATCAAGAGTGGGATTTGTCCATCCACATGACGGATAGATATTCTCTGGGCCCTCTCGGTGAAATGTC
Source organism: Avena insularis (assembly GCA_023614405.1). Classification (NCBI taxonomy): domain Eukaryota; kingdom Viridiplantae; phylum Streptophyta; class Magnoliopsida; order Poales; family Poaceae; genus Avena; species Avena insularis. The sequence continues at coordinate 300,948,464 of CM042693.1, read as the reverse complement.
ATCCAATTAGCTTGCAAGCATGTGACTTGGTCACAAGGGATCACATATCACGGGAACGAGAAAAGAGTACTTATCAGTAACGAGGTTGAACTAGGTATGCAGAGATACCGACGATCATGACCTCGGATAAGTAACATATCGTGAGACAAAGGGAAATTGGTATCGTATGTAAGTGGTTCATTCGATCGCAAAGTAATCGTAGAAATATGTGGGAGCCATATGAATTTCCAGATTCCTCTATTGGTTATTGTTCGAGAAGTGTCTCGATCATGTCCGCATAATTCACGAACCGTAGGAGACACACTTAAGGATTGACGTTGTTTGAGTAGTTATGGTATTATGAGAAAGAGACCGAATGTTGTTGAGTCTCGGATGGGATCCGGATATCACGAGGTGATCCGGAATGGTCCGGAGAATAAGATTCATATAAGGAAAGTCCGTTTTGGAGTTGGGGAATGGTTAGGTGTTTTCATCGGGAACATTCTAGAAGGTCCCGGAATGTCCGGCACTCCGGGGGGGAAGGGGTACATGAATGTGTCATTGCAAGATGGAATGATTGCATCATGTACTAAGTGTTCTCGCTGTCCAAAATAAAGGGTTTATTTAATTCCTAAATTGAAAGTCAACTGCCAGTTTTCAATAAACCGCCAGCTTTTAGGAAGAGGAGAAGTTGAAACCGACTTGGGGAGGAGTCCTCCTCCCAAGCAGTGGCCAGCCCTAGGCCGAGTTGGGGAGGACTCCTCCTCCCTGGCGCAGCCCTCCCACCTATAAAGGAGGGCAGGGCCTCCCTCTAGAGACACACAGTTCCTATCCTCTAAACTAGAAACTAGACCTAGACCCGGTTTAGAGCTGTTTTTGCTTAGAGCCTTCTAATTGGTTTAGAGCCTCTAATTGGTGTGTCTAATTACTAGACCACTAATAGCCTCTCTCATAAGCTCCACCATACTCTTGACGGCCAAGGCGTGAAGCCTGCGGGATCTCCCTCTACCTCGGTACCACGCCCGTTGTCTTTGCCGGAATCGCGAGGAGAGTGCTACAACCTCCGCTGCTGGAACAAGGAGAGGAAGGTCTTCGTCAATCGACGTGTGACCCCATGGGGGGCGCTGGGAACGCCACGGAAGGATCGTCACGCGATCTTGAGATCGGAAAAGAGTACGACTACATCACCCACGAGAATCTGCTCTCGTTAAACACTTTGGAATCTTCGAGGGTGAGTTATTCCATCGACTCGTTGCTACAATCTAGTAGATAGATCTTGGCTTGTTTGTTTGTATGATAGAAAATTTTGTTTTCCATGCTACTGAACCCCTCTGATGGTATCGAGCCGTGTCTATATGTAGATCTCAGACGAGTAGAACACAATGGTCATTGTGGGCGTTGATGCTTTTATTGTAGATTGCTTTTTGTGTACTTTGCATCTTGCGGTATGTTGGGATGAAGGCCGGCTAACCTTACATGACATCGTTCATGAGACTTGCTCCACACTAACATGCAACTTGTATTGCATAAGTGGCTTTATGGTGCTGTTTCTCCTAGCATAGTTAAGATCCAATTTACAACGGGTAATCAACAATGCTAGTATCAATGTTGTGGTTCTTGTTCGTAAGTTAGAGCGACACTTATGGAAAGCCCCAAACCACGTAAAATATGCAAAGAAAGTAGAAGCGTCTAACTTTGTTTTGCAGGGGTGTCTGATGATGTGATATGGCCATGATTGTGATTATATTTGATGTATGCAATGTTCCTTATTGTAAGTTGGCAACGCGGAGCCATATGGTTGTCTTTAATTTATTAAGACCTGCGTGTCTATTCAAAATAGTTGTAATAGTTGAAGCTGGTGGGCGACAACCATGAAGAAGCGTCATTGACCTTGATGCTATGCGGAGATGATGGAGATCATGTTAGCTTGAAGATGGAGATCGGAAGCACAAAGAAGAAAGGCCATATCATATCACATATTATGAATTGCATGTGATGTTAATCCTTTATGCATCTTGTATTGCTTAGTAGGCTGACGGTAGCATTATAAGATGATCCCTCATGCACATAAATTTCAAGTTCTAAAGTGTTCACCCTTAGTATGCACCGTTGCCAAAGCTTGTCGCTCAAGCACCACGTGATGATCGGGAGTCTTTGATTCCGAGGGTGACTACAAAGTAAGCAAGCCAGATTTGCTTATGCTGAAGCTAAGGATTGTCTTGACTAGACTAGCATGTAAAGACATGGACTCGTGAACACGGATCGCCGAAGGCAAAGCATGAATCATATAGTAGATATGATGAACATGATGATTGTTCGCCATTGAAACTATATCAACTCTCGTGATGATCGGTGTTGATGTAGTGGATTTGGTTCGTGTGATCACTAAAACAATGTGAGGGATGTTGTTTTGAGTGGGAGTTCACCTAGTTTAATTTCATTAATTAATTTGAACTCAGTTTGTCATAAACTTAGTCTAAACTATTGCAAATATGTTGTAGATCAATGGCAGCCCCTACCATCAATTTTAATGCGTTCCTAGAGAAAGAAAAGTTGAAAAACAATGGAAGCAACTTGGATTGGTTCCGCAATTTGAGATTGTCCTCACAATGGTAATTTGACCTATGTGCTGGATGCACGCTAGGTGACCCACTGCACTGATGCTACCGATGAAGTAAAGAATGTTTACCTCGCTCGAAGAATCGGTACTCCATAGTTCAGTGTGCTATCTTGTATGGTTTAGAATCGAGACTTGAAAAGGTTTGAAGAGTCGACCCATATGATATTGTCGAGGATCTCAAATTAATCTTTGAGACTCATGCGGCAATTGAAAGTTATGAAGCTTCTGAAAAGTTCTTTAACTGCAAGATGGAAGAGGGTAGCTCCGTCAGTGAGCATGTGCTTAAGATGTCTGGGCACGCAAATAAACTTCAAAGTTTGGGTATAGTGATTCCTAATACTTTGGGGTTTACCGCATCCTCAATCACTACCACCAAGTTACAAGAACTTTGTGATGAACTACAACATGCGAACATGAACAAAGAGTTGCGAACTATTTGCTATGTTAAAATCTGAAGTGGAGATCAAGAAAGAGCACCAAGTGTTGATGGTCAATAAGACCACCAAATTCAAGAAAGGCAAGTCTAAGCGGAAGGGACACTTCAAGAAGGGTGGTAAGAAAGTTACCATACCGACGAAGAGGACCAAGGCTGGACCCAAGCCTGGCCGAGTGCTTTTCTTGCAAGGGAGAAGGTCCTTTGAGCGGAATTGCCCAAAGTACTTGGCAGATTTGAAGAACGGCAACATCAAGAAGAAAGGTATATCCGATATACATGTTATTGATGTGTATCTCACTAGTATTCGTAGTAGTGCACGGTATTTGATACTGGTTCGGTTGCTCATATTTGTAACTCGAAGCAGAGCTATGTAATAAGCGGAAGCTAGTAAAGAACGAGGTGACGATGCGTGGGAAGCGGATCAAAGGTTGATGTGATCATGATCGCACACTACCTCTTCATCTACCATCGGGATTAGTTTTATACTTAAATAATTGTTATTTGGTGCTGCGTTGAGCATGAACATTATATCGGGATCTTGTTTATTGCGAGGCGGTTACTTGTTTAAATCCGAGAATAATGGTTGTTCGATTTATATGAGTAATGTGTTTTATGCACATGCACCTTTGATAGATGGTCTATTCATATTGAATCTCGATAGTAGAAATACACATATTAATAACATTGAGGCTAAACGTTTGAAATCAAGCGATAATTTGACCTATATGTGGCAATCGCTGCCTTGGTCACATTGGAGTGAAGCGTATGAAGAAACTCCATTCGATGGACTTCTTGAATCACTTGATTTTGAATCACTTGAAAGATGCGAAGCATGTCGATGGGTAAAATGACTAAGACTCCATTTTACGGTATGATGGAGCGAGCTACGACTTATTGGAAATCATTCATACCGATGTGTGTGGTCCAATGAGTGTAGCATCTCGCAGTGGTTATCGTTATGTTCTTACCTTCACGGATGACTTGAGTAGATATGGGTATATCTATTTCATGAAACATAAGTCCGAAACTTTCGAGAAGTTTAAGGAGTTTCAAAGTGAGGTAGAGAATCAACGTAAGAAGATTAAATTTCTACGTTACGATCGTGGAGGTGAATATCTAAGTTACGAGTTTGGCGAGCATTTGAAGAAATGTGGAATACTTTCGAGTTGACACCGCCGAACACCACAACAGTAATGGTGTGTACGAACGTCGAATCGAACTCTCTTAGATATGGTTCGTTCTATGATGTCACCAGATTTGCCACTATCATTTTGGGGTTATGCATTAGAAACAGCATTCACTTTAAATAGGGCACCGTCTAAATCCGTTGAAACGACACCGTATGAATTATGGTTTGGGAAGAAACCTAAATTGTCGTTCCTTAAAGTTTGGGGATCTGAAGCCTATGTAAAGAAGTTACAGGACAAGCTTGAACCCAAAGCGGAAAAATGCGTCTTCATAGGATACCAAGGAAACTATTGGGTATACCTTCTATCATAGATCCGAAGGCAAAATCTTTGTTGCCAAGAATGGATCCTTTCTAGAGAAGGAATTTCTCTCAAAGAAGTGACTGAAGGAAAGTAGAACTCGACGAGGTTGTCGAACCTTCTCTCGAATTGCGAGTAGCGCAAAGACGGAAGAAGTTCTGTGGTGCTGCACCAATAAGAGAGGAAGCTAGTGATGGTGATCATGAAACTTGGTTGAAGTTGCTACAGAGCCTGAGGTCAACGAGAAATCGTACCACCTGCATTGGTATGATTCCGTTATGAATGTCATGTTGGTGGACAACACCGATGACCCGAGACATATGAGGAAGCAATGATGAGCCAGATTCCAATAAATGGCAAGAAGCCATGAAATCCGAGATTGGATCCATGTACGAAAACCAAGTATGGACTTTGGTGGACTTAGGATGGCCGGAAGGTCACGAGAACAAATGGATTTTCAAGAAGAAAGCAGATCTTGATGGTAATGTTATCGTTTATAAAGCTCGACTTGTCGCAAAAGGGTTTCGACAAATTCAAGGAGTTGACTACGATGAGACTTTCTCACGGTAGCGAAGCTAAAGTCTGTGAGGATTATGTTAGCAATCGCTGCATATTATGATTATGAGATATGGCGATGGATGTCAAAACAGCATTCCTCAATGGAGACATTGATGAAGAGTTGTATATGATGCAACCCAAAGGTTTTGTCGATCCTAAAGATGCTAACAAGGTATGCAAACTTCAACGGTCCATCTATGGATTGAAGCAAGCATCCAAGTTGGAATCAACGCTTTGATAAGGTAATCAAAGTTTTGGTTTTATACAAACTTATGGAGAAGCTTGTATTTACAAGAAAGTGAGTGGGAGCTCTGTAGCATTCTTAATACGTATGTGGATGACATATTGTTGATTGGGAATGATGTAGACCTTCTTAATAGTGTCAAAGAGTATTTGAATAATAGTTTTTCAATGAAGGATCTTGGCTGAAGCAGCTTACATATTAGGCATAAAGATTTATAGAGATAGATCGAAGCGCCAAATATCATTGTCACAAAGTACATATTTGGACAAAGTTCTAAAGAGGTTTGGAATGGAAGATAGCAAGAAAGGGTTCTTGCCCATGTTGTAATATGACCTTGAGTAAAACTCAAAGTCCGACATCGGCGAAGATAGAGAAAAGATGAGTAAGACTCCTATGCCTCAGCCATAGGATCTCTAATGTATGCCATGCTATGTACTAGACCCGACATCGCATATCTCGTTAGTCTAACTAGCAGATATCAAAGTGATCCAGAGTGGATCATTGACAATGTCAAAAACATCCTTAAGTACTTGAGAAGAACTAAGGATATGGTTCTTTCTTATGGAGGTGATGAACAGCTCGTTGTTAATGGTTACACCGATGCTAGTTGGAACACCGATCCGGATGATTCTAAATCACAACTGGATCGTATTTATTTTGAATGGTGCAGCCGAAGCTGGAGGAGTGCAAAGCAAAGCGTTGTGGCGAGATCTTCAACTGAATCGGAATACATGGCTGCCGGAGGCTTCACAAGAAGCGATATGGATGAAAGAGTTCATTACAGCTGGGTGTGGTTCCTAGTCGCTGGACCCAATGTCTATCTCTGTGATAACATGGGCGCCATAGCCAATGCGCAAGAACCAAGGTCACACAAGAAGTGAAGCATATCAAGCTGCTTTCACGCTATTCGAGAACATATCCAGGATGGGGATATAAAGATTTGCAAAGTACACACAGATCTGAATGTGGCGGATCCATTGACTAAACCTCTCCCAAGGGCAAACATGACCAACACCAAACTGCCATGGGTGTTCGGTATATTACCATGTAATCTAGATTAGATGACTCTAGTGCAAGTGGGAGGCTGTTGGAGATATGCCTAGAGGTAATAATAAATGTAGTTATTATTATATATCTTTGTGTTTATGATAAATGTTTACATTCATGCTATAATAGTATTAACAAGGAAACCATTAATACTTGTGTGATTTGTAAACTTAATTTGAAGTCCCTAGTATGGCCTCTATACTTCACTAGCTTGTTGGTTGATTGATGATGTGGTTTCTTTGTCATGAACATTGAGATGTTATCAACAACAAGATCATATCGTTAGGAGAATGATATGGTGGACATACTCCTATAGACAAGCGTAGCATAAAGATCAAGTCATTTCAATAGTTCAATTGCTATATGCTTTCGATACATAGTGACCTAATTCCTTCGACCATGAGATCATGCATATTGCCTTTCTTGGATGGATGCTTTGATGTCATCAAACACCACACCGTAACAGGTGGCTATAAAAGTGGCATTGGGTGTTCGGAAAGTATTGGTTGAAACACATGGATCAAGAGTGGGATTTGTCCATCCACATGACGGATAGATATTCTCTGGCTCTCGGTGAAATGTCATCCAATTAGCTTGCAAGCATGTGACTTGGTCACAAGGGATCACATATCACGAACGAGAAAAGAGTACTTATCAAGAACGAGGTTGAACTAGGTATGCGAGATACCGGCGATCATGACCTCGGATAAGTAACATATATCGTGAGACAAAGGGAAATTGGTATCGTATGTAAGTGGTTCATTCGATCGTAAAGTAATCGAGAAATATGTGGAGCCATATGAATTTCAGATTCCTCTATTGGTTATTGTTCGGAGAAGTGTCTCGATCATGTCCGCATAATTCACGAACCGTAGGGAGACACACTTAAGGATTCGACGTTGTTTGAGTAGTTATGGTATTATGAGAAAGAGACCGAATGTTGTTCGAGTCTCGGATGGGATCCGGATATCACGAGGTGATCCGGAATGGTCCGGAGAATAAGATTCATATAAGGAAAGTCCCGTTTTGGAGTTGGGGAATGGTTAGGTGTTTTCATCGGGAACATTCTAGAAGGTCCCGAATGTCCCAAGACTGGGGGAAGGGGTACATGAATGTGTCATTGCAAGATGGAATGATTGCATCATGTACTAAGTGTTCTCGCTGTCCAAAATAAAGGGTTTATTTAATTCCTAAATTGAAAAGTCAAACCGCTGCCGGTCAAACCGCCAGCTTTTGGAAAGAGGAGAAGTTGAAACCGACTTGGGAGGAGTCCTCCTCCCAAGCCGGGCGGCCAGCCCTAGGCGAGTTGGGGAGGGACTCCTCCTCCCTGGCGCCAGCCCTCCCACCTATAAAGGGAGGCAGGGCCTCCCTCTAGAGACACACAGTTCCTATCCTCTAAACTAGAAACTAGACCTAGACCCCGGTTTAGAGCTGTTTGGTTAGAGCCTTCTAATTGGTTTAGAGCCCTCTAATTGGTGTGTCTAATTACTAGACCACTAATAGCCTCTCTCATAAGCTCCACCATACTGCACCGGCTTAAGGCGAAGCCTCGGGATCTCCCTCTACCTCGGTACCACGCCGTTGTCAGGAATCGCGAGGAGAGTGCTACAACCTCCGCCTGCTAGAACAAGGGAGAGGAAGGTCTTCGTCGAGGCACCGAACGTGTGACCGATCGGGAGCGCTAAGGAACGCGCCGGAAGGATCGTCTACGCGATCTTGAGATCGGAAAGAGTACGACTACATCACCCACGAGAATCTGCTCTCGTTAAACACTTTGGAATCTTCGAGGGTGAGTTATTCCATCGACTCGTTGCTACAATCTAGTAGATAGATCTTGGCTTGTTTGTTTGTATGCGATAGAAAAATTTTGTTTTCCATGCTACGAACCCCTACAGGGGGTTCATTAGAGTGCATTCGTGATTGGAAGGTGCCTACATGATAACTTCATGATGGTGCAGGGAACGGCTCGGAAACTACACACCAGCAAGACCCCATCGGTCCTCCTGAAGATAGACATCACCAAGGCTTTCGACACTGTGGATTGGGATTTCCTTCTAGAAGTCCTGAGGAAGCTGTGATTCGGGGAGCTCCTGCTTTCGTGCATATGTGCTCTCTTGTCTACGGCCACCACACACATCTTGATGAACAGTTGCCTAGGTTCTAAGGTGGCACACGGAGAGGCCTTCGGCAAGGCGACCCCCTCTCCCCATAGCTTTTCATCCCGATCATGGAGGTTTTCCACCTGATGGTCGTCAAGGCAGAAAGTCTGGGCCTCCTCACTAGGCTCGACGGGCCTCCAGCACCGCACTTCAAACTACACGGACGATGTGGTCACCTTTCTCAGACCATTAGTAGTGGGTTTCCAGGTGATCTCAGGGATCATCGAGGATTTTGGGATTTCATCGGGTCTACGGACAAACTTCGACAAATGCTCGATCAACTTGATCAGGTGCTCGGCTGAGGACAGGGACCTGGCCTCCCAGGAGCTGGGTTTCCCTATCAGGACCTTCCCACTTTGCTATCTGGGGCTGCCGCTATCCTTGCGGAAACCATCCACAGCATAACTCCAGTCAATTGTGGACCAGGTGGCTGCCAAGTTGCCATCTTGGAAAGCCTCGATGCTCAACAGAGGAGGGCGGCTTGAGCTCGTCAAGACCACACTTTCGTCCATCCCGGTATTCGCCATGATGTCCCTGGACATTCCGATTGAGACCATCATCGCGATCGAGAAGATCATTCGTGGTTTTCTCTGAAAATAGAGAAAGGATGTCCATGGTGGCCACTGCTTGGTGGCATGGGACAGAGTGTGCATGCCTAAATAACTTGGGGGACTTGGCATCCCCAACCTGTGCCTTCTAAACATCACTTTGAGGGCTAGATGCCTGTGGCTAAAGCAGGTGGATTTGGATATGCCTTGTCATGGTCTTAGCATCTGAGTACCAGTGCTTGCTGAGCAGGTCTTCGATGCGGCCATGACCTCGGTACTCGGAGATGGCGCTGACACTTTCTTCTGGACAGACAAGTGGTTACCGTGTGGAAGGCTCAAAGACGCCACGCCGCACCTTTTTGCGATGGTACCGGCGAGCGCAATCGCGACCCGCAGAGTTCGTGAGGGCCTTGTAGGGGCTTGGCTTCATGATGTCTCGCCCGACCTCAATGCAGCGGCCATCTGAGAGCTTCTCGAAGTCGCCGATCGCCTGGAGGAGGTCACCCTGACAGAGGGGATGCAGGATATCCTCAAGTGGACCTGGGATCCGTCGGGTTGTTACTCTGTGAAGTGTTGCTACCAGGCCCTTTTCACCGGCCAGACCTCGATGGCAGGGGCTCTGTAGATCTGGCGCTCTCGAGCCCCCGCTAGTTGCAAAGTTGCTCTTTGGCTGGTTATGAGGAACAGATGCTGGACCGCAGATAGGATGAGCCGGCGCGGGCTGCAGCACCCGGCGGCCTGCCCATTCTGCGACCAGTGTGGATAATTCATCGACCACCTGCTCATGGGTTGTGTCCTAGCTCGAGAGGTGTGGATCACCTGCCTTGGTTGGTGGGGCAAGAGACGGTGGTTGCCGGATCACGATCCTAAGCTAGTTGCCTGGCTTTAGGGAATGCACAGAGGGAAAGGTCGCGGACGAGATCTCTGGACAGGAGTCTCCCTGGTCTATTGGACGCTTTGGCGCACCAGAATGATGTGGTCTTTGAAGGAGTCCCCCCTTCGGCTGCAGTGGTTGTCTAGAGGATCTCCGACGAAGCAGGCTTGTGGATAGCTGCGCGACTCTTCTGGGATTGCTTGAGCCAGGTAGATAGGTGAAGGTGTCGCAAGTAGTTAGCTAGCGGGTGAGTGTTGCCCTCGAGGCAGCGTGGATTTGTGTCTGCAGCGTCTGTGCTGCAGCGTGTTGCGGCCGCTAGGCCCTTCTTCTATAAAAAAAAGATACGTCTTCAAGACAATCCTTGGAAAAAAATAGGTCTTCAAAGAGCGCTATCGAGGGCACCGGTGGATATGCTCTGAGCTTATGCAAAATTCATCCGAGCTTGTGATGGCCGGTGCCACCGTGTAGCGAGCCAAAGAGATGGTAGAACGAGAGTGACACATGCATGGCGACACGTACTATACTGATCTTAGACTTTAACTTGCACGTGAAAGGATGTACTGATACTGTACTAGTAGTACTTAATCAAATCGATGGACGATCACCGCGTGACTCGGGTGATGAAAGAAATAAACAAGGCCAATAATACGGGAAGACGTCGCCGATCCGTCGAGCAAAGAAAAAAAGGAGAGACGTCCCCGTCTCTACAGATCGATACACATCAGCAGGTCTAATCTCTTGGGATGCATGTTAGTCGTCCCGCGCGCGCGCGTTCCCGTCTCGTCGCGTCCACCACCGTCCACGTGCGCATCAGATCTATCGGCCTCAGATTAGATTCCTCAAGAAACTAGCGATCGATCCGTACTCTGAAACCCCAACTCTGAGGCGGAAAGAGAGAAAAGATTAGGGAGGAAATATGACCATATCCATAACTGGGTGCCACCACTTCATGCATATATGCCGTATGCCGCCGTTAGAATACGATACATTTTCACGAAACAGGCATCCGTCTAGTTTTATAAATAAAATAATATCCATACAGTAATGATAAACGCAACACACCTTGAGCACGTTGAAGATGATCGATCGAGCAGACGATGCTGCAGGTCTCTCTGATGTGAAAGGTTGCGAAAACCTTAGGCTGCTTGTAAACGTGTAGAACCACATCGAAAACCTTAATTAGGTTTGTATAAACATGTAAAGTTCGTGCGTGCGTACTGTAGTATTTCTCTCCTGTAACCAACCAAGTTACTCCGTGTAGTACTTCTCTGATCGAGAGCGTTAAACATGAGGAAAAGCTTTGGTTTTACTTGCGTACGTAACGAGAAGGATCGATCGATCGAGGAGGAGAAATCAACTCCAGGCTTCTTCTTGCTTTGTACTACTACGTACCGTAACATTCATTCGGAGAATTGGTTCAAGACTAATACTAAGTAATTAGTCCGTCTCTCATTATCAACCGTACCAAATCGACGGACCTGGACCTGGACCTGGATGAATGGAGAAATAAACGAGCCAATAATATCTGGAGAGTGCGTGGAGACGTCCCCATCTACAGATGGATACACATCAGCGCGTCTAATCTCCTTTGGTCGCGCGCGTTCCTGTTTCCTCGCGCACGTCCACCACCGTCCACGTGCGCCTCAGATCGATCGGTCTCAGATTCCCGAAAGAAATGCAACACGCTCCTGTACTTCGTGATAATTCATCGTCTGAGCTCCAAACTTTGAGGCGGAAAAGCGGGAGGAGACCACGTACGGGTGGAATATGACCATGACTTGGTGCCGCCTGATCTACCATCGTCTAGCTTCACCGCCGTCGCCACCGCTGCCGTCGCCAGAACGCAAACACCTCGAGCACGCCGAAGTCGCGGACGGTGTTGGTCTGTGAAAGATTGCGAAAACCTTAGGTTTATAAACGTGTAGAACAACGCTGTTCGTCTAGTCAAACGCACACACACATGTGAAGTTCGTGCGTCCGTACTGCAGTAATTATCTCATGTACTACTAAGTAACCAGGTTAATTACTCCGTGTACTTCTCTAAAGCCGATCGAGGGGTCTTGAATATCGGTACGTACGCGTTAAACACGAGGGAATTGAAGCTTGGTTTTCTTGCTTAACGAGAAGGATCGATCAAATCGGGCCACTAAAAGCCTCGGGAGTGGATGGCTTCCCGGCTAGATTCTATCAACGAAATTGGGCGACGATGAAGGCAGAGGTAATTAACGCAGTCAAGTTATTTTTTGTCACAGGTAAAATGCCCGACGGGGTGAATGACACAGCTATTATTCTCATTCCTAAAGTGGATCAACCAGAAACTCTAAAGGACTTCAGACCAATTAGTTTATGCACTGTCTTATATAAAATTGTGGCAAAATGCATGGTGAACAGGCTTAGACCGATCCTGGGAGAGCTTATTTCTCTGAACCAAAGTGCGTTTGTCCCCGGAAGACTAATTACAGACAATGCCTTTGTAGCCTTTGAATGTTTACATTTCATGGAGTGCAACAAAAATAAGGAAAAGAACTTCTGCGCCTATAAGCTGGACCTATCAAAAGCTTATGACAGAGTTGATTGTTTTTTTTAAGGAAGCGATGAAAAGAATGGGCTTCGCTCACAGGTGGGTGGATTGGATAATGGAGCGTGTCACCACTGTGAGATATCAAGTTAAACTTAATGGAGCCCTTCTGGATTCGTTTTTGCCCTCCCGTGGTTTACGGCAGGGTGACCCCCTATCACCTTTCTTGTTTTTGTTTGTAGCAGATGGTCTCTCAGCCTTAATTCAAAAGGAGGTGCAGGACAACACGGTGGAACCCATTAGGGTGTGCAGGAGAGCGCCAGGGGTGTCGCACCTACTGTTTGCAGACGACGGTCTTTTATTCTTTAAAGCCTGTCCTGTGCAGGCTACCAAGATCAAGCAAATTATTGACACCTATGCGACAGGGACAGGGCAGCTCCTCAACCCCCCAAAATGCTCTATCCTCTTTGATGCGTCGTGCCCACCGGAGACAAAGAATAGTGTCAAGCAAATCCTACAAGTGACACAAGAAACCTTTGAAGCAAAGTATTTAGGGCTCCCAACCCCAGAAGGCCGGATGAGTGAGGAGAAATTTAAAAGCCTTAAGGCACGACTGGCGAAGAAGCTAGTTGAGTGGGATGACAATCATCTGACACAGGCAGCAAAAGAAATCCTGATCAAAGCAGTTGCACAAGCACTTCCCTTATATGTTATGGGGGTATTTAAAATCCCACTGGGACTATGTGATGAGCTCACAAAAATGATAAGAGACTACTGGTGGGGAAAGGAAGAGGGCAAACGGAAAATGCATTGGATTGCATGGGATTTTATGATCAGGCCTAAGTGTAAAGGTGGCTTGGGCTTCAGAGACCTACGCCTCTTCAATCAAGCATTATTGGCGAGGCAGGCCTGGCGATTGATTCATTTCCCGGATACTCTCTGTGAGGTACTTCCCTAATGGATCCTTATTGGACACTGTCTTCTCGAGAAGCAAATCGGCCACCTGGAGTGCGATTGAGTATGGTCTTGAATTATTTAAGCGAGGAGCCATCTAGCGAGTCGGTACAGGAGCAAATATCCGTGTCTGGCGAGACCCCTGGATTCCAAGAGCTACAGTATACAAAACCATTACCAGGAAACCACAACACTGCAGATTCAAATGAGTATCCGACTTCCTTCACCCAGATGGCACCTGGAACCTTCAGCGCCTGAACACATACCTCCTGCCGATCGACGTCGAGGCGATCATCAAGATAAAGCCTTCGAAGCACCACGAGCCTGACTTCATTGCTTGGCAACCAGACAAAAGGGGCATGTTCACTGTTCGTAGCGCGTATAACCTGGCCTTCGAGGAACACCTGACTACCATGGGAGTAGGTGCCTCAAGTGCGAGACCACAAGGAGAACGGACGGCATGGAAATTAATCTGGCAATGCCCGGTGCCACCTAAGGTCAGAGTACTCGCGTGGAAAATCGCGCGGAACGCCCTAGCTACACAAGCCAACAAATGTAACAGAGGCCTGAAAACAACGCCCACGTGTTTGACATGTGGCATGGAGAAGGAAGACACGTTCCATGTTTTTGTCAGATGCCCTCATACACAGAGCTTATGGCAAGCTTTAAGTGAACATTGGGACATTCCCGCTTTAGTAACAATAACAAACACAGGCACGGAATGGCTCTTACACTTCCTGCAGGATACCACGGTGGCAAAGAGGGCAATGGTGCTGATGATATTCTGGCGCGTATGGTTTGCACACAATGAAGTTACCCACTTTAAACCACTTCCAACCATTGAAGGCTCCCGTCGTTTCCTTATGAGCTACCTAAACTCTCTAATTTGTTTGAAACAACATCCTGATGCAAATACAATTAAAGGAAAGGAAGTTGTGAATCAGGACCTGGGGATGGAGAAGGCCAAGAGAAGTGCTGATTGCTGCCCAATAACCAAACCCAAGTGGACGGCGCCGGGACTGGAGCAAATGAAGCTGAATGTCGATGGATCCTATGCTGCTGATGGGTCGGCAGGTGCTGGGATGGTGCTGCGAGACAGCTTGGGGATGGTTACCTTTGCGGCGTGTCGCCAACTCTTTAACTGCACTGATTCGGTAGAAGCAGAGCTAGCGGCGCTAGAGGAGGGGCTAAACCTGGCTCTAGTTTGGACATCGAAATCTGTTGTGGCAGAAACAAACTGCTTTGAAGTTTGTGAGCTGATCAAGACGTCCACGCCCAACACATCTATGTACTCATCGAGAGTAAGGGTCATCAAGGATCTAATCCGAGAAAGGAATGCCAGTGTTACAAGAATTGATAGGACTGCAAACTGTGTAAGCCATGAGCTTGCTAAACTTGGTAGAGTAGGTCCCAGAACGGCAGTTTGGCTTGCTAACTATCCAGATAAGATTAGGAACAAATTTTTTGAAGATTGTAACTCCATTATATCTTAATATATTCCTTTTTCCGTGCAAAAAAGAGAAGGATCGATCGAGGAGGAGAAATCAACTCTAGGCTTCTCTCTTTAGTTCAAAAATGAACTACTCCCTCCGATCCATATTACTTGCATCCATTTGAATGACAAGTAATATGGATCGGAGAAAGTAATCTTTTAAAAACGATAATGTCATCATAAAATTTAGTTCATTCTGTTGAACCAGAGAGGATAGAGAGTATCCTATTACTGACCCATTTCCATCACTACTTCTTGCTTTGTACCGTAACATTCGGAAGACCTCACCGTGACGGCGAAGATACGGCGTCGGACCTATGCCGTCGTCGGCCCAGCTTTCGCACCTATGCCAAGGTTTTTTTTTTTACTTTTTTATTTTTATGTAGACATATATTAATACTCATTTATTTATTACTCTCAATTAGTTTAATATGGTTATATTTTTTCACCAATTGGAGGGATTTGTATCCTCCGAATAGCTCACCCACCTAAAATGACGTCGCCAATCTCACAACTGCATGTTGAGAAATTACGTAAGCGGCATGCATGTAAATATTATCTTTCACACATTTCAGAACAGAAGTTTGCTCAAGCCTAATCAGGCCATCTCTCATCTGAGCTTTTGATGGCCGCGGCGGCTGGATGGCCGATCGGAAGACGGAAGAGCGAGAGCGACGCATGCGCGCCGACACCAATCAGACAGGAAGAAGTTTAACCGTGCCAATCGACGGACGGGTCGCCGCGTGACCTCGATGAATGAATGGAGAAAAATAAACGAGCCGAAAATATCAGGAGACACGTCGCCATCTCAACAGATGGATCCACATCAGCACGTCCAATCTAATCTCCTTGGTCGCTCGCGTTCCCGTTTCCTCGCGTCCGCCACCCACATGCGCCCACGTGCTGACACGTAACGTCTGCTCCCTGTCCGTGACAGAGAGAGATCAGGGATTGGGTTATGGATAACCGGATAAGGATCACCAGCTAAGGGTAGGTCCGAAGCGAAACACGATCGAGCGTGTAGCAGCAGGATGCATATGCACTGCACCTGCACGTACGGGATCGACGCGCGAACCGGCCGTGTGGTCGATCGGATCAGATCGGTGAATGGGATATGCTAGCTAGGTCAGGCTCATCTCATGCATGTACTATTCCTACTTTGCTGATGAATAATGTCGGGTTCACTTCTTACTAGTACTTCGGACGTACGCACGCACGCTCGTACGTACTGTACGTTTCCTCGGCTCGGGAAAGGACGTTCCTTCTCGTCATCAGGATTGCTGCTTAACGTAACGATGGATCGAAAACTCAGCCAAGCATATGCACCATGCCGTAAAAAAAAAATGAATGGCAAACGAGGGGGCAGGTTACTGGCCTGGATTTTTCTTGTGGGGGAGTAAAGCGTGTCATCGCAATCATCAACTTCAACTTAATATTGTAGAGCTATATAGCTACTTCAGCCAATCTTAAATAGTATCTTCCCTACAAGTGGAAAAGGATAATGACAACTTTAGTGCATGCCAGATCGATGTTCATTTATTTTAATGTAATCATCGAAAGTTTAGACTTAGGAGGAGTTGTTTTATCGGGCAGACAATTTATATGGGCAAATCGTAAAGATGAATCCACATACGAGAAGTTAGATCGAATCCTTGCGAGCGTGTCTTAGGAACAGAAATTTCCCTTGGTTTGGCGTTCGTGCTCTCACAAGAGAAGGGTCTAATCACACCCTTTAGTGCTAGACCAGGGAGAACATGGTCATTTGGGTGATAAGTCGCACTTTTCTTTTGAAATAGCTTGGATGCGAGAGGAAGGCTTCTTCAAAATGGTAACCAAATAGTGGAATTCCATTTCGCGAGGAAGAACTCCCATGGAAACATGGCAAAACAAACTTAACACCTCAGAAATTTATTACGAGCTTGGGCTAGAAACCAGAGTAGTGTCTATGAAAAAAGAAAAAAGAGTGACTCCTGCATATAATAGAGGATTATACCTCAAAGCAGGAATTACCCCACTTCCGACTCCGAGAGAGGAGCCATGAGGGAGGCTAATGACCAAGGGTATATACTTAGACGTGACGAATAATCTAAATAGGCACAAAGAGAAAAACTTAAGCATGCCCAAGAAGGGGGTATTGACGAGGGTTTGACTCGTCAATGCCCATTGTTATGGACGGGTTTTGGAGGAGATGGGATGCTGGAAGTCGCGAGATGGTTAACAGTCAAGCAACGCGGGAACACGAAGTTTACCCAGGTTCAGGCCCCCAGAAGAAAACCCTACTCCTGCTTGTCTGTTCTTGATTACGGCGGAACCGAAGGTTACAGGGGTGCGCAGATGCAATCTAGCGTGGAGGTGTGTGTATGAGGTGTTGAGTTCCTTCTCGCTATATCCTCCTGGCCTTTATATAGATAGGTCAGGTCCCGAAATAGATCGAGTCGGTTACAGATTAGGGTTGATATCCTTTGAAATTCTATCTAATCTAGACTTGTCCTCCAAGGAGTCGAATTCACCATGGGATGATTACTGGCCTGGATGGGGGAGTAAACGTGTGATCGCAATCATCAACTTCAACTTAATATTGTAGAGCTATATACTAGCTACTTCAGCCAATCTTAAATACTATTATCTTCCCGACAAGTGGAAAAGGATAATGACAACTTTAGCGCCAGATCGATGTTCATTTATTTTAATGCAATCATCGAAAGCTTAGACTTAGGAGGAGTTATTTTATCAAGCAGACAATTCACATGGGAAAATTGTAAAGATGAACCCACATACGAGAAGTTAGATCGAATCCTTGCAAGCGTGTCTTGGGAACAAAAATTTCACTTGGTTTGGCCTTAGTGCTCTCACAAGAGAAGGGTCTAATCACACCCCTTTAGTGCTAGACTAGGGAGAACATGGTCATTTGGGTGATAAGTCACCTTTTCTTTTGAAATAGCATGGATGCGAGAGGAAGGCTTCTTCGAAATAGTAACCAAAGAGTGGAATTCCATTTCGCGAGGAAGAACTCCCATGGAAACATGGCAAAACAAAATTCAACACCTCAAAAAATTCTTACGAGGTTGATCTACAAACCAAAGTAGTGTTTATAAAAAAAATAAAAAAGAGACTCCTGCATATAATAGAGGATTATAACTCAAAGCAGAAGTTACCCCACTTTCGACTCCGAGAGAGGAGCCATGAGGGAGGCTAATGACCAGGGGGATAAACTTAGACGTGACGAAGAATCTAAATAGGCACAAAGAGAGAAACTTAAGCATGTCCAAGAAGGGGGTATATAACACTAAATAATTTCACCTCATTGCAAATAGCAAGTATAGAAGGAAGAAGAACTTCTAGCTTGAACGAGAGGAAGGAACAATAATTGGAAAATTACATCTCAGAGTTCTATAAGAAGTTTTCTGGTTCACAGGCACATAAATATTTCTCAATAATAGAATCGGAAATTTTATATATTCCTCAAACTTCTCCTCGGGAAAATAGTGCCAGTGTATCAGACTTCATAGAGAAGGAAGTGCATGATGTTATCACACTCAAATTGAAAAAAATAAAGCACTGGGACTAGATGGGTTTACTAAGGAGTTTTATCATAAGTTTTGGGATATTCTAAAACATGATATCACAGACATGTTTGAAAGCTTCCAACATGGTGATTTACCGCTGTTCCATTTGAATATGGCACTATTATTCTTCTACCTAAAAAGGCTAATGCAATTCAGATACAACAATACATGCATATATGTCTTTGCTTTTTAGATGGCTGATTCATGTTGAGACTTTGAGCATCTATGAAGTACTCTCTTGTAATACTACTAATTGATTCTTAATAAAGACAATAGAATGCCGCATGCGTGCAACTCGTGACTAGCATGGGTCAATAATAATAGTACAACATTCGATGCACTTCACTCACTTGAAACTCATGTGCAAGCACAAAATCGCAATCCCTTTGTCTGGAATTTACTTACTCATATTCAGATTCATATGTATCTACATATGAATGTGGAGTCGGTTAATTTTTTTCCGGGTAAAAGTGGTTTTATTAACCTATAGGGCTTACAAGCAGGTCATGATCTAAAACGTGAGACAAAACCTTAGGTCCTGACCCAAGCCATACTATAGTTTTGACATGTGTTCTCGTGAAATTCGCAAGACTATGACTAGCCCTATTTTGTTCATGATCCACATTTACAACTGAAATACTTCTACTACCCTGAATTAAATCCTTAATCTCCTTAATAGAAAAGCTAAAGATGATCTATCTTGCGATCTTCCACCAATTGCATCTAACAGGACAGAGCAGTCTAGCTCTAATACCACTGGTTTATCACTCCATTCGAGAGCAAGACGAAGGCCTTCTGCGCAAGCCCTCATTTCAGATTCTAGGGGATCATCGCAATTAAACAGCTGACATCATGAGGAGAAAATAATCCTTCCTAATTTATCATGCAAGATCATACCCGCCCCTGCTAAACCATCCTCCTTCTTATAAGAACCATCGCAATTAAGTTTAACCCAGCCAGGAGAAGGTTTATGCCAGCATGCCACCTGCAAATCAAGATTTTGATCAGCCGTTGCAACTCCGTACCATCTGACATAGGGCTCTTGCCCTTAATGATTGGTAAATACTATCTATCAGGGTCCGATTTAAAACATATCGTCGGACCAACATCTGGCCATTGATATGGAGCGATCCATCCAACGAATCGCATAGTCAAGCTATATAACGACCTACACCAGGCACCACACCTCACCTTGTCCCCATGTAGCACGTTGTTGCCGTCACTGCCGTCGGTCCTCCCGGTCAGCACTTGTTGTTGCCGCCATTGACACCACCCAAGCTTTCGGTGGTGCTCGCCGGTGCTGCATGCATCCGGTGACCTCGATCAGGGCCCTCCTGGACAACGAGGGAGAGAAGCAGAGGACCAACAACTCCATTGGCGCGTGGCGGCAGAGCAAGACGACACATGTCGCATGATGGCGAGGGTGAGCACGGCGAGGAGCCGAGGAAGCACTGCACGCAATCGCTGTGGTTCATGGTTCTCGTCTGCTAGGATTGCGCTTAATTTGACCACGCTCGTTGACGCGTGGAGCGCAGGGACACCGGCACGTCGCCTTCTTCGCCGACATCCCCGCATGGTTTGGTGCCGGCCGCCACCGCCTCTGCCGCTACCGCTGACCACATGATGCTTCCTAACAAAATTGTTTTCTGCTTCCTTCGTAAAATAACAGTGATTCCGATGTATCATGTGTATGCTTGCTTCTTACAAATAAGGCACGCACTTAGGAAAACCAGCGTTGCTTCCAGACCATGGATTATATTAGCTCACATGTGCTTCCTACTACCAATTTAATTGCTTCCAATTCCTGAAACAGGTCGTCTAAAATTACAAAGCTACCGATGAAAGAGTGGCAAGCTTCTTACATAAAAAAAATGTGCTTCACAGAAACTTCCCATGGAAATCAATCTTATCGTGTCTATTTCTCTTGATCTGGTGAAGAAGCAACTCCGAGGAAGAAGAAACGCAGATCGAAAAGGTTAGCGCTATAGCCGGACGTGAATTCCGGGAACCGTTACTGGAAGCAGTTTTAATGAGAGAAAAGCACACAATGAATCCCTGCAATCACGCAAAGAGTTGCGGGCCTGGTTGAAAATCGTACGGTCAAACTGCATCATATCTTACGGCTAGACACTAGTCCGATAGAAAGTAAACATCGGCGTCCGACTCCTAGCGGTGCCCCTGAATGATTTCCTCCGTGGTCAAGGATTTAATGTTCTTCAAAGTTTTGACATAGCATATCAAGAATCTCCTAGTGCCCTCAATTGATGGAAGAGGTTTATGATGGGTAACCTCGTTGTGAGCATACCAAATGTACCAAGCAATCAGTAAAATAAAATCCACCACTCTAGTCGGGACTTGCTCAATAACCGTCTGAAACCACTTGTGAGGATCAACCTGGAGATCCAGGTCATTAGGTAAAGGCCACACATCCCTCATAGTATACCACAAATGTTTTGCATGAGTGAACTTGAACAAGGCATGTGCAATGATGTCCTCTTGTTCTTTATCGCAAATAAGGCAGTTTCCTATAACCTCAAAGCTTATGTCCTTTTTGTTCTTCTCCAGAGCTAAGCCATTAGATGCAGCTCTATAAGCAAATGTTTTGATTTTAGGTGGAACTCCAGTCTTTCAAATTCGTTTCCAACAGCTGATTGCACCATCAGGGGCCGAGCTCGAAGTAGCAAACGCACACTGTTCAGGGGTTGAAAAGCAAGGTCATCATTGTTCGGGTAGCCATGCGAGCAGATCTCTCGGGAAGCCATGCAAGCAGATCATCATCCAAATGGCGAGAATGTTTGATCATCATAATGGCCCATGCATCCATGGGAAAGAAGATGGTACGTACCAATGCCTCATTCCAGTTACCAAGATCGCCCATCAGTTCAGAGACACATCGGACATGGCGATTTCCTCTAGATGTAAGAACTTTTATACAGGACACCTGAGGAATCCAACTATCTAGATGCGTATTTTTTTGCCCATTATCGACACGTCAAATTAGTCCCTTCTTTAGAAACTCTAAACCATGTGAAATTGCCATCCAAGTAGATGAAGCACTCCCAGTAAAAATTGTATCATACAATTCACCGTTTGGGTAGTATTTTTCCTTTAGCACTCTCGCGCACCAACTATCTGGAAATTTCAGCAACCTTCAGACTTGTCGAGCTAGTAAAACTTGATTATACAATCTCATATCACGAAAACCAAGGTCACCTTGAATCTTAGCTCGTTGGAGTTTAGGCCAGCTGATCCGGTGTGTTTTTCGTTTACCATTCTCCAAACCCCACCAAAAATCTCGGATTATTTTTGTCAACTTATCACAAATTGAAAAGGGAAGTTTAAAGACCCCATGACGTATGCGTGTATAGGCTGAGCAATTGCTTCAATAAGAATTTCTCTTGCACTTTGAGCTAGAATTCCATCACCCCAACCAACCAAAAACAACACAATGCTTTAATTTTAGATGAAGGGAACAGTTGCAATTGAAAAATGACTAGCTGTATATTGCAACTCATGAACAACACAAATCACGATGCAATCCAACGCTCAAAGAGTCGACTAAGAATTAAAACAAAATTACTCCCTCGGATCCAAATTAATGGAATCGGATAGATCGGATAGACCTGAAATTAACAAAACAGTTGAAACTAAGATGACGCATTGGCACATAGACGGTACCTAGTGAGCGCGATCATGCAAAACTACCATGCGTGTACATCCAGTCTAGGTTCAACGAACCTGTATAATTGTACAGTAGTTGATCCATCAATCCGGCCAACATTGATCGTGGGCGCGCGTACTGTCGTTGACAGCAGCAGCTACCTCATGCCAGTGTTTGTAAGAAGAGCATAGGTAATCACGTCTAGGTACATCCAGGGGTTCGATATAAAGCATGTAGCCGATATGCTTGCATGTATCCACCGATCGGCTGGAACCAGGGCCAGATCGATCGGAGCCTGAGAATGCACGCAGGGGAACATGCATGTCCAGGTTCAGTGAACATCGTCTCATCAGGACAGTTTTAGCCCATTATTCATTTCTCGTTAGTGTATCTCTTTTGTCCGCAGGGTACCCCAAAAAAATACATGAATAGGACGTCGCCACATGTTTGATTCAATTCCTCCATGACCTGAAAGCAAAAGATTAAATGATACACCTCCATCTCAGAATAGATGTCATAGGTTTGTCAAAATTTAGATGTCACAGATTTTTGAAAATTTGGCTAAATCTAGACATTATTTACTATTAGATTTATTTAAATTTTGACAAACCCGTGACGTGGTACACTTTATTTTAGAAAAGTTGTCTGGTACTCTGGTTGCACATAGAAACAGAAGAAGATACCCAAACGGCCTTGATGGATAGAAATTTATTTAAAACTGAGCGCAAGTTAAGTTATTGGTTTGAAGGATTATAATTCTACAAAATCAGACAAGTTATAAACATATACGGAAATTCACACCGATTGAAATTCAAAGAACATTTCACTGAAATTCCTTGAAACAAAGGAATTGAATAGTAGAAGAACATATTTACGTTCTGACATGTTATTTTCTATATGAAGTAAAAAAACACAAGTACAATTGATAGAAGTTGTTTGTTTGCATATCAGGAGTTCTCTTCAAAGATTAATAAGATGCAGACTATAGTTATCGTACAATAAAAAAGTTTACCACTGTTTGACTAAATAGAAAACTTGTTTTGGAAATGGGGTGCAAGTTATGTTACCCACGGGAAATATCCGAAGTTTTATGCTGTAAAATTAATATTTTAGTGATCAAATTGATAACTTAGATATACATGCATGACTTATAAATCGAAACGGGAGGACCACAAGATATAGAACACCCACACATGAGATACCAGCCTATCTAAAAATCACAGTCGGATTATTTTGTTCCCATTAGTCCAAACAGTGGACTTGTTCCTACAGAGATATTTTAGATATTCAAAGCTTGTTCGTTTAATCCCTCAAACTTATGGATTGGCTTGGATTACGGGCCTGTTCCGGTTTTCCAGCCCTGCTATGTATTTTTTTTGCAGGCAAAATGCTAAATGCCGCGGGGCGGCTCGAGCCGCACAGGGGCTTACCCTGTTGGGCCAGCCCATTACGCAGTGGTGACATTTTTTTTCTTTTTTTTCCTTTTTCTGTTTTTTTTCTGTTTTCTTTTTCGATTTCCTTTTTCTGTTTTTTCTGTTTGAAAAGGTTCACGTTTTCAAAATTGGTTTATGGCTTCTGAATTTGGTTCATGATTTACAAAATTTGGTTTAAATTTTTGAAATTTGGTTCATGAATTTTGAAAAATATTCATGATTTTGAAAATTTGGTTCATAATTTTCGAAGTTTGGTTCATGATTTTGAATTTTTCTTCATGCGGCGTGAGTGAGAGGCGCTGCGTCTAACGGTGAATATCCCCTCCCTTTTTCAGCCCGGCAAAAGTTAGTCTTCATTTACTCCTGGACTGGAATATTGGCCCAGCACGAAGAACGAGGCCTCAATAATCTTTTGGACGCAATGGATAATAGAATTATGGTTACTAATGTACTCTCTCTGTTCGGGATTATAGGTCCTATGCGTATACCTAGGTTGTTAATTTAACCAACAAAATATAACTTATATATCACAAAAGTTATACCATTAGAAAATATAACCTCTGAAGTTTTTTAATAATATAATTTTTATGCTATACTATTTATATTTTGTTATTCAAATTGTCAATCTAATTATCCGCGCGGGACTTATAATCCCAAACGGAGGGAGTACTTTAATATTGAGGTCATCTTCCTCTGTTGCTGGGTGGGCGATCACCCTATATGTCGCAAGTTTCTGTGCTATGTACTCTACTAGATTTCAAAGGCATGAACTCTCTGGTGTGCACGCCATGACGCCAACCTCCATGGCCGACCGTTCCTCTCAGACTGGTTCGTCGCTGCCAATTTGCCATTGCTGATCAACTACTGGTCAGCACCAAACTCGTGACAGCCGTAAGTTTCTCTGCTTCTCCCCCTCATCAAAAGTTAGTTCTAAATTCTATGGTCTTCATTTTACATCCCAGTTGATTGCAAGTAGTAGTAGGATGAATGTGTAATTAAGCCCAAATTGGAATGCTCCGGAATTTTTTGATAAATAAGTGTTCATATCAAGACATGCTGGGCTGGAGTGCATATGCCCTTCATGCAAACTTGGACATGGTGTAGCACCGAATCCTTCGCATGACCATCTCGACTCGGTGCTGCTGCCGCTGCCGGAGCTGGAGCTGGACTGCCTGGACGCAGAGCGCGCTGGAGGCAACCTTGTCATTGACGAGCCTGGTGATACAGAGCCGGCCACCTCCCAGGTAGACCAGGCTGCCATGGGGTGCGACCCTATAGCCGATTTTGATGCACTCCTCGGGCCAAGTGTCCTCCCACACCTCCTTCACGACGGGCGGCCGGACATCCATGTCGCACGCGCACAGGCACCGGCGGCGGGGGCAGAACCCAAACAGCCGTCCCAGCTCCGGCACGTACACCGCCGGAAGCCCTTCTACCGGAAGCTCCCAGGAGCCTTCCTTCCGCCACGTGTGCCGCGGCCCGGCCGTTTCCAGCGAGTAGGTGCCCAGCCCCTGCGCTGAAAGCCATAGCCGCCCGCCCATGGTGAAGCAGGTGGTCATCCTACAGACCAGATTGATGTCAGGGTTGCTGCTGATCTGCAGCTCCGGCGGCGGCTGCGGGAGGGCGCGCCAGGCCAGCGTGAGGCCCTTCCCGGGAGAGAGGGCCTCCAAGTGGGGCCGGTGCCCCCAGTGCGGGAAGATGGTGAGCGCGTAGACGTCGTCGGCGCCGACGGGGATAAGGACAGCGTCGGTCTTGAATGCCGCCGTCCCGGGGCCGGATCCGGCGGCTTGCGCTTTCATGTCGTAGGTGAATGTGCGTTTGAGGCCGAGGCCTACTATGGTGGTGCCGGAGACGGCGAAGGCAATATTACCGCGGAAGAATTCGGGCTCGTGGAAGGAGGCAACGGGAGGACCTGGGAGCGGGAGCATCTCCATCTTCATCGGTGGCGGCGGCGGCGAGGTGTGGTTATCGGAGAAGAGGTCCTTGAGGTTAAACTTGAACACAGAGTAGCCGTCTCTCTCGTAGTCCACCACGAAAAGCACGCGCCTGCGCTGGTGCTCCTCCGCCATCCTCCTCGCCGCCGAGATCAATCGAATTCGATTCGATGCTCTGTGTGCGTGTGGAGTCGATGTGGGGATCTCCCAAATAAAGGAGCTGGAGACTGCTACTACCAGACGGACACGGACTACAGCTCCCGTTCGGTTTCGGGGCGTGGAAGACTTTTCCACTCTGCCCGGCCCAAATAAAATCTGGCCAACGGGCCGGCCCGGCATGCCCCTGGTCAGGCACGCGGCACGACTCGCCGTGGCCCACCAAGCCACGTGTCATGCCGGCCTGCCTGGCGGCCTGAGCCCGGCCTCGGCTCTACACGGGCCGGTCCAGGCACGTTGGGTCCGCGGGGCCTCTCCTGGCCCGTTTTGTCTGTTTTTGCTGTTTTGTTTGTTTTTTTCGATTTGAGTTTGAAAAATACTAAAAATGTCAAAAAAATAGTAAAATGACACAAATTTTCATATGGGATAAAAACTGAGCTTTATTGATGTTGACTCATTAAAAAACCTTACATCCCTAGTAAGGAAAAAGAGTATAACCCACTCAAAAAGAAAAAAATTACATCAATTAATTAGTTTTCTCCCTCTTGTCTCAGATGAAACTCGACATGCCTGTGCAAGTGACCAGTTCCACTGCCATGGCGCGCGATGAAGATACGGCCGCATCTTCTGCACCTAGCTCGGTTCACTTCGACACCATCTACCTCAATAACTTCTTCATCGAAGTCATGCTCCCAAAGGTGGATTCTTCTTCTTGGTCGATTGCGGGTATCGGTTGGCTAGGATTTGGTTTAGCAGCCATGGGAGTGGTGGTGTGGAGAATGAGAGTGGTGGTGTGGAGAATGAGAGGGTGGGTTGCTCTATTTAAAGGGAAATATGGAGAAAAAAGTAAGGGAGGGGCAATATGGGGATATAAGATTTACAAACTCTTGCCCTTGCCCTTGCCCTTGGCCTGCTCCTTCTCCCAGACAGCTCTCGCCTTTTTACCGAAAGGCGGCATGAAGTCATCATCGTCATCCTCCACTGATGCCTCGCCCTTACCCTTCGACGATGTCTCGTCCTTGCCCTTTGATGATGCCTTTTTCTTGGCCTTCTTGGCCTGCTCCTTCTCCCAGGCAACTCGCGTCTTCTTATCGAAAGGCGGCATGAAGATATCATCTTCGTCCTCGCTCTCTTCAATCCACAACGAAGGTTTATCAATAAACCTCTCTCTCGAAGCTTCACTCTTAAATTTCAGCTTGGTCCACCTTGCATTGATCCTGAGAAGTTCTTGTCGTATTTCCTCAGATTTCCTCGATGGCCACCCTTTTGTACGTAATGCCTCACCCAGCTCATTGAGAAAAACATCACTACCGATGAGTTCCTCAAATGAAACTTGGATCTTGTCTATTCTAAAATTTCTAGCAAAACGCAAAAGGTGTTCATACATCAGGGGTAAAAAACTATGATCGGATGGGAAACCCGACATGTTGGCATGCTTACTCACCTTACTAAAGAGGGGGGTTTTATAGACTCGGAAGGAAAAAGCGGGAAGGAAACGGCGGGACGGAAAGTGAGACAAGTTTGTATGGGGATAAAAATTGGCCTTTATTATTAGATGCCTCATCAAAACCTTCCATCCTTGGGCCAATTTGGCGTTCCGCGGGCCGGTCTGCCCCAGGCACGGCCCATTGGCCAGATTTGCCAAATATAGAGGTTTGTCATCAGTTGGATTCAGGCCTAGTCATACCTGGCCAACGGGCCGGCCTGGCACGGCATGTGGCGGCCCGTCAACCTCGCGGGTCGGGCCGGCACACGTGCCATGCTCTGTGGCCCGAGCACGGCACAAAGGCTAGACGGGCCGGCCCGTGGCACATGAGACACGTGGGTTTGTTGGTCATTTTCGCTGGACCGTCGAATTAACATACAAAAATGACCGAGTCTTCACTATAAAAACAATGTTTCTTTGGCCTGTTGGCGAAGGGGACGGTACGGGATGGCGAGATCGCGAGTTTGACACTCTGTGGACTTCTTTCTGCCGATATATTTCCTAAATTCCCATAGTATGGTAGCTTGACGGGCAGTGTCGGGCCGGCCCGCGTGTCTAAGACCATGGACCCAGCGTTTCACGGGCCGGCACGCCACGGGCCAAGCCGAGCTGGTGTCGTGGTTCCTTCACGTTCCACGGGCCGGCACGCCAAAGCCTGGCCTGATGGCCAGGTATGGGCCTAGTGTTCTTTTGGGTCATGTTTGGTTGCCCACGAAGACCGGAAAAATAAGCATGTTTGGAGTGTCACGGTGCTCTGTGGACTTGGCTCATATGGGTCTTAAAGTACCCCAAATCCTAGCTCTAGAGGAACGTCGAAATCGAGTGTTTTCACGTGGACAGGATCTGGTGAGTGCAAGGAGAGGAACGACATGCGCGGGAAGGCAGCGCGAAGATGGCGGGAGGCAAAAAATATTGCATCGCGAAATGGCACGAAAAGTAGACTCGCCTCCCTCTTAGGTTGTCACCACCGCGGGAAAACAAATCCATCCCCATATTCCTAGGGCGAATACTTTGTGGCACCGGTGGTGGTGATTTAGATATACATACCGACACCTGGTTCTCTACTCCGTCTTCTCAGGCACGTCTGCTATAGTCTTGCAGATCTACGACACTGGCTTGTCCTATCCGTCACTGTCTCCTCTGACCGCAGCAGCTCCTAGCCGTCTTCAACCATGGATGTAAGCACCAATCCATGTTTCCCTTGTCCCCA
Source organism: Avena insularis (assembly GCA_023614405.1). Classification (NCBI taxonomy): domain Eukaryota; kingdom Viridiplantae; phylum Streptophyta; class Magnoliopsida; order Poales; family Poaceae; genus Avena; species Avena insularis. The sequence goes on along the minus strand of CM042693.1, from coordinate 300,920,102 downwards.
ACATTAGGTACATACCTAACTTTGCTATACATTACAAACGATTTGTTAGGTATCTACGCATTATCGTTTTTATTAGGTCCAATGGTTCAAGATTTTCATCCAGCCAACTGCCCTGGTGGTTGTGATTCAGACCTGGATGATTTTGATTCAAAGAAGAGCGACCGCTAGGAATAATAGGTTGGCTGTGAAATATGCTCCCATGGTACATCAGGACAAATAGAGGATATCAAATCTGAATTACATCTACAACAACAATGATGTAGAAGCTATCGCTATGTTCTAGATGAAAAGATGTCCTTTTAACCAACTTGTGCAAACATTAAGGGGTAAGGGTTTGCTTACAGACAACATCCAATTCTGTATCGAAGAGCAAGTGGCACTGTTCCTCCATGTTCTAGGATAGAAATAAATATTTCGAGTGATTCACAGCATATGAAGGAGATCCACGAAGATAATATCTCGGTATTTACACCAAATATTGTATGTTATTGGAGAGCTCGGAGGAGAGATGATCAAGCTACCATCAAGTCAAACTCTAGAAAAGATACAAAACAACTACCTACGGTTCCCATTATTCAAGGTGAGATCAACTCCTGAATGTACTCAGTGGGAGGAATGTTCTACACTCAAGACTAACATTTTCTTTATTTCAGGATTGTATTGGAGCAATTTATTGTACTCATGCGACTGCTAGAATACCGAAAGCCGAAGCATCTGCATACAGGGGAGAAAGCACTACACCAACCAAATTGTGCTTGCCACTTTGATTTTGACATGAAGTTCATATATGTGCTTAATTGATGGGAAGGATCAGCCCACGATGCCACCATTCTAAGTAACAGCCTTGAGAGAGCTGATGGCCTCAAGATTCCTGAATGTAAGTTCTACCTAAAAGATGGAGGATATGCTTGTCACCCTAGAATCCTACCACCATTCAAGTCAACAAGGTATCCTATTAATGAGTTCTCTACAAGGTTCTATCCTCAAAACGCAGAATAACTCTTCAATCTCAGGCACTCTAGCCTTAGAGTCACGATAGAGAGGGTTTTCACTACTCTGAAGAACGGATTTAAGATCCTAGATCAGAAGCGATTCCATTCTTTCTTCACGCAAGTTAAACTTTTCTCGCTTGTTGAATTCTGTATAACTAGATCCCACAATCTGGCGTGGATGAATTCTTCCCGTAAGAGGAAGATGTGACGCCTGATGACAATGATGATGTTGGTCATGGTATCTCAGCGAATGATTGTCGTGCTTTAAAGAACAAGAGACAATAGTGGGCTAACAACATGTGGGTAAGCAGAGTCAACACCAGGATTTTAAGCGGAAGAACTGAAGAAGAACCGATGAACTACTAACGTGTTGTTTTATGGCCAACCCCCAATGTGTGTGTAAAACTTTTATTCGTAGTAGCTAGGTTATAATTATGGTGAACTATGATTTGCTAGTAGATAGGTATCCTCGTGGTGAACTACGATTTGCTAGTAGCTAGGATTTCAATTTGATGTTGCTTTATAGTTTAATTTTCTGCCTACTTGTTTCATAGTCGGCTTACAAAGTGCTTGGTGATATCATCATATGTGAGAAGTTGTGACCACAACACTAGCACATGTGCAATCAAACATGCTAATTTTTCATCAAACTGGCCATAATTATGTTTTATTGCCAAGCAAACAACTAGTCAGAATTGCACCGAAACTAGATGTAGCAAGTAGCACCCGTTTAGTTTCAGGGTCTAAAAAGACATTTTCCCTTTGCCCGGTTCAAATATAAAAACCAGACCGATAAACAATGGTGCGGTAGCCGGATTTGCACGCGTAGAAGTTTGTACACGTTTTTTGGCATGTCTCAGTGCTAGGTGGTTGTTTGGATATTGTAGATTAACGATTAGTTTTCATAAAACGGGTTTTGGGCCACTTTTTAGAAATATCAGTTTTACATACTTTTTGGTTAAAAATAGGTTAACATAAATCTTTGTTTGGGCCCGTAAAAGGAGTTTGTTGAGGAAGTGACAGAATAACAAGTCACAAGCATATATCAAGCGCGTTTTAACAAAAACTACTATTAGTTGTCTTTTCCCGTACTCATTTTCTTGGTTTTATGGAAAACCAGCTTTACTTAATCGTGTTTCAATTAGTCCATTCAAACAGAATCTTAGTTTGTTAGCCGGTTATCTTGACAGACGGAAAACGAGATCTGGTAATGTTTGCTACCCAAATAAGGCCTAGATGTTTAGAGGGGTGTTAGCAAAACAAACAGTTTTTTGTGTAAGCATTATTTCTTATTTATACTATATTAAGGATATGTATATTGCAGGGTGCTTAATTAGAGGCGCTTAAGAAGAGTGGGGGCCCTAAACGTCAGCAGGCAACCTGGTTAGATTTTCTTTTCTCTAACGCCCACAAGTTTGCACCGGTGCTTTGCTAGCTCTTTTTTAAACACCGATAGAACATCGATGCCAAACTAGCAGTGTACATGGACTTAGAGCATCTTCATCACTCTCGTTGGCCGAACCCAGGCCGAAAATCGATTGGACGGAACTAGTTTTCGGCCTGGGTACGCCCATTTTTCCACTCGCGTAGCCAGTCCAAGTTCCCATGTTCGGCCAAATTTTGTTAAATATGGACGAATTTTATTAAGTTGGACGAATACAGGCAGATTACATCAAATTTAAACTAATACATAATAAACTTAAAAAAGGCCGCCGGTGTCTTCGCCGTCCTACATGCCGAGGTTGTTGTAGAACGTCGTGTAGCCGGGTTCGGCTCGGCCGTCATCCTCGCCGCCGTAGTCGTCGTCGTCGCTCGGCGGCTGGTTCTGGCGGGAGCTGTCCTGGCCAGGGTCGCCGTACCTCTATGGCTGGTAGGACGGGCCTGCGTCCTCGTCGTCGTCCAAGACGTAGAGCGGGCGCCCTGGTAGGCCAGCTCACAGCCAGACAACGGTCGACGTCGGGCGGCCTGCTCCTGCAGGTCGAGGATGCGCTGCCGCTCCGCCTTCTCCTAGTCCATCCTGGACCATTCCAGGATATTCGGCGAGGAGGGCTCGACCGGCGGCGTCTGCGGCGCCGTTTCACGGAGCGACTCCTCCAGCGCCATCTTCAAGGCGGCGTCTTCGGCTGGCGCCAAGCCTTCTGTCTTGGGGCGGCGTAGGCGCAGGTGGACGGTTGGCGACACCGTTGTCCGCGGCTCGCCGATGACGATGCCACACGAAGCGTCACGGCGGTGGCGCTGCCGGCGCGGCGAAGCGGCGCTTGCGGAAGAAGTGGGGACGCCGACGCGGAGGAGGACAAGCTCATGCTCGCCATCCTCCTCGGCGCCCAGTTCGCCGGAGCACACCGGCCCGTCTTGGCCGCCGGCGTCGGATTGTGCGGGAAGCCGAGCCGCGGCGTGTTCCCGCGGTTGATGTGCTCCAGCACTGCGGCGAGCGTCCGCCCTGGCGCGCTCCACCAACGTCGGCGACCGGCCGAGTTGTTGCGCTTCGGCGGCGACTCGTTCGGTGGTCCTCGCACGGGCGAGCCTCGTCGCCGCGCCCGCCGAAGTGCCCCCAGTAGAGGAGGTTGTCGGCGCTCTCCGCTTCGGCGGGGTTGTCCATGCCGCCGATGTACTCTTGTACATCGTACGGCAACTCGTCCAGCGTGGGCGGGATTGGGATGCCGCCGGCGCTCAGCTTCCACCCCGGAGGCATCCGCGTGTCCGGCGGCGCCATATACCCGGCCTCGTACAGCATGCGCGCCTCCAAGGTCTGGAGGGTGCGCCGGCCGAAGCCGGTCCCCGCAGCGCCGTCGCCGGGGTAGCGCTCGCCCATGGTGAGAGAAGGGGGAAAGGTGAGAGAAAGTTCGCCGGAGTTGGGCTCGTGGGTGGGGGAGCTGTGAGAGAGTGCGTAGGTCTCCGGCGAGGAGTACAGCTTATAACGCCCGAGGTGGGCGGCGAGGGCGGGAGGGGTGTAGCGGCGAGGGCAGGAAAAGTGGAAACGGTGGGAACTTAGTGACCGCCGGTCCGTCGCGGGAGCCAAGACGGCGACGGTGGCGCCATAAATCGGCGACGCGTGGCCGACGCGACGGGCAGTTATTGCCCGGCGGTCGCCGCGTGGTTCCGAGGATGACGACGACTCGGCTTCCGTTACTGATTCGACGGGTCCACGCGTCGCTTTAATTTTTTTCGCCGATTTCGCTGAGTCCGGCGTCCCCAGGGCGTACCCGGAAACCTGGGTTCGGCCTGGATAGTCCGGACCAAAATGGCCTAAATCTGGCCAAAAATAGGTCCTTGGGTACGCGACTGGGCCAGTTTTGGACGTCCGGACCGAAATTCGGCGTCCGAATCAGCCTTCTGGGTAGGAGAGTGGAGATGCTCTTGGGTCGTTCTAGGTCGGCAGGGTCAAGAAATCCCAATATTCGTCTTATTCGTCTTCTCCCGTGAGATTTGAGGTGGAGACCATGACTAGAGTTTAATTGATAAGATTTAACTCTTGGGCCATTATCTGAGTCTAAGTCTATTAGTCGTAACTTATGTTTAACTCTTGGGCCATCATGAAACCATGCCGTTAATTCAAACGTTATAGCATTTTTTCTCATTTGATCCTCGCATTATTAGATTTTTGTAGCAATCCATGTTTAACCGGAGAAAGAGCAATTTTTTGTAGCATTGACATAGCATTTTTTTCCTCACGTGTATCAAAACCATGCAAAGATGTATCATCATTTTCGAGACACCAGCGTAGCAAAAAATTCATGCAGAAAATCCTTAATTGGTCACCACATATCGTTAAGAAAGAATCAACGCACGTGCGGCATGGAAGCAAACACCTGCAACACCATAGAAACACTTGCAACGTGACCACGACATTCCCAATAAACACGCGCGGAGTCATCGCAGGATATTGCCTATGTTGTTGTGTGTTTGCAGCAAACAAAAGCTCATGCATCATTGAAAATTCTCGAATGGCTACTCTTGCACAATACCAAGAAAGGCTAGATATTTTAAAGATGGGGACATGCCGAACAGCACACTGCCCTAAATCAGTGTCTTTTACATGGAGAAACATTATACATGGAAGAGAGCTATTACAAGAAGGTTTGGTTTGGAGAATTGGTGATGGGAGGGCAGTACCAGTAATTGGATACCTTGATCCGGACTGAAAAGACCACTGGGTCTTAAACCGGACAATGAAGTGCATAAAGTCTAAGAATTGTTGCTCCAAGATGGACAAGGCTGGAATGAGGTAAAGCTAAATGAGCTGTTTTCCAATGGGGATGTTGCTGACATCTTGGAAATTCCCGTAGGTAGAGGTGGAATAGAAGACTACATGGCTTGAAATTAAACAAAAAAAAACGGGATTTTCAGTGTCAAGTCGTCTTACCACTTGAAGATGCAGCTGAATTCAAGAAAAAGTGGTGGTGCGAGCTCGTCAACAAACCTAGCTAAGAACAAGGGGTGGCTGGCTCTCTGGGTGGCTGACCTTCCTAGCAAGGCCAAGATACACATCTGGCGGCTCATACAGAATGGTCTTGCCATTGGCAATGAACTACAATGTCGACACATCAAAGAGGTGGTCAGGTGCATAGCGTGCAATCATGAAGAATCATTGCTTCACCGTTTCTAGACATGTTCGCACTTGGTGGCTGCATGGGATCACGCTAGGCAGGAAACAGGGTTGCCTCTCTCGGCACCCCAGGAGATCATCCTCCACCACAAGGATTTGCAAGGTTGGATACTTGACTGGATAGGAAAACCGGAGGACAAGGAACTGAGCGTCGGCTTGATGTTGTTATATCAGCTATGGCTTGTAAGAAACGAGACTAGAGAAGAAAGTCAAATTGCTGCTTCACTTGCGGTAGTGCGGTGATCTCTTTTTCTGGTTGAGGAGTGGCGGGAGCTGAAAACCCCTAGCCCTCCTAAGACAGCGACGGTGGTGGAGCACTGGCAACCACCTGGAGCTGGCTGGCTAAAGGTGAATGTTGATCGTGCTTTCTCGGAGCGGAACGGGAGTGGAGGTAGCGGTGTGGTCCTTCGGGATCACCATGACAGCTTCATGGCGGGAGCTAGTCAATTTTTTTCACCTCCATTGTCGACCCTGAAAGAGTAGAGCTCCTAGCATGCAAGAAAGCGCTGACACTAGCTATGGAGATGGACGCAAGGAAAATATGCCTGGAATCAGACTGTTTTGGTGCTGTGACAAAGATTAATGGCAGCGACACCAATTCTCTTCACGGACCTTTAGTCAAGGAAATTAAGGTTTTACTAAAGAACTTTGATGAATCCTTGGTCAGACATGTAAGACATTCTGGCAATGGTGTAGCTCATGTTTTAGCTAAGTTTGGTTGTGAGCAGAGGCAGACCTTAATGGAGGCCAAAAGGGGCTATGGCCCCTCCAACTCAACTAAAATTTGCACCATACTACTCATTATTTATCAATTTTTTACCATATAAAACTCAAAATAATTCAATCTGTCTCCCCCAACTACTATCTATTGTCTTTTGGCCCCTCCTATAATATTATTCAAGGTTCGCCACTAGCTGTGAGAATAAAGTGAGTAGGTTGTGAAACTTTGTCCCCCCAAAACTTGTAACTTTACTGGTATGGGAGATTGCCTAATTAATAGATCAGCAACAAGCAACAGTTATCTAAAAAAAGGAAGGATAGTGGAATTTCCTGTACGCCGACCAAGTCAATAGTGCCGTATACCCCATGGTCATATGGCTTGGCCCATTTCGTGCATTCCGCTTTTTTTCTTTTCTGTTTTTCTTTTGCTTTTTCTTGTTTATGATTTTAATTTTCTTCATATTTTCAAAATGGTTTAGATTTAAAAATTGATCAATTTTTAAAAAATTAAATTTTTTAAAATGCTCAAATATAAAAATTATACAGATTTGAAAAAATCACATATAGAAAATGTTCATATTTTGAGGAAAGTTCATATTTTAGGTTTGGAAATTGTTCAATCAAAAGTGTTCAGACATTTTTGAAAACCAAAACCTAGCAGTCGGACAAAAAAAGGCTTAAATACCTAAAACCAGGCAGAAAGCCGGAACCGTGGTATATTGGCCTGAGACAAAATCCAAACTAGGGTGTGCACTGGCGGTATACATCGACCAGCTTGTGTATAGGAGATCCCTAGGATAACTTCTACCCGTCGTCTGCCACCATGCTCTGCCTCCAAGCAGTCCAGTCCTAGCTCCGACAGCGCCACCAGTGCGAGATGGACGAACAAAAGATTCGGTTCTACACCCATCACTAGGCGTGCGTTTGGTTGCGAGCCAAAACGTGGATGGGATGGGATCATCCCCGATTCGTAGTCGTTTGGTTGTAACAGGCAGGGACGGAACCATCCTCAGCTAAGGAATATTCGCCAAAGATTCAGGATGGACTCGTTCGAGGAAATCGGCCAGACCGTCCGTCCCACTTCTTTGCTGCTACCGCACGTGTACGCAACGCCTCTATCCTCACCTCCTTTTCTCTTCTCCATCGCTCCTCACCCCACCGAACCCATCTCTCTCTCCCTCCAGAAACCCTCACCTCTCCTCTCACCTGTAGGCGGCGGCGACGGGACTTGGTCGGAGAAGAAGATCGGTGGCGGTGTGGCTCGCGTCCTCCTCTTCTAGCACGTCTCCTCGCCTCCCTCCTGCTGGTCGCACGCGGATCCAGTAGACATGGGGTGAAGGAGAGATTGGATCAAGACGGGAAGACAGGGGGGAGGAGGTTGAAGAAGGGCCGGCGACAGCAAGCATCACCACTTCATCAATTTCTCCTCTCTGCTATATCCAATCTGAAGGTGAAAATCCCACTAGATCTGTTTCTTACCTTGATTGATTATGTGAAAATTGATTGGTTATGTGAAAATTCATCACTTGGCTGAAGCATAATTATCATGTTCATATATTTGTGAAGTTTACCTAGTAGTGTTGATGTTCACATGCTGATACTCACATGTCTAATTTCGGAATGGCACTATGAAGTTGAAACTCTTATTTTTCTGTTGCATTGTAGATGAACAAGCAGCAATAGATTTTAGTTTCCGCGGCAGCGGCATATATGGCAATATCAATGATGCTCTTTATTGTTAATTCTAGAAAAAGGAAGAGGAAAGAACGGTCCAATAGAGGAGAGGGATAGGATGAGAATTGAGTATCTTAACAATAAAATTTGGAAGAATGATACAAATTGTGTCAACATGCTGAGGCTTAGGAGGGCACCTTTCTTCAGATTTTGTGACCTCTTAAGGACTCGTGGCTTGCTTGTTGACACTATACATATGTGTGTGGAGCAGCAAGTAGCAATGTTCTTGAACACTGTTGGACATAACCTTAGAAATAGGTTAGTTGGTACCAATTATGATAGGTCCGGTGAAACCGTTAGTCGATACTTTCATATTGTTCTTCACGCCATTGGTGAGCTATGGGATGACTATATTAGGCGACCTTCATTGGCGACCCCATCAAAAATAGAAGGAAACCCACGATGGGATCCATATCTCAAGGTATAAGCGTGACCCATATTTTTTTGGTTTCTAGCTTGAAATTTCTATAATTCCTAATCTTTTGACAAATTAGGATTGTGTTGGAGCTATTGATGGTACACATGTGCGAGCGTCCGTTACTAAGGATATGGAAGCAGCTTTTCGTGGTAAAAAGTCCTACGCTTCTCAAAATGTGCTTGTAGCCGTAGATTTTGATCTTCGGTTCACATATGTTTTGGCTGGTTGGGAGGGAACAGCACATGATGCACTTGTCTTGAGAGATGCGTTAGAACGACCAAATGGTTTGCGTGTCCCACAAGGTAATATTCATGGCCGCACTAGTCATCAATTCCATATATTCTTATTATCAATGTCACCCACTTGTGCCTCCTATGATAGGAAAATACTACCTAGTTGATGGTGGATATGGAGCCAAAAAAGGGTTTTTGCCTCCTTTTCGTGGTGTGAGGTATCACTTGAATGAGTGGGGCAACAATCCCGTGCAAAATGAAAAGGAATTGTTCAATCTTAGGCACTCCTCTCTTCGTGTGGGTGTAGAGCGCACAATTGGGTCACTCAAGAGGAGGTTCAAAGTTCTTGATGATGCCACTCCATTCTTCCCCTTTGCAACTCAAGTAGATATTGTTGTGGCATGTTGCATTATTCACAACTGGGTTATAGAAGATGGGATTGACGAACTAATCATATCGGAGACTGAATGGGCAGCTAATCCAATTCCCTCTACAACATCCGCTGGCCAAGCTGCTGATCATGCATACATGGTTAATTTTAGGCAGCAAATGGCCAATGATATGTGGGCTGATCGGCAGCAGTACTATGATACCAATATGTAATATTTATTTGAATGGTTCTTTATGAACCTTGAACCTCTTGTGAACTATAAAACTTTTTGTAATTGATCATGACATATTTTGCGAACTACCAAACTTGTTGCACTTATTTCTGGGCAGTTGTATTGCCATACTACTTGCTGAAATTTATCTCTCTATGCGTTTATACTTGCTGGAATTTATCTCTCTATGCGTTTATACTTGCTGGAATGTATCTCTCTATGTGTTTATACTTCCTGGAATCTATCTCTATGCATTATACTTGCTGGAATCTATTTCTCTATGCATTTATACTTGTTGGAATTTATTTCTCTATGCATTATACTTTCTAGGAGATGGACAACCAAGCTGAAGGAAGTATTGTTCATTGGACGGCGTCAATGTCTGCATGTATGCTTGTCCACTTGACTGATGTTGTGGCTAGTGGAACTAAAACATCGACCGTCTTTAAGAAAGTGCACCTCAATGCTTGTGCTAAGGCTTTAAATGATCATTTCAAACTTTCTTTGAATGGAGATCAGATTCGTAACCATCTTCGTTATTGGAAGAGGAAGTGGCAAAAGATAAGCAAGCTTAAGAATGGAATCAGCGGTGCACTTTGGGATGAAGAAAGCTGCATTATTGGTCTTGATCACGAGCACTATGCTGAGTATATTAAGGTATTATTGTTGCATATTGTTTTATATTCTTGTTACATTAAGGTATAGTTGGTCTTTTAACATGTTCTCTATTGATTGCATAGACACACCAAGGAGATGCTCAGTACTTGAACCAACCTATACTACACTATAGTGAGATGGCTGCAATCTTTGGTAATAGCTTGGCTACAGGACAGTATGCCAAGGGATCAAATGAAGCTCTTGGTGAAGATGTGACAGAAATTGAAGATGATGTGGAGGAAACTGAGCAAGTTGCTACTACTCCCTCGCCAACGACTGCTGCTACTCCCTCGCCAAATGGGCCCTCAGCCCCAAAAGCAAAGAGAGCCAAAACAAGCGCACAAGAAAGTGAAGATAGGATGATTGCAACATTCACGGCTGTTGGTAAAGAACTTGCTGATGCTATAGTGAAGGCCGGTAAGACCAACGATGAGTTGCCTGAAGGTCTTTGGAATGGCATGAAAGACATTGAACTAGGTGGCATGAAAGACATTCCAAAATCGGGATGGTCCATCCCATCCCTAATGGATCAGCAACCAAACGCACGCTAGTTGATTCTGGCCTTGAACTTTTTTTTGTATATTCTGGATTCCTTGTGATCCCTCAAAGGTTCTTACTGCTCGACCATAAAAACTTATTTATGAAATTCTGGCAGAAAAAACAAATTATGATCAATTAGTTCTGCATTTTGCAATTATATATCTTTTTAGACTAAATATATGTACTACTTGCAATCTGCTATTGTATGGGGAAAGTGTGCATTATCACATTCTTTTGTTGCACATAAACTTGAACTTCGTTCCAGGGGAATATGGCTGCTCTTGACGATGCTCTCAACTGAATAATATCATAATCATTAAGGGTCTTATGGCTTAGAGTGGAAACGGCTGAATCCGAATCATGTCACTTAGACGAAGCTGATCTAGATGCTAATCAACTAATTGTTCATTCTAGCTCAGAAAATTTACGTGGTGACAATACGGCTGACTAGAAGCTCTGCATGCTGCAAACACAAAATCATGTACTATTTCTTTCTGTGCAACTGTGTGTACTTGAACTGTTGCATAATAATGTTTTGACTAAGTGCACATTGCATAGTGGAGCGAGTGGCACAGAAATATGGTGGTGAAGAGAGTGCTGACATTGAGGGGGCAAGATAGCAAGTCCACATGAACCTGAAGTTGTTTCATGCATGCACATGCTGGAGCGGAGAAGCAGATAAATATGAATGTTGTGGAACGAAATCATGTTTTAGACAATTCGAATTCGTGTATGATGGGTAATTTGCTAGAGTGTTGAGAAATTAGCACATTCAAGCATGATCTAAAAATACGCAGCGAAACAAGATGTAACTTCAGCATCGCTCATGTACTAAATCTACGGATTGTTGCTCAATCAAGAAAGGAAACATATGCATCAAACATATATGGAGAAACATATCTGCCTCCACCGAGGACAAGTCATGTGTTCTCTCAGCACACAAGTAGATGATTTATGCAGGTAGGTAGGACAAGTCTTATGTGCTCTCAGCACATAGGTGCATCAACAAGAAAATCAACACACATGGACCCCAATCTTTTTTATTTTTTTACGTAAAAAACCTCTCAACTTGAGGGAAAAAACCACGGGCCAAAACCATCAAAATCTTTTTCTACTATTATCAAATAGGGATACAACTTGTTTTTCTTCAGAGAGCATTAGAGAATCTTATACATTAAGATACACACGGATCTTGGATGCCAACAACAAGAGCATACGAGTTAGGAAGTCCCACCAAAGATGGTGGAACCATAGCTTGAAAGAGACAAGATAGTGGATCTGGACGTCGTGTCCTTGTGGGGAGAGTCGGGTGCTTGATTTAGCTTTTCCTTCAACTTCTTCCTCTTTCCCTTCTCTCTTGGTTTTCTTCTCCAATCACTACAAGAAAAGTTGTCATCTATCACGGACGGATTTCACAAAAGCTTCTACCACGATCCCATCAACCACGGAAATTCGCGTCGTAATAGATGTGTTCGCTGATCACACTGACTGTTGACGTCGTGTAAACTGCCATGTGGTAAACACCGTTAACGAGTAATTAATGAGGTCGTCTACTCCTAGCCCATCTGCTAACTCGATGTCAAGAATGTCTTTCTCAATGGCTATTTTGATGAAGTTGTATACTCTTAGGAGCCCCTGGATTGTTGACGCATCACGGCCTGGTCATGTTTGTCGCCTTCATAAGTCTCTCTATGGTTTGAAGCAAGATTCGTGTGCCTAGTACCAACTGATTTGCTGCCTACGTTGATACATTGTGATTAGTTGCTTTTGTGACAGAAACCTCCTTGTTTGTTATGTGGTCTGACCCTGGCATAACATACCTGCTTCTCTACATCGACGACATTATTGTCACAGTCTCATCTACTGGTTTTCTGCAACATCTTCTTGACAGGCTACACAATGAGTTTGCTATGACTGATCTCAAAGACCTTCACTTCTTCCTTGGCATTGCTTCTAGCAGATTCTCTGATTGTATATTCCTATCTCAATGTCAATATGCTCCGGAAATTCTTCAGTGTGTCGGCATGGTTGAGTTTCAACCTCGATTGACACTCATGCTAAGCTCTCTGATATTTATGGTGACCTCCTCTCTTATGCTATAGAATACAGGAGTATGGCAGGTGCTCTCCAGTACCTCACATTGACGCGTCCGGATATCTCATATATATGCGGTTCAGCAGATTTCTCTTCACATGCATGCTCCACGCATGCCTCATCTCGCTCTTGTAAAGCGTGTTCTCTGCTATGTCCATGGTACCCTAGAGTTTGGTCTCCACATCAGTGCTCCATCCTCGACTGCTCTGACGGCCCATTCTGATGCTAACTAGGTTGGCTGCCTCGACACTCGTCATTCTATGTCAGGCTAATGTGTATACTATGGTGAAAGTTTGATTTTATGGTCTTCCAAGAGATAGACCACCGTCTCCCGCTCCACTGTGGAAGCTGAGTACCGTGTTGTGGATCACACCGATGTTGTGTGTTGTTGACTTCGTCAACTTCTGCAGGAACTTCATCAACCCCTCAACTCTGCTACACTTGTCTATTGTGACAACATCTTCGCCATCTACAAGCATCCAATCCATTGCAACATCGCAGCACCAAGTATATTGAGATTGACATCCATTTCGTTCGTGGGAAGGTTTCTCTTGGCAAAATATGTGTTCTGCGTGTCCCTTCCGTGCTTCAGTTTGCTGATGTTATGACTAAGGGATTGCCAAGCCAGCTTCTTCTTGATTTTCGGTCCAATCTCTGCGTTCGAGAACCTCCTGCTTTGACTGCCAGGGGTGTTCACATATGTATTAGGTTTTGTACCCATGTTGTGTTACGTTTGAGAGGCTTCCCCCCAAACCCAGTTTACCTATCCTACGAGAGGGAGCGGGAAGGAGGCGCCACGGCGGGGGAGCAGTGGTGTTCATCACTAAGGCCTTGTTCGGTTTAGCAGGGATTTAAGAGAATTGAAAGGGGTTGAGGTGGATTAAATCCCAAGCAAGTCAAAATCCCCTAAATCCACCACATTCCACTCCCATCCACTTGAAGAGAGGACTAACCGAACATAGCCTAAAGGGGCATGTGTGTGCGTGGAACAGCAATCTTTCAATCGTCCGGGTAATATATATCATTTCCCTTGGTCGAGACACGTCACAACAAGAGTAGTACATTCATGCATCATCGATCACCAGACTCACTAACTAGCTGCCACGGGTCGGTAGTTTCAACGTTCACTTCTTCCGCACGCACGTACTCCCTCCGTTTGGGATTATAAGTCCCGCGCGGATAACTAGGTTGCTATTTTGAACAACAAAATATAAATATTATAGCATAAAAATTATACCATTAGAAACTTTAGAGGTTATATTTTCTAATGGTATAACTTTTGTAATTTATAAGTTAAATTTTATTGGTTAAATTAACAACCTAGGTATGCGCGTAGGACCTATAATCCCGAACAGAGGGAGTACTCCAACATATTAGCAACTCCTTGATCACAAGATTATCCTTAAAGGAAAAAACAGCATGCATCAGTTGTAATTCGTCAGTCTCCCTCCTGATACTAGAGAGCTAGAGACTCAGAGAGGCAGGCTTAGAGCATTTCTAACCGAGTCTGTGAATTCGTGACATACTCCCTCCGTTTTAAAATAGATGTCTTAGATTTATTAAAATTTGAATAAATCTATATATTAAATATTTAAATTTTGACAAATCCGAGACATCTATTTTAAGACGGAGGGAGTACAATCTATTGAAAAATGTATTTTACCGTCTCGTTTTGTCTCACGCAGTATGAAATTGTAAACTGCACATGTAAAATAGCATATGGGTTGTACTACGGGACCCTCCCGGGATAATTCCCCAAAATCTTGCTACAACCATAACTATTTTTTGCTATAAATAGTCCCGTTTTTGCTACATGTAGCAGAAAACGGTTCGGCCAAAAAATAGAAAAATAGACTGGACCTCGTCGGAGATTTCACCGGAGACCTAGCCGGCGACCGTGTAGCAAAAAAGTTGTGCTAATGTAGCATATCTGACCTCGCCGGAGACTCGTCAGAGGTTTTCTCCGGTAGTCGTAAACCTCACCGGAGAACCATGTAGCAAAAACTTTACGCTATTGTAGCAAAACCGCAAAACGATGATAGCAAAAAATATACTAATGTAGCAAAAAAAAATAACCTCGCCGGAGACATCGCCGGTGGCTGCCGTAGCAAAACCGATTTTGCTAAGAACTTTCTTCAAAAATATCGTAGAAAAAACTCTATGCTATTTTAGCAAAAATATAGAACAGATATAGCAAAAAATTAAAATTATAACTATTATAGCATCGTCCTATAGCAAAACGTATCCATTGGTCGGTAACATCGCAACCCTTTGTTTGTAGCAATAACGACCACCTGCAGAAGTCCTGCCTGCGTAGCACCGTGCCCAATAGCAAGGAGATGCACACGATCTTCTACAATGGCGAACGCACGAATCGCAGCTACGGTATGTTGAGGTAAGGATGGGGTGCGCTTGCCGGTGGTTTGGGGACTTCTAACAGAAGACACGGCGTGCGGGCTATGGCGACACGGGCGTGCTTGCCAGACTGGAGGGGGGTGGCGTAGTCATGGCGGCTCTCAATGCTATGCTGGCCGGAGCTCGCAGATGCCGCGCGGCGGGGCGTGGCAGAAACCGGCGGCTGGGGGGAGGGGGGTGGTGGGGGGCAGCGGCAGCGGCAGCGTGGGACGGGTGGCAGCGGAGACCGGCGGCTGCAGGAACGGCGGTAACGGGTTGCAGCGGCGCAGGTAGTTTTCTCGCTTGGGATCTATACCTAGAAAAGGATGAAGACGATAAGGTGGGCCCAGTCTCAAGGCGTGGCTCGCTCGGGAGTCAAGCCGGGAATGAAAACACGGAATCCCTGGAGGGAGGTATTATCATTTTTCATAGCATATTCGGTTTTTCTATCGGTATATTCTCTCGTCTTCTTCCCTGAGCTATTTGGTGCTTGCCTTTCCGGCCGCGCACTGCGAGCGCTGCCTGCTGCTTTCTCCTTGCTACGATTGATGGAATCAGCTAGCTACGATTGATGAAATCGATTAATCGCCTGCCTGCTGCTTGCTGCTTGCCCGCGGCGCGCGTTTGCTGCTGAACCGCTGCTGCTCACCCGCGTGCGCCGCTGTTTGCCCGCGCGCACCGCTGCTCGCTCTGCTGGCTAGCTCGCCCGCTGCGCCGTTGCTCGCCCTGCTGGCTAGCTAGCTCGCCTTCCCGGCCTAGCCGTGGCGTGGCCGCGCCGCCGTAGACTGGTACGGACAGCTATTTTTGCTAATTTCATGGCTGGAGCGATGATGTACTGTCGCTGCCGGCGGACGTGAGCGGCGGAGAAATAAGGTGTCGGCCTGTAAAACGCCTCTCGGAGCGCTATAGTACGGGTCATGGGATAAAGTTTTCAGGCTACTATAAGACCGAGCGATTTTAATGGCTTCGCTAGAGCAATCGCTTCTAAAACCGTATGTCGCCAGAATTCTATAATTGGACGACCCTAGCCGGCATCCGGATGCCCGTCCGTACTAGACGACACTCGTTCAAAAAAATCTGAACCCCACGTCCCACCGCGCGCCACCCCCCGTCACATCCCGACAAAAACACCACAGCCCGTCACACCCCAGGTTACCCTCATCGTCTCCATCTTCTTTTCCTGCAAGTAAAAGAACACAGATCTCCTCTCCCCACCATCCCCCTGTTCTTTCTTCCTCCTCTAGTTCTCCATGGCTTCCAGATCTCCTCCCAGCTGTCCATCCCCTAAATCCCCCAGGTGCAACTCATCTAGCTCTGAAAAAAAGGTAAAAAATCTCCTCCTCTTCATCTCCCCATCCCATTCTCTCATAAAGTATCCAACACGGAAAAATCCTGCACACAATTCAAACACAAAATCAAGAACATCATCCCAGATCCAACAGATCCTGCCTGGGCAGAAAAGGTAAACAACAGAAAAGAAGCTTTCTAACAGTGTGCAACAAAAAAAGTTTTTTCTTGGGTTCATGTGAATTTTTCAACTTGCTGATTAGGTTTGTCATTTTTGACTTTTTCATCCTTTTTGGTAGCTCCTTTTGGATTTTTGCATCTTTTGATTTTGCTTTGCCTCCACACACTATCCTCTCTCATGTGCAGTAATCTGGTAAGAAAAAAAGAACCAGGTTAGTTATGTAGAAGGGACCAACTTAGTTATAAAAAAGAACCAAGTTAGTTATGAAACAAGAACCAAAAATCAGTAAAGTATCCCAGGAAAAAAAAAATAGCATGGATGTGCATGTACAAAAAAGAAGAACAGATTACAAAGGCAACAAAAAGAAAATCCTAACCGTCGCGTTTTATTTGTATCAGATGTCAATTTTCGATCTTAATGCCCCCCCTACGGAAGATGGTGATGTTCCTGACATGGAGCCGTTATACTGCACTCAGGCAGGTCCGGCAGAGTTTGTTGGAGAATCTCCGGATCCAGCGGTTGATGAGAGGGCAGCGACTCTTGGCGGCCAGTCTGATGAACAAAGTGGTAGGGGCCTGCAACATAACAGATAGTTTTCCCCTCCTGGTGACCATGGTATTCCCGCGTCTACTATTCCTACGGATTCGACCACCTACCCTAACTTGGGGGAAGGTGATGTTGATGGAGCTGGCATGAACGAGGAAGTTGCATCCAGTCCGCAGGAGCCTTTCCTAGGGATGAGGTTTGACACAATTTCGAGTGCAAAAGCACATTATAATGCTTATGCTCTCAAGCTGGGTTTTTCTATCAAAGCTCACACATCTCAGAAAGGGAGAAACACAAATCAGATAGTAAAACAATAGTTTATGTGCAACAAGTTTCGTAGGCCTAAAACAGAGGAGGAGGAGCAACAGGAGAGAATGACTATTGTAGAAGATATCAGCCCTGTTCAGCTTGATGATGGCAATGTTGAAGCTCGGAAGAGTGGTTCATCCAAAAAAAGTAGCAGCAAATTTGGGGTTAAGCGCAAGAGGGGAAGTATCAAACAAATTGCCCAGCTAGAATGCTCGTCAAACTCATTGATAACAAGTGGCAGGTGACCTACTTCATCGCTGAACACAACCATCCTTTGATAGAAAGGCCATCGCTTGCGAAGTACTTGAGATCACATAGGGGTATCCCCCGTGACGAGAAAGAGTTCCTGAAGTGTCTGCATAATTGCAACTTGGAAACAGGTTTGTGACTTCTGATTGTTACTAACTTGCTACTGTTATTATGTTAAGTTGTTTCAGGGCATCCTCCTAAGTTGTTTTTCTAATGTGCAGGTCGCATGATGGAGGTCATGTCTGAATTTTATGGCGAGGATGCTTTTATACCATATGGCCCCAAGACAATATCAAACTTGCGGTCAGAATTTAGGAGTGAAAACAAAGAGTTCGACATAGGTGAAACACTTGAGCACTTCAAAGAGCTGCATGCAAAAGACCCCGAATTCTACTACAAATTTTCCTTTGATTCAGAGAATAGAGTTGAAAACATATTCTGGGTTGATGGTTTGGCAAGAAAAGCTTATGTGGAAGCATATCACGATTGTGTGTCGTTTGACACAACTTTCTGTACAAATCGTTTCAACATGCCTTTTGCGCCGTTTATTGGCATAAATAGCCATGGGCAGTCTTTTTTGCTGGGTTGTGGTTTTCTCAGAGATGAGAGAGAGGACAGCTTTAAGTGGCTTTTTAGACAGTTCCTCGAAGCAATGCATGGGAAGCAGCCCACCAACATAATCACAGACCAGGACTGGGCTATGAATAATGCAATTAAAGCTATTTTCCCCGATAGTGTGCACAGAAATTGTCATTGGCACGTGATTAAAAAACCAACGAGAAGCTAGGGTCCTTCCTTGGGTGTCATCCTGGTCTAGCTGAGGAGTTCAATGAGTGCATTGATGAGAGCATGACTGTTGAAGAGTTCGAAGCAACTTGGGCAGCAATGGTTGTGAAGTGGGGATTGTCCGGGAATGAAACTTTTGTTTGGTTAAAAAAATATGCTCATACATGGGTTCCATGTTATTTTAGGGAATGCTTCTTCCCTTTCTTGCAGTCAACTCAAAGGAGTGAAGGATTCAATGCTGTCCAAAAAAGGTACATCAATCCCCAGAACTCTATCAAGCACTTTGTAAGGCAGTATGAGAAGATTCGGGCCAAGGTTTTGGGTAGAGAGGGCTGCAATGATTATCGGACGGATGAGCTTGAGGTGAGGCCATGGTCCCCATTCCCAATAGAGAAGCATGCACTAGCTGTTTACACAAGGGACATCTAATTGAGGTTCAGGGTGGAATTCGAGCTTATTGGGCACTACAATGTGCAAGCACAAGGCCAGAACATGTACTTGTTGGTTCCTAACAATGTCAAGTGCTACCCTTATGGCTCTAGGACCTACATGGTTAATGCAAATGCTGGGAAATTCAACTGCGATTGTTGCAAGTACCAGCGTGATGGTATCCTTTGCTGCCATGTGTTGAAAGTGTTCACACATGTAGGTATTGATGCACTACCGGAAAGGTTCATTCTTAAACGGTGGACTCCAAGCAGATTGAGGATGTGGCGTCACCGAAGTGTACAAGATGATGTGATGCCTGAACAGTCTCGGCAGAAGCTAAGGTTTGCAAACTTGTCTAGATCGTTCGTGCAAATGGCTAAAATTCTTAGTGAATCAGATCAGGCAGAAGCTATTGCTCGTAGGCACATCAGGGAGATGAAATCTGAGTTTGCGCAATTGAACAAAGTTCGCAAAAAGAAGAAACCATCCCGCACAAACAGCGCCCCTAATGTGCCGCATGACACTACAACTCCCAGCACATCGTAACAAACAACAACTCCTAATGCACCGCAACAAACATCAACCCCTAATGTGCATCGCCCCGTTTCTTCAGCTCCTAACATGCACCAATCAACGTGAAGGGCCTTGCCAGGTGGCCGTAAACCTCCCAAAGATCACCGTGGTAATTCAAGCCCTATGCCAGCCCCGCCGCCACCTCCGTTTACAGCACAGCAAACATCATCAAGTGTGCGAGGGGTGATGCATGAAACACCTCCTCCACCACCTGCAACACAACCTGGCCCCGATGCTGCTCGACAACTAGACCGTGCCAGACAAACAACATCGGGGGGTGCGTCTCCTGTTCAACACTCGGGTGGTGTGGTTGAGCTGAATAGAGAACATTTTGTAACACTAAACCCTCCTAGGTCTAACACTAAAGGGCGGAAGAAAGGAAGGATACCATCTGGCATTGAGTTGCAAGCTAAAAAAATCAACCTATGTGGTTTGTGTTCTGAGCCTGGACATAACGCTGCTACGTGTACTTCTGGGTTGGGCAATAAGTAGTGGTTTTTTATGTGGTTTGTGTCCTGACCAAAAGGGTGTAAATTTTGTTATATGTAAGCTAGGTTCCTTGTTCAGAACAAAGTTGAGTTCACATTTTTTATAACAAAAAAAGTTTGTTCCTGTTTTTATAACCCATTTGTATGTAACCCAATTTTGCATAAAAAATATATTATAAGGCATATATACCCAAGTTGGTTCCTGGAGGTAGCCAACTTGGTTTGTGTGAAATAACTAACTTGGTTCCTGAACATAACCAAGTTGGTTCCTAGTTTTGCATCCAGTTTTAGTTTTGCACCCAGTTTTTGCATAAATACAAAGTTAAGTTGATTTTCATAATACATCTAAGTTGGCACCTAATATGAACTAATATGAAACTAATTAGTTAGCTAAGTTGTGTTCATCAGTATATATTAGAAGACATATATACCTAAGTTGGCTCATACTATAGCCAACTTGGTTTCTGTAAAAATAACTAACTTGGTTCCTGAACATAAGCAAGTTGGTCCCCTGGTGACCAAGTTTGTTCCTAGAAAAACATATAACCAGATTTGGGCTACCGTTTTCAATAAGCTGAACCCGTTGCCCAAGCATCTGATACAAAAAAGTGCATCTATACACCCCCCCCAGTTTTGCATAGTGCTTTACCTTTTATTTCTTGAGTATGGTTTTCCAGTTGTTGTTGTTTTTCGGCGAGGTAACCCATGTGTGGGTCTGCACTTTTCTTATGTTTGGCAAATTCCCTGGTCCATACACCGGTAAGCTCCTCCCATTCCAATGTTCAGCATTGAACAAAGTGCATACACCGCAATCATAGCTGCATGATTTTAGTAGTACAAAAATGACAGTCATTAGATAGTACGTGAAAAAAAGAGCAACTTGCCGTCCTGGAAAACACATCATGTGTTTTGGATATACTCACGCTATCGACTGCTTTGGAGGGTTGATGTCTTCAACTTTGTAATCTCTGATCTGCACTGCTGAATTTGCATAGTTTTCTTCCCATAAGATCTTGATGGGAGCAACTAATTCGTCGACAATATCATTGAACTTCTTGTTCAATAATGACCTGATCGAATCAAGAATTTCGAACCTTTTATCCCTTATGTTGATGACAAACAACCAGTAATGATTGACGTGGTTGCGCTCGCCTGGTGCCAAGTTCTCGAGCACGGGCATCATAACCTGTGTTTTTCAAAAAACAAACCAAAAAAGTGAGTAAAAAAAGGAACAAAACCAGTAGCAAAAAAAGCAACTTAGTTAACTAGGTTGAATCCACTTAGCTATATGGGTGGGACCAACTTAGACTAATTTGGAACCAACTTGGTTACAAGGGGGTGGGACCAACTTAGTTATATTTGTGGGAACAACTTAGACTAAGTTTAGGGTCAACTTAGTTATAGTTGTGGGACCAACTTAGTCTTAGTTTGAATCAACTTAGTTATATGGTGTGGCCAACTTGGAAGTTTGAAGAAATAACTTATAGTATCTTTTCTATTGAGATGGGCAGTGACTTTGCCGAAGTGCTTTTTCAGCTCTCTCTTGTTGCATTCCAGATTTTTAAGTAGACTCTAAAAAACACAGGAGAGAGGCATTAGATGCAACATTCCAAAAAAACAGAAACCAAAAAAATGGTGAATGATACCATGCTAGGAAAAGGTGCTATTTGTAAGTGGTTCATTACAGTGACCCTCAGAGGCATGGCAATCTTCTTAATCTTCTTAAGTTTCCGCAACATTATGGACTCTATTCCGAGTTCCATTACAGTATTCGACAACTGTCCGCAGGGCATCATGGAGTTTGAAGATCTCTGAGTGTAACAAAATACTTTTCATATGATACAACTATTGGTGTATTGTTGATTTCTTGGCCCCTTTTGGTTCTTTTTCCATGTGCAGTAACTGTGGTGTACAGCTCTTTCACATCAGCTGAACATGTGTACACCCTTTGATCGACATATGCGAAGTAGGGTGACTTTACTACAGGAGCCTGCCTAATGATTCTTCTTTCTTGTACCTGTGGGCGATCTCCTGCAGTTGTGCTTCCAGAAGAATCAGGGTCCAATACAATGACACTCCCCACCCTTGCTGGCGTCTGGAAACCGCTCTGTATTTGCTCGACAACTGCAGCCTTAGGGGAATCATTCGTAGAAGCCCTTTCTTTTTCCACCTTGTCAGCTGCGGCACATGCTTCTCTCATTGTTTCCTCATCCCACACCCAATCATCGTTTAGCCTTTCATCGTTCAGGTTGACCGGTGCTATGCTTGCTGAAGTTGAATGGCCTGGAATTATGCACTTGTTTTCTTCCTCCTCTGGGCTGTCAAAACCCAGGTCGAAAGATGGTGGATCACAGGCTTGATCCACTATATGTTGCCAAGATGTTTTTTTATCTGGTGGTGCGAACTTTGGCACTGGTGGTAGTGGACATGCATCACTCGTTTTTGTGTTGTGTGTGCTGCATATTCATGTAGTTTCAGTACTTGCGCGATGCACCGGTGTAGTTGCGGTCACCTTTAGCTGTGTGCTGCCAGTTTTTGGAGGGGGCGAGGGCATTTTGGTATGACCGTAGGTGCTCCCTGCTGGAGTGGCAATCCCTTCATTGGCTACTGCAGTATCTGTGGGCTAGACGTACTCGGCTGGGTGGCTTGGACCGTGGCAGCAGCAGTAACTACTGTTTTGGGCTTTGCCTTTGGTGTTTTAGTTACTGCTGCTGCGTTTGTTGGGTCACCTTCTGGGCGGCCACGTTGTGCTGCCATCTTCTGTCTCCTAGTCCCCTGTGCCTGTTGGTCATCTCTTATATCCAATTTCTGAAGGTTGAAGCACTCTACTGTTAGCTTGTGTATTGCGTCTTCGCTTCCAATCATATCTACCACAGGGACATTTGTAGTGCGTGCCCTCAGCTCCCTGTCTACCACCAAATTGAAGACAGCATTGGCGTCACTCTTGCCATCATCATCATCAAACACAGGAGCTTCAATGTGCAGGCGCCCAACATTTTTCCTTGTTTCTGCTGCAACCATCCCTATTAACTCTGAAAATGAGTTTTGGTCTTCTGTCTGATGGCCTTGTCCTGCATGTAACCTTTCTGCCCGTTCTTCCTCCGCTTTCCTTCTTGTTCTTTGAATCAAGCCCTGCACTGAGAAGTCATCGAGCTTGCTCCCACAATCACCATCCAGATTTCCTAAGTCAGTGCCCCTCTCCCTGAGGTTGCTGGCTGGGCAATCTCGGTTTTCCTTTGGTGTCAGTCTAGCTGATCTTCTTGGCATCTTGGTCAAATTGCACCCAGGATATTCCTCTTGTTCATCTTCTCCCCCTCCTCCATTCCCATTGTTTGCATCTCTGTTAGCTCCATCTTTCTCATCTTCCTTGCTGTCGCCATCTTCCTCATCCTCATCTTCACTATCATCATCACCATCAGAACCATCATCAGGGTCGCTGTCATCTTCTTCGTTGTTGAATCTCCATCAGTCCTTTGCTTCTTTCTTCTTCCCTCAACATAGCTAGACCTTTCTTCATTGTATATATTCCCAATAGCCTCGACAAATGTCCCGATCCTGTTGGATATGTCTGTGCATAGCTCGCCCACGCAGATGGCAAATTTCCTTTTTTCTGCATAAATCAAAAAAAGGTATAGGAGAGAAATTAGTACAACTCCAGCTGCCAACTTAGTTAACTAAGCTGGTCCCACAAAGCTAAGTTGATTTCATAGTATAATGAATCAACTTAGCTTTAAATATGAAATCAACTTAGCTGCAATATAAACTCAACTTATAAGGTATGTTGATTCCAAAAAAATAAGCTAAGTTGGGTCCTAGAAATAACTAACTTGATTCCAAAATAAGACTAAGTTGGTCCCACAAATATAACTAAGTTGGTCCCACAAAGCTAAGTTGATTTTCATAGAGCCAACTTAGCTGCAATATAAAGTCAACTTAGCTATGAGACATGAATCAAGTTGGTTCCAAAAGAATTAGCTAAGTTGATTTTCATAGTATAATGAGCCAACTTAGCTGCAAAATATAAAGTCAACTTAGCTATGAGACATGAATCAAGTTGGTTCCAAAAAGAATAAGCTAAGTTGATTTTCATAGTATAAATGAGCCAACTTAGCTACAAAAATAAAGTCAACTTAGCTTTAAATATGAAATCAACTTAGCTGCAAAATATAAACTCAACTATAAGGTAAGTTGATTCCAAAAAAATAAGCTAAGTTGGGTCCTAGAAATAACTAACTTGATTCCAAAATAAGACTAAGTTGGTCCCACAAATATAACTAAGTTGGTCCCACAAAGCGATTTTTATAGTATAACGAGCCAACTTAGCTGCAAATATAAAGTCAACTTAGCTATGAGACATGAATCAAGTTGGTTTCCAAAAAAGAATAAGCTAAGTTGATTTCATAGTATAATGAACCAACTTAGCTGCAATATAAAAAGTCAACTTAGCTATGAGACATGAACCAAGTTGGTTCCAAAAAGAATAAGCTAAGTTGCTTTTCCTACTGGTTTTGTTCCTTTTCTACTCACTTTTACAAAGTAGGAAAATCAACTGAGCATGTGATATACAAAATCAACTTAGCTAACTAATTAATTTCATATTAGTTCATATACTCAACTTAGATGTACTCAACTTAGCTATAGTATGAAATCAAGTTATGAACTCTAAATTATTTCATATATCTCGTTTGAAAAACTCTGTGGCAGCTTCGCAGACACGAATTCTTCGATTCTTGTCATGCCCACAAAAATACTATCTCTTATATAAGCCCCAACAGATTCTTTGAGCTGTATGTTGTTGAAAACAGAAAAAGTCGTGTTAAAAAAATGTATACAGATGGAGTAAAATCAAAAAAACATTTGGCTTTTTAGGGGTTTTTTGTATGGGCAGAAAAGTGCTTACTTTCAACTTTCCAAACTCTCCATTCCCTTTTGCATCCTTCCGCATAACAGTCTGTATGAGTTTGTCGTTCCATGCTGCAGCCCGTATTGGACAGACTTCTTCGGACTCCACAACCTCGTCAACATCGAGGGAATCAAGATAAAGGATCTGCATTGGAAAAAAAGGACAAAAAAGGTAAGTTAGAAAAATGATATTACATGCTGCCGAATAGTGTTATTTTTTGTGCTCGAAAAAAGACGGTGTCTCCACGCGAAATTACCACGAGATGGTGAAGACAGCAACATACGAATTTCTTCTTTACTCCCATTTTCTTTACTTCTGTGATTATTTGATCAATGGAAAATTGGGCGAAGTTTGTCCGCCAAAACTGGTTAAGGTCCACTAATGCTTGGTAACACCTGGGGCTGATGCTTGATGTTGTTGTAGGACTCACAAAGCAGCTGATTACGCCAGCAAAATATGCGCACAGAAACTTCATGTCGGCAGCCCCTTCCATTCCTTTTATCATCGCGCATCAATCGGCCCACTCAGGTGCAGTGCCACTCTCTATGTTGTACTCTTTATTAAAGAACTCAACTGCCTCTGTTTCCATTTCATATCTAACAGGGCTCCCCTCGTTCTTTATCCCGAACACTTTGGTGTAGCTGTCTGCATTGACCGGGATACTCCCCCTTCCTGGTATAACAATCTCGCTCCGTATGGGATCAAAACATGATAAGACCCACGTAACCCAATCTTCTATCAGATCTTTCTGATCTTGAACTAGCAGTTGGTTCAGTTTGAACAATCTGGCCGGAGAAGCGCGATTCTTTCCTATCTGTAACAAAAAAAGAGGTCGTGTGCATAAGATAACTAAGTTGGTTCCTGTTTTATCGCGTGAAAAAAATAGAACATAAAAAGGAAAAAAGGAAAAGGTGCACCGTGGTTTGTCGTACACGGCCAGGTCTTGCTGCTGGCAGCATATGTTGCGCAGCAGTTGTATCCGCAATTGTAAGATTTGTTCCTGGTTAGCACTCGAATAAAAAAAATCAGTTGTATCTTGGAAAAAAAAGGACGTTTATCTGCTGTCTAGTTTGTGCAGCTGGTAAACGCAGGCGGGCGTGCTTGACAACATCTTTTGTCATTTTATGACTTCGACTTTTTCTGCAGGAATAATTTAGTTATTTTCTAGAACCCAACTTAGTTGGATTTCGACTTGTATGTATAAATGTAGTAAAACAACTTAGTTCTCTCCAAAAATCAACTTAGTTCTCTCCAGAAAACAACTTAGTTCTCTGAAAAAACAATTTAGTTCTCTCCAGAAAAACAATTTAGTTCTCTTTTAAAAAAAGAAAAACAACTTAATTTTTTGCAGAAATAAACTTAGTTATTCCTAGGGAGCAACTTACTTATTTGTATGAACCAATTTAGTTAAGTAAAATATTCAGAAAAACAAAAAAAAGCCAGGAATCTTGTGATGAATACTAGTTTTCAGTCTCTAGAAAACAGAACCTTCTGCTGCTCTACTGTCGTCTGTCGACACCTGTTTTTACTACAGGTACAGGTAGACAGTGATCACTTCTTCGCCTATACTATACTGTGTGCTACTGCTGCTAGATAACTCGCGACAGCGAGGAAAACACAGGAAAAAATCCCAGGAAAAAATTACCATTGCCCTTGCTAATTCCCCCTACTGCAAAAACACAGGACCCTCCCCCCTCCATACTTAGTTCTCTTTTCAAAAAAGAAAAACAACTTAGTTCTCTGCAGAAACCAACTTAGTTATTCCTAGGACCCAACTTACTTATTTGTATGAACCAACTTAGTTAAGTAAAAAATATTCAGAAAACAGAACCTTCTGCTACTCTACTGTCGTCTGTCGACACCTGTTTTGACTACAGGTGCAGGTAGACAGTGATCACTTCTTCGCCTACACTATATTGTGTGCTACTGCTGCTATATAACTCGCGAGAGCGAGGAAAAAATCCCAGGAAAAATTACCATGCCCTTGCTAATTCCCCCTACTGCAAAAAACACAGGAAAAAAACCCCGACACTTGGTTCTCTTTTTAAAAAGAAAAACAACTTAGTTCTCTGCAGAAAACAACTTAGTTATTTCTAGGACCCAACTTACTTATTTGTATGAACCAACTTAGTTAAGTAAAATATTCAGAAAAACCAGGATTCTTGTGGTGAACACTAGTTTTTTAGTCTCTAGAAAACAACCTGCTGCTACTCTACTGTCGTCTGTCGACACCTGTTTTGGCTACAGGTGCAGGTAGACAGTGATCGCTTCTTCGGCCATACTATACTGTGTGCTACTGCTGCTAGATAACTCGCGAGAGCAAGGAAAACACAGGAAAAAATCCCGGGGAAAATTTGCCATGCCCTTGCTAAAAAAATCCTCCTACTACAAAAACACCGGAACCCCTCCCCCCCCCCCCCCCCGACACTCGTTATACATGCAGTGAGTGATATAGTTTTCACCGGACTTGCTAATTCCCCTACACAAGTTTGAAATCCATGCAGTGAGCTTTCTAAAAATTTCCCTACACGAGTTAGAATCCGTCATCATCATACGGATCGACGTCATCATCATACGGATCGAGTGCTGGTTTACCTATGAGACATGAATCGATAGGATAACATGACATGGGTTCGTGCAAAATCAAAAAATGGGGGGAAAATTGCATGGATTACCTCGAGGCGGGACCTCCTAGGATTGATGTAGATGCTTGATACGATGTACTCGAGGCGAGGCCCTCCCCCAGATTCGTCGACGAGCTGCACCGACTCCTCCTCCCCCCGATGCCTCTACCGACGAGCTCGTCTCTCTCACCGTGCTCGATGCAAAAAGTTCTCGATGCGCAGTGCACGATGCGAGACCCTTCCGATTCGCCGATGACCACCACGATTCCTCCCCCCACCGACGATCTTCCCCTCGACGAGATCTTCTATCTCACCGTACTAGATGCGCGGTGCTTCGATGCGCAGGTGCTCGACGTGCGGTGCTCGGAGCGCCGACGAGCTCCCCCGACGAGATCTTCTATCTCACCGTGCTAGATGCGCGATGCTTCGATGCGCGGGTGCTCCGATGCGTGGGTGCTCGACGCGCGGTGCTCGGAGCACCGACGAGCTCCACTAGATCCTTCCTTCGCCGACGCCTCCACCGACGAGATGGTCGCCCCTCCACAGATCTCGCCGAGCCGCTACTCTCGCCGGAGCACGTTGTCGCCCCCCTCCCTCCGCCAGCTGCAGATGCGGCGTGCGGCCTCTCTCCCTCCCCCCGTTGTCGATGTCGAAAATGAGGAACGACGGAAACGAAGCGAAGCGCGCAACGGCTCCCCCCAGGGTGGTTTCGGTCGGAGACGCTTTCAGATTCGTGCGCGATGGACGGTCCAAAACCGAGTGCTCGGTCTACCAGCCAGCATCCGGATGTTTTTTAGCATCTGGGTTTATAATTTTAGCCCTTTTACAGGTTCGTTAGAGATGCTCAACACAGAACATTGAATTGTGCCCAAGACGGTATACGACAAACACCACAGGCAGCAAATTGGTCTTGTCTTAAAAAAGTAGAAAGATACTCCTTCCGACCTATATTAATGGAGACCCATATTAGTGGACTCAAATTTGATACTGATGTATATAACACTAAACTAGACTAGTTATATTCGTATCTAGATAAATCTAAATTAAATAATATGGGTCAGAGGGTGTACAATAGTGTAGCTTGAACTACCACTGCATGCTACTACACAACATAGCACAGAATGATTCCAAGATACAAACGCAGCACATTATGAGGACTTCGACAAACCACAGGTTACTTCTGCCATCTCAAACAAGCAATGATATGGAGACTGTGAGGGCGTGTGTGTCTGCATCTAAAAGAGCATGGCTTTGATTCCCCTAACGTACTTGTATCTCGGCCCTCGGCCAGTTTTGGGATCAAAGACCAACCCATCATCATCAGATTCATCCTCGTCGGCATGGTCAGGATTGCACCAGCGAGGCATGGGCACAGGCCACCTGCAAGTTCAATTCAATGAAATCATTTGTTGCAAAACTTAGCCCCAGCTTAATATGCATCAGAATACCAACCTGTTTAGCTGGATTTCGTCATATTCATCCATTTTCCAGAAAGGCGCTCCAGAGGGATCAATGTCATTGCCAACTTCACCAGGTTTACTGTCAAACGTACCAACAAAAAGATTATGCTTCAGAAAGCTTCTAAAAATATATTAAGAAAAGAACAGGTTTACTGTCAAACGTACCAACAAAAAGATTATGCTTCAGAAAGCTTCTAAAAATATATTAAGAAAAGAACTGTATGTGATGTGCACTTGAATACCTTTTTGTCTCAAACGATGCTAGAATATCGTAGATTTCCGTCATATATATGAAAGGGGTTCCTAATCTCTTATCATAGAAGTTCATGCCAATAATATCCCCATCAAGACTAACAAGAGGGCCTCCAATCCCAGCCTAGCAAGTTGACATGAACAAGCTGTGATTTCTATTCCAACTCATTCTGATGCAACTATACTTCCTTTTTTTTCAGAAATACAAGGCATATTTTTTGTCTGTCCAAATTCAAGCTTTGACCATTGATTAATCCAATAATATCTAGGTTTTGTCAACAAAAAAAAACATGAGATTCATATTCCAAAGCGCTTATCTCATGGCCATGTTAACTGATGCAAGCAAAATAATGCCAGGGGAATTTACAGTCAGAGCTCGCTTTTGGACAGACAAATTACGCATTGCAAAATAATAGAGTATTTATTATCACCATGAAAAATTAGGGAATAAAAAAGACTGGAATACCTTAGTGATTTTACACGTGGAAGCTGAGAGGAATTCGCATTCAAGTTTGCCTGTCCAGGAAGTCAAATTCCCACTAGTAGCCATTAACGTGCCTGATTTGAAGCAACGCCCTATAGCTGCTACTTTAAAAGGCTCGTCCTGACAAGGCAGAGGTTTTAATGGACGAAGAGCAGGCCAATCCTTGACACTGACTAGAGCAACGTTGTAATGTAGATTATAATGCTTTAACATCCCTTCTATGCATTGCCTGTTAAGCAACACTTTAATCTGCAAATAATACAGTGATGAGACTTAAGCAACACCTCAAAAGAACAGCAGTTATAGACAAGGAGCACCAACCCTCAAGTTTTCAACAATCTTGTTCTCATCACCGGAATTTCTAACCAAGCTTGCTGATGTCAAAATTATCGTAGATCCATTCCATTCAATAAAAAAACCCGTGCATGCAAAAAACCTTTTTTCTCCTGCGTACCATGATTATGGCTATTAGCTATTTGTAATCAAAAGAGATAAAACAGTAAATGGCACATTACTGTACAATCACCGTTGGATGAAGCCAGTGCGACAACATTGCGATTTATGTTAGAAGTTTTTTTACTAAATTCTCTCCAGACACCTTCACCATGTATGTCGCCAAAAGTCTCTTCAAAAGTATTAACCAAAATCATGCCAGCTGGAGTAATATACATTGTAGAATATAGTTGTTAGTGGTACAGGATTGCTGTATAATAAGGCCAGTAAATTTAGAAGCAGTGACACACCTCCTAACATGGAGGATGGTAACTTCGGGTAACCCATGGTGTCTAGCTCTAACTGCTCCTGGTTGAGAAAATCTCCATGTACTGGCAACAAGGTCAAGTGATCAGCACTGACATATACTAATACTATACACGGAAAGTAAATTCACATAAATTACATGATCAGAATGTAACATTAGTTATATCATGACAACAGCCTGAGCAACAACTAACATTAGAAGTCGGCATGGATGAACATACCCAAGAATGTTGTGCATATGGTAACTGATAAGATCTAACAATATAAGAGTATAAGTGAAAAGGCCAGACTACTTGATATACAAATGTAAACACTAGACTTGCACAGCTTCTAAATACTATTACAAACTGCGCATAATACCACAATGTTAAGCAGTCTCGAGGAGCGTATGTGTGCTCACCTTCTGGATGGCTGTTAGATTTCTCACCTATGGGTCTTGCTCCAAACCTGCCAAACATAAAAAATGACTAGTTGACTACTAACCAAAATGCAAAATGGATCAAACCAGTGCATTAATACGAAAAATGGTGCCAAAAACTACATGGGTAGAATCCAGGGTGGAAAACAGTAAGGAAACTTTCCGTTCGTTTCCAGAGAAAATGGAAACAAAGAGCTAAAAGGAAACGGAAACGGAATTTTGCGGAAAAGGAACAGAAACGGAAAAGAAAACATGATCATAATGCACATTCCAATAAGATAAACATACAGTTTTCAACATTGGCACAAAAAATATGACTAATCTAGACTATCTAGTACAGGACAACTGTGATACATGCCAAAGGTTGGCAAATATTTTGCTTGAGGTGGCAAAGGAACAAGTTAATATTAAAATTAACATTGTGAACTGCAAAGCGCAGATGCCAAAATAGGCTAAGTAACAGCAGCGAATAATTCAGATTATTGCATGCATAAGGCTTACCGTATTAGCTCCTTTACAAGAAGAGCTAAAGGTAGAATAGAATCAGCGAACAAAAGGGCATACATCAATAGACATACCTGTAAACCTTAGAAGTTTTTGACCGTGCAAGACCAGCCTTCTTTTGCTGGGATGTCCAGTAATGCTCCAGATGCTTGAGAATGATGCCCCATGGTAGGAAAACGGCTCTTCTAGTTGTCAGAAAAAGGTTCATGCCAACAACCTTCCCATCAGCAGAAACGAGTGGCCCACCTTCCCAAGCCTAATAACACAACAAAGGTGACAGGAAACAAGGGTTAAATTGAACAAAAAAGTTGTACAAAACACCAGTTAAATGAAAAATCATTCTTATTGCCTCCATGCATGACAGAAATAGAATAAAATAATCATATCGTCATGCAAGTGTACCTCTGAGATTTTACAATCAAGATCTTCACCATCCTCAGATACCCTTGAATAGCCATCAAATTCCACATTCTTGGCTATTATTTCACCAGAGACGCTACGCCCTATAACTATTAACATATTGCTATCGGGCGGAATTTGCAGTGCATGTTGGAAAGATCCAACCTGAACATCAAGGAGCGCACGGACATTGACAACAGCAAAGTTGTGATCTAAATCAAAT
This sequence comes from Avena insularis, assembly GCA_023614405.1. Classification (NCBI taxonomy): domain Eukaryota; kingdom Viridiplantae; phylum Streptophyta; class Magnoliopsida; order Poales; family Poaceae; genus Avena; species Avena insularis. The sequence goes on along the minus strand of CM042693.1, from coordinate 300,888,238 downwards.
TCAGCCATCACCCCCATATACACTTCATTGCCTTCATGGCGCACTTCAATCTTCAAAACGGTAAGGCAAGAAATAAGCACATGATTATCAGAGGTGAGCAAATTAGTAAAGGATGATTGTCAGTGCCAACCTTCAAGTCATCATGGTCTTCGTTTGTACCATTGAGAGCTCTAACCAAACTTGCAGAAGTCAGAAACCTTGTAAGGTGGCACCCCTGGCGTTCCATAGCTATGCCCGAGCATGAAAATAAGATTGAGTCTCCTACATAAGATCGAAATTTATAAATTATTTATAACTGGTTGTGTTCCAATATATTTGTTGGAAAAACTGAAAAGACTAAGCATATATAATCACCATTGCACAAAATAATAGAGGCGACACTTTTAGACAAATATGATATTGGCCTTTCACAGAGTGCAGAAAAAACACCTTGATGAGAGTCTGCAAGTAAGCGACCTAGTTTAAGGAAAAAAACATTAAGGCAACTATGAATAATCAGATAAAGTTCTGAAAATGGGAGGAGAAACCTAGCAGAAAAGAGGAAGATCAAAACAGACCTGAGACCAATGGTTCATTCTTGGAAGCTCTTCTGCTCTTATGGAAGCTTGTAGTGAGATGATCACCGCCCCTCTTAGCTTTCCGCATCCTTTTCAAGACTGGAGCAGAACTTTTTTTAGAAAGTAAAACAATATATAGGGCAAAATGTGAGGTCATAAGCGGTGAAGCAGCGATATAAAACTATAACCGAGCAATTAATCAGGAACGCTAATAATGACCTTATGCCAGGGTTGTTGGTCCTTGACTTGCCAAAACACCAACACTGATAATTTTGGCGGGGTCCCAAAGAACATGGCCAAAGAGCAACATTTCTTAGCTCAAATATCAGCTATCAACTATAGCATGGAGTGTTGACATGAAAAATCCTGTGCACTGTTACACCTGATGTCTAGCCTAGGTTGTGTCCAACTGTATTTAAAGTGCACCTTGCTTCCCGAAAACATGCATGTCTGGTATCTTGGAGTGAAGGATTCACCACAATCACAACTGAAGAAAGGAGCTCACTTAACCCCATATTTCTTGGCGCAGGTTGTGGTACACTGGGATTAAGGTAGTCAAACCTAGGCTTTACATTCCACTAGACAATATGTAACATGTTCTCTTCTACTACTTAGCCATACAAAAACACCATAGAAACCATATATGCAGCCACACAAATGAAAAACTTCCTCATTTTAAAGATTTCCTCTTGTCTTTCTAGAAGAGGCAATGCAAAGAGGATAAGAAGGGGTCTAGGCTAGGTGGCAGGAGACGTTTCTGGATTCTGGGAGACCCCTCCTTCTCCCCTTTCTCCCGGCGAGCGACGGCCAGGCGATCCTGCTAATATTGCCCTGCCCTCTGTCATCTAAGGCTGGACACCAGGTAAGTGCATCGCCCTCCTCATCCCTTCCCTCCCTCTTGTGTGACTTCAGGCAAGCACGAAGCATGGAATTAATTAACTAACACACTAGCTAGTACTTACAAGAACTCACATTTTAGCAGATGATCCTATTTTCGCAAGGGAGGCGGCAAGGGGAGGTTGGGACATTAGAATTAAAAATCAACCACCTAATTCACCCGACTGCAACATACTTGATCTTGGGTGGTTTGCATCCATTCAATCTATGTTCCATAGGAAAATGCCCAAGACCCTTCCTGAGATTGTTCAGAAGGTAGTGATTTTTCTTGCTAATTTTTATGCATCTAACAGTTTGGTTAAGCACCTTTCTTAATATTTGATACATTCGGTTTTTTATTTGTGCCACAGGTAAATGAAAGCCTTGTTGAGTATCCCCATCAGAAGCTTAATAGAATCTGGTTAAGTCATCAAGCTTGCATGAGGGAGATAATTAAGCGCAAGGGGTCGCAACACTATGATCCGCCTCACTTGAAGAAAAAAACACTGGAGAGGGAAGGTCGCCTTCCTGTTCGTTTGACGGTTGACAAGGAATATGTTGATGCTGCGATAGAGTATTTGAACTCATCGTCGGAATGACTGCTTTAGTTGATCACTGTAATAATTGGACTTATATTTTGTGAAAAAGAAATCAAATTAACTTAAAATGCAAATAAATTCCAACTTGATCCATTGCAACAAATATTTTATTACAGTCCATAATTTGCCTCCAAAACAAGATCCATGAAAACATGATAACTAGTTCATCTCGGTATCATGCACAAACTCAGTTTGATCCTCGACAATGGTAGAGGTGTTACGACCACAACGAGTGCATACACCATCTTCACCAATTCCTACCTTAGTTGCACAGTCCTTGCACCAAAAATCGTCACAGATAAGAGGATTTCCGCACACCTCACAAGGAAGCAAGTCATTTGGTACCGGCAGACTGCAAGCAAGACAAAGAAAGATCGATGCCTCACCGCGCACACCACATCTTCGGCACATAGCAGGGAATATGCATCCCTTACATGAAGATGGCAACATAGCAGTGGGTAACATCGCCAAGTTAGTGCTGCGAATGTACTTAAACCTGGCCAAAATCTTGTCTTGACTTGCAAATATACGATCAACTTTTTCAAAAAGCCCTTGGATGGTTTCATGAAGCCTCTTAAAATCCTTCTCGAGTTCTTCCACATCAACTTGGCCCTCCTCCACCGCGCCATGATCATTCTGCTCCACCGCGCCGTGGACCTCCTCCGCATCAACCATGGCGCCTTGCTGCTCCACCTCTATGGCGCCTTGCTTCTCCACCGCGCCATGGACCTCCTCCACATCAACCATGGCGCCTTGCTGCTCCACCTCCATGGCGCCTTGCTGCTCAACTAGTGGGTCTCCTACTCCTTCCATCGTTGTGCCTTGCTGCTCTACCATTTCTTTTATACAACAAAAATGGAGCCTGTTCACCTCACACTAGGAAGAGGAGGCGACCAGTTTTTGCATGCAAAAGGTGGAACGGTTTCACACTGCATGCTGCCTTCTCCCCTTTCTCTCCACTCCCGCATGCACTAGAAACTGATACGGAGTAAGTGTGGAAAATGATGCCTGCTCACACGGTTGCTCTCCCACATTAAATACAATTATGCCTAGAAGGTGGGGGTTATGGGACAAATAGATTTTAGGATTGTGCCCTGGGAACTAGGACGGAGGGAGTACAGTACTTGCTAGCCAGCGCTACGAGGCAAGTCTAGCAAAGCATCCATCCAGGACTAGGAGACTCTTCTCTGTTTTTCATCAAAAAATTCTTAGAATTTTTGGTATACGTAGTACATATTTCATACTATCTATTTCAAAAATTCGAGGATTTTTTTGAATGAAAAATGAGGGAGTACTAGTTCACCTACATAAGCGCGCCGGCGGAGTAATTTGAAACAGAAGGAGTAGTATGAATCGATGGATTTAAAGACGGCATGTAGAACTACAAGACGTGGCATCGCTGAACAAGAAAATCCTTTGACTTCTATTTGGATCTCATACCTGGCGGCGATCGACCTCCTCAATCAGTTATAACCAATCAAGCTGTTTTAGATGTGAAGCGGAATAGCAACCAGTGACCAAATGCGGTGGCCGAAACCTAGGCGACCACGACGTCGATTTGAGGTATAGATAGATTGTGGCCTGACGCGTGCTTCGGGTTAGGGAAGTCGGGAACAAGAACACAAGATGAATTGGCGGCCACGCTCGACGGTTCTCGCATCTTTCTCGTGTCGCCAGACTCCAAGCGTTATGGGCCATTGAGCCTTTCTGCCTGTCAGCTGAAGCTACCGCGTCCTGCTGATGGGCTGGCTGCTGCCAAACAAACTTATACAAGGCCAACTCCAGAATTTTGGCCCTGGAGCTGTACGGGCCGCACGCCCATTGGCTCGGCCCTGGAGCTGAAGGAGAGAGGAACGAGAGGCTCACCTTGCGGGAGGTCAGCGAGTAAAAAAAACCTTGCGGGAGGTCAGAGGAGCGGGCGGAGCCGATGTTGTTGGCGCATTCGAACTTGCGGGAGCGGGGCGGATGCGAGCGAGGATGGTGGGATCCGGCCGGAGAATGAGGGAGGACGGCGGGGTATGGCGGGAGTGGCGGCGGCGGCCTACTGCTTCGCTCGTCTCTGGCTGCGCGATGGGGAAAAGATGTATTTCGGGCAGTTGAGAGGGCGATTCCTATACTACGCTCATTGGCGTGCGTCGACGCTCACGGAGCCTCTTCGCCGGCCGGCCCAGGTTACGACCCCTTTTTTCGTTTTTTTTTCCTTTTTCTTCTTTTTTTCTTTTTTTCTGTTTGTCTTTTTTTATTTACTAAGAAAAGTGCCCGTGCGGGTTGCTACGGTAAACAAATTTTGAACTAAATATGTGTATAACAAACTAGTTCACTAAAATTGAACAAAAATAGTCGAGAAGTCAGGCTCCTATCCTTTTCCCCAAATCTTATAAAAAAAAGCTATGCCCAAGCAAAGTACCGATCATTTTCCATCATTCTATTAACCTCAAGGAGTAGGAAACCATATTCAATATAAGTAAATCATATTAACATGAATTAAACAGATTGTCAAGAGGAGGAGTGAAGTAGGTATTGTTGGTGCGCATTATCGAGAAAGGAACAAAATACAGCTATACATCAGCTCACCGTCATGAGTCTAATTTATTCTTTGTGGATGCAAGTGGGATGGGCCTGCCGCCAAACCCGCCTCCCATCCCGTCAGCTGAGCCCATCTATTTCCGTTTCTAATACCCTGCTTTGCCCTGGCAGGATTATCGCTAACTATCCCGTCAGTCCCACATGTAACCGGCAGCTTATAGAAATACTTTGGAAACAACTCGTCCGTGCAGAGAGGGGGTTAATCGTGCAGCTACTAGACTCTAGGCCGTTCCTCCTGAGCTGTACTGACAGGGTAGTTTGTCGGGTCCCGCTGGATCCAATTGTTTCATTTCCTAAGATCCCGCTAATCCCACCGTATCCCCGTGGACTGATTAGGCGGGAGGCGGGCTGTTCCAAATCCATCCCACCTGCATCGTTACAATCTCAAATGCTTGACCGAGAAATAATAGTCGATCAATGTGCTACAAATGCTGCCCCCATTGACACCACGGTCAAGAGCAAATTATATTTGATTCTCTTGAATATTTTTGATACCTTTTCACTATATCCCCAATTAACTCATTTAGAAGATCATAACTTCGGTTCCCTATTAATGAAAAAAAAACTTCATTCAAAAATTAAACTCAACTATGGACTTCTTAATTTACGAAACAAATCTCATCTATATATGGTTTTTTCAGTTTACGAAACAAAACTGAATAGTCAATTGGCCTGGGTCGTATCTGTACCCTGCTGAATGGATCAAAACAAAGATGCATGCAGGGGATTTGATCTTCAGTCTATACAAGCAACGGAGACCCGAGCACGCTGGCAAAGTCTGCATATAAATTAATTAGTCCATTAAATCGTTGTACAAAATAACCTACAGTACACATTTATATAAATTGAATCTTTTAAGCTTTGAAACAGATCTGTACATCATAGATTCGCGCCCTCGTCTAATCCACCAAGATAAACATTGCATCAGGAATCACACTATCACGTATTCAAATATGCATATATATTTCCTTTATTTCAAAATATAAGATGTTTTAGTTTTATGAAGCAAATATATTTAGACTACTTTTAGTATGTAGGTTCACTCATGTTTAACAAGATAGTCTAGACTAGATACATTTGCTTCACAAAGCTAAAACATCCTATATTTTAAAATATATTTTAAAATGGATGGAGTATAATTTAACAAGATAGCATTATGGCATCACAATGAAACACTCAAGACGTCTAAGGATTAGTCAAAATTCAACGCTTTCTAGGTTTGACCAAGTTTATACATAAAAATATACACATTTATGGTGCCTTATATTTTGGGACTGAGGGAGGGTCTATATTTTTCCTAAATAAGGATGTGTACAATAATTTATGGTGTAAAAATCAAGATGCAGAAAAACCAAACATAAACAATAGTAGTACACAATACAGAAACATAGCCATTTTACAGAACCATAGTAACAAAAGTGGACAGTTTTTGTCTGGCGAGGCGCAACGGTCAACTGGTGTCCTAGAATCCGATAGCGAAGTGGCTTAAGCGAAGGGGTAATGATTTTCGGCAGTGGTGTCGTGGCGGCCACCAAGTTCGGAGCTGGACACGGATTCCCGCAGGAATAGCTTGTTGCGGTCCGATGGGTAGGGGGTATACACCGGCGTTATGGAGGTGGATTGTAGAGTCGATGATTAGATGGTTCAATTTGTGTGCAATGGCCTCCCCCTCAAGCGGGTCTCGGTTGAGCGAGACGTGGGCGTCTCACTCTAGTTTGGGTATGGAGTTGTCTTTGTCTCTTTGACAACCACCTGTTAGTCACTGGAGCGCGCTCCATTTTGGCATAAAGTGCGGGTCTGATCTTGGGTACATAGTATTCAAAATTTCATGAAAAATCATAGCTCTAAGTTCCAAAAAAGAGTGTGAGAAATGTTGTGTCTGTAAAGGACAAGTAGAAACATACATGTAAAGTTTGGTCAGAAAATAGAATAATTTACTGTCCACATCAAGTGACGTACCACGAGTATTATAACTTTTTTTTGTATTTTAACATAACTTTTGTGTTTTTTCTCCTTTTCCTAGCTTGCAGATGATTGTGTTTTTTCACCAAATTTCAAATGCATGTGTGTCCTGTTGGAAATATAAGCAATAATCCATATGATTTAATCCGAATAATAAACTGTAAATCATGATCATACAGACAGTAGTAAAACCAATCATGCAGATCAACAAAGTAGATGAACAAATTAAATCTATAGGAGATAAACCTATCACATCTACACCAAACGCTAGAATAAAGAACTCTAGCATAATCTAAAAAAGACAGTTGACTATCACGTACAATGTAGGTTGAATAGCAGCTGCAGCGGTCGCAGCAGCATCGCCCATGTTGTGGTTGTCGAAGAGGTCGCTGACGTCCGGAAAGAAGTCGTCGTTCGGGAACTCGCCGTCGGACGACGACGTGGTTGCCAGTAGTCGCGCTTGAGCGCTCTCCAAAAACCTGATCGCCCCTCACCCGCATGTGTTCACGAGGCGGGTTCTAGAGGCCTCATCCCCGATCTGCGGTGCACGCCGCAAGCCGGGATGGGGAAGACGAAAGCGGCGACGCAAGGTTCTGGAGGTAGGCGCGTGTGTGGATTGATTCGGTGCCGATTAGGTTTAGCCCGGGCGCTTATATAGTGCAGGTTAGGAAGATCGTGGGCTCAGCCCACGTCCGAGTCCGTAACAGCCACGTCCATAAAAACTGAAAACGGCTGTAATTAACGCGTCCGTTAATGACTCATAATCAGTTTTCCCAACCAGCAAAAATAAAGCTCGGCTCGGCGAGATTCCTCAACCAGCGGCAGCTGTGCGTGACGTGACGAGGCGGAGGAGGAGGAGTGCACGAGGGCTACTTTTCTTGTCACACCTTAGTGAGTGGTGCAACACTCTACTATATAAGGTGGTCCAACTCCCCTTCAATTAGCAATATGGGACTAAACTTTAGCACCACTATCACAGCCATATGCTGCCATATACAAGTAGGCCAAAGAGAATTTCAGAATTTGTCTAATGGGCCAACAGCCCAATATACACCAAATTCCAACAATCCCCCACAAAGAGTCATTGGTACATCACATCACTTTTCTTTCAGAACATTGTTTTATATACCGGTGTGTAGTGGAGACTGTTAAGTTGAACTTTCACGTTAAACTTCATGATACACTAGCTAGCAACTTGAATAGTGGAATATGCCTTGAACTACAAGTTTTCTCCGCGCTAGTTTTACACAAAATCTAGACCGGTACAGGGCTACCGTCGGCTTCCCCGCGGTTTAGAGCTTATGCGTCATACTCCGGGGCCTTTCATGATTTTATTAGAGAGTAACCAACTCTTACGGACTGCGACGTTTAACAGTCAGACTCATATAGGTGTGTTCCTGAAGAGATGTTCTGCAGGACAACATCTCCGCTTATAAAAAGCCACTTGGAACACATTAAGATAAATATCAACCTGCCATGCAGATTAAGAGAGTATTGTATCTTTATGGAGATGTAAATATAATATGGGGATACTCTCCTCTCAGCTGATCAACAGCTTGTCTCCCAGCTCTAATTCATGGGACCTCCAATCACATAGAGTGGGTTGCCACTGGGATCAACTCATAGCGTGGGTCTCAAACCCATCTCCCTCGATGCATTATCTATCACATTGCGTGATAAACCCTTTGTGAACGGATCTGCCAGATTCTTAGATGTTTGGATATAATCCAACGCAATAACTCTGGAGTTTCTCAGTTTCCTGACAGATTTCAATCTCCTCTTCACATTCCTTGATGACTTCATATTGTCCTTAGAACTGTTTACTTTGACGATCACAGTTTGATTATCACAGTTCATCGGGATGGCGGGTATTGGTTTTTCAACCACAGGTAAGTCCATCAAGAGCTCACGAAGCCACTCGCTTCAGGTGGTACTGTCTAATCTTGTGAGTTACGCTTCCATAGTTGACCTCATTAAGAAGGTCCGCTTGCAAGACTTCCAAAACAGCGCCACCACCAAGTGTAAACAAATAACCACTTGTGGCTTTAATCTCATCAACATCGATATCCGATTTGAATCACTATAACCCTCAAGTACCCGAGGATACCGGTATAGTGAATACCATAACTCGATGCCTTTCAAATAGCGCAAAACTCTTTCAAGAGCATGCCAATGATCATCTCCAGGATTTGACACAAATCGACTCAGTTTGCTTACAGCAAAGGAGATGTCAGGTCTAGTAGCGCTGGCTAAATACATGAGCGAGCCAATAATTTGAGAATATCTCAATTGATATTTAGCAGTCCTTCGATTCTTTCGAAGTAGCACACTCGGATCATAAGGCGTTGGAGAAGAATTGCAGTCGCTATACCCGAAGCGACTCAATATCTTTTCCACATAGTGAGACTGAAGCAATGTAATCCCACCATTGTCATCCTTTAGTAGCTTGATGTTTAAGATTACATCAGCCACTCCCAAGTCCTTCATCTCAAAGCAGCGAGATAGGAACTCTTTGACCTCCTCGATAACAGCGAGGTTGGTCCCGAATATCAATATGTCATCAACGTAGAGACACATAATAACTCCCTCGCCCCCACCATGGCGATAGTACACACATTTGTCAGCTTCGTTTACAACAAAGCCTTCAACAGTTAAAGTTCTTTCAAACTTCTCGTGCCACTGCTTAGGAGCTTGCTTAAGACCATATAAAGACTTCACTAACTTACACACCTTTCCTTCTTGACCATCTACCACAAATCCGTCAGGCTGCTCCATATAAATTTCCTCATCTAGCTCTCCATTTAGAAAAGTTGTCTTAACGTCCATTTGATGAACGAGAAGACCGTGTGAGGCAGCCAAGGAAAGTAGTACTCGAATAGTGGTCAATCTGGCTACAGGTGAGTAGGTATCGAAGAATTCTTCACCTTCCTTTTGGGTATAACCCTTAGCCACAAGACGTGCCTTGTAGTTTTTAATAGTACCACCAGGTCTAAGCTTTTTCTTGAACACCCACTTACATCCTACAGGTTTGCACCAATAAGGACGACCAGTGATTTCCCAAGTACCATTAGCTAAGATGGAGTCCATCTCTCTTCGGACAGCTTCCTTCCAGTAGTCAGCATCTTGAGATGCATAGGCTTCTGAAATAGAAGTGGGAGTATCATCCACAAGGTACACAATGAAATCATCACCAAATGACTTTGCAGTCCTTTGTCTCTTGCTCCTTTTGGGAGCTTCATTGTCATCCTCCACAGGATCATCAGAGTGTTCTATCGGCATAGTGGGTTCAGGAATTATAGAAAATTCCTGACTAGATGAACTAGTCATCTCCTGATTTGATGAGCTAGACCTGCCTTTCATAGGAAAGATGTCCTCAAAGAAAGTCGCATCATTCGACTCCATAATTGTACCAACATGCATGTCGGATATCTCAGATTTTACTATAAAAAATCTATAGCCAATGTTATGAAAAGCATATCCCAGAAAAACACAATCAACGGTTTTTGGTCCAAGCTTTCGCTTCTTGGGTATTGGAATATTGACTTTCGCCAAACAACCCCAAGTTCGTAAGTAAGAGAGTTTAAGCCTTTTCTTTTCCCATTCCTCAAATGGAGTCATGGTTTTATCCTTTACAGGAACACGGTTTAGGACATGACACGCAGTCATTAGCGCCTTCCCCCACCATTCCTTGGAAAGACCAGATGTATCTAACATGGCGTTAACCAAATCAGTTAGAGTGCGGTTCTTTCTTTCGGCCACCCCATTTGACTGAGGTGAGTAGGGAGGCATCCTCTCATGTATAATACCGTGTTCCATACAGAATAAATCAAATTCGTTTGAAAAGTACTCTCCACCACGATCCGACCTTAGCCGCTTGATTTTAAGATCAAGTTGATTTTCTGCCTTAGCTTTATAGATTTTGAAGTAGTTCAAAGCTTCATCTTTAGATTTCAGGAGATAAACATAGCAGTATCTAGTGGAGTCATCAATCAATGTCATAAAGTATCTTTTTCCACCTTTTGTCAACACACCATTCATCTCACAAAGATCTGAATGTATAAGTTCTAGCGGTGCTAAGTTTGTCGGTTCCGCAGCCGTATGAGACTTGCGGGGTTGCTTTGCTTGCACACAAACTTGGCACTTAGAACCTTTGACAGTGGTAAATTTCGGGATTAAACTTATATTGGCTAGCCGCGTCATGCAACCAAAGTTAATATGATAGAGTCGTGAATGCTAAATATTGGACTCATTATCATTGCAAACATGATTAATAACTTTAGTACATAAGTCTGACAAAGACAAGCGGAACAGACCTCCGCACTCATAAACCTTTCCAACAAATTGTACATACTTAGAAATTACAACTTTATTGGACTCAAAAACCAACTTAAAGCCATCTCGACATAAAAGCGATCCACTGACGAGATTCTTATTGATGGAGGGAACGTGCTGCACATTTTTCAGCTGTACGATCTTCCCCGAAGTAAACTTCAGATCTACCGTACCAACACCATGAACAGAAGCACGTGAGCCGTTTCACATCAGCACGGAAGAAGTCCTTGAGACCTGATAAGAGGAGAACATGGAAATATCAGAATATACATGTGTATTAGCACCCGTGTCTATCCACCAATCAGGAGAATGACATACTGAAAGAATAGTAGGTAAAATACCGTACCCAGCATCCTTCATCTCAGTATCGCTAATAACAACATTAGCGGCATTGCCGCTGTTTCCATGTTGATGCTTGTCAAAGCGATTAGGACAGCTAGGAGCCCAATGACCAGGATCACCACAGGCGTGGCAAGAGCCTTTCCTCTTATCATTTTTCTTCTTGAAGTTGGTTGAGTGCGTGGCCTTGTTCTTGCCATCGAACTTTTCCTTTCCTTTAGTTTTGTTCTTATTCTTAAACTTGTGGGATTGGAAGTTTTTCCTCTGCACTAAATTGGCAGTAGAACCTCCCTCAAGTCCTCGAGCAGTTTTGTCCTTTGCTCTCGCCTTCTCTTCCACATGAAGAGACCCAATGAGATCCGTAACGGAAAACTCTTGTCTCTTATGTTTTAGAGAAGTAGCAAAGTTCCTCCACGAGGGAGGAAGCTTGGCAATAATGCCACAAGCCACAAATTTGTCCGGTAAGGGACACTTGAACTGCTCAAGTTCTTTGGCAAGTGATTGTATCTCATGAGCTTGCTCAACGACGGAGCGCTCATCAACCATCCTGTAGTCATAGAATTGCTGCATGATATATAGCTCAGTGCCAGCGTCCGAGACCCCAAACTTGGCCTCGAGCGCTTCCCACCCGTCCTTGCCATTATCAAATGACATATAAGGGTCAACAATGTTGTCCCCAAGAACACTGAACAAAGCCGCCATAAACATGGTATCGACTTTCTTAAAGTTTGCTTCCTCGTGACAGAAGATCTCCTTCAGGCTTGCCAAGAGTGGCGTTATAGCAGTTTAGGTTTTCAAACCAGAGAACTGCTCTCTTGCGCCATCTCTTATAGTGCATGCCATCAAAAGGAGACGGACTAGTAGCCGCGGCTACACCGGTGGAATTCAGTTGCCTATAATCAGGTTTTTTGGATTGTTGGAAATATAAGCAATAATCCATATGATTTAATCCGAATAATAAACTGATAAATCATGATTATACATACAGTAGTAAAACCAATCATACAGATCAACAAAGTAGATGAACAAATTACATCTATAGGAGATAAACCTATCACATCTACACCAAACGCTAGAATAAAGAACTCTAGCATAATCTGAAAAAGACAGTTGACTATCACGTACAGTGTAGGCTGAATAGCAGCCGCAGCGGTCGCAGCAGCGTCGCCCATGTTGTGGTTGTCGAAGAGGTCGCTGACGTCCGGGAAGAAGTCTTCGTTCGGGAACTCTCCGTCGGACGACGACGTGGTTGGCAGTAGTCGCGCTTGAGCGCTCCCAAAAAACCTGATCGCCCCTCACCCGTACAGGTTCACGAGAGGCGGGGTTCCGGATGCCTACTGTCCCGATCTGCGGTGCACGCCGCAAGCCGGGATGGGGAAGACGAAAGCGGCGGCGCAAGGTTCTGGAGATAGGCGCGGTGCCGATTAGATTTAGTGCACGTTAGGAAGATCGTGGGCTCAGCCCACGTCCGAGTCTGTAACAGTCACGTCCATAAAAACTGGAAACGGCTGATGACTCATAATCAGTTTCCCAACCGAGGCGTGGCGTGGCGAGGCGGGCGGCGTCGGAGGAGGAGTGCACGAGGGCTACTCTTCTTGTCACACCTTAGTGAGTGGTGCAACACTCTACTATATAAGGTGGTCCAACTCCTCTTCAACTAGCAATGTGGGACTAAACTTTAGCACCACTGGCACAGCCATATGCTGCCATATACAAATGGGCCAAAGAGAATTTCAAAATTTATCTAATGGGCCAACAGCCCAATATACACCAAATTCTAACATGTCCACCTATATCTTCTACTACAAGACTGGACTGTTCCATATTTTTTTGAAACTTATAGCTATTGTTCCAAGTAGCTGCTCAGTTGGTTTGGTTACTGCTCTGTAAGTAGCCCTTGTCTCCTATTTGCTTGTTGTACGCATGCATTTGTTCCTGGTGGATAGGAAATTCATCACCGAGAGAGACCGAGGGACACAAGTTAGTGGTGTACCTTGCAGAGGCATAACGTGATCGGTCTGTCTATGGAAGTTAATCAAGAGTTTTTCCTATCCGGCATTCTCGATCGACGCACCCAACCCTACGGACTAGATCATTAGTCATGAAAGAAACCAAGAGACAGTAGTCAGCATCAGGGGACGATGGCAACAACTTAGACAGCGAGATCACAACCACGATTAAAAGCAAGTTAGTGGAATTTGTCGCAATATATGTACTTACCTCTTTCAGTTCTGCAGGCTTATATTAGTTGCAAGCAAAGCAACCTGAGAACTCCCTCTCCCTTCGCTCTAGCTACCTGCATGGATCGTCCCTACATGAACAACCAGTTAAGCGTCTCCGTCAGATGTAGTGTGTCTTTCGCATCACACACCCGTCGTCTTCGCTTTGCTTCCTGTCTCGAATATTGTACTACCAAAAACTCATGATTAGCTGACAGAAGCATCACAGTGGGTCGGTCGGCGTCTACTACCTGCTTTTAACTAATAACTTGTTCCATTGGCAGGCAAAAAACTAATAACCCGTTTCATTTCAAGCAATATAACTCATTAATCGCTCCAAGGTGAAATGATGTAAAATTACACGTACTGCTAGTTTCTTCACTATATGAATAATCTTCAGATAATGGTTGGCCGTGTGTGCGTATCTTTCCGATGCATGCAATAATGATTCTCTAATCTCTCGATTATATATACAAACGTGCTGCTGAAAGCTCACTCCATCCATCATGCATGCCACAGCAGACAGACTTATTATTGTTTACTCAGAAAGAGAGCTTTGGTTAGTTAACGTGCTGTGTGCAGGTACGTCGCAACAGCCAGCTGGTCCAGGGGACTCCAGCAGGTAGGTAGCTAGGTTATAGTGTGTGGTTTGTCCGTGGGTCTCCATCCATCAAGCACTCAAGCGTGTTTTGCAAGAAGAAGACCATTGTCCATGCATCGTGAAGAAGAAGAAGCTTTGAGACACAGATTTTGTTTCCCTGGCGCTTATTTACTTTACTGTTCCGTTGACTATTTTGCATGATCCCCAATGGAAAGTGCCTTTGGCCCCCGGTGCACCATACGATTTATTTGTTTTAAAAAAATCATATTTACATTTTTTAAAATATCTGAAAATATAAATTTTAAGCATTGCCAGTGTTGTATCTACAAGCTTTATTTACTTAAAAAAATCATATTTACATGTTTTAAAAATATCTGAAAATAAAATTTAGGCATATTCAATGTTGTATCCTACAAGCTCTATTTACTTTTAAAAATCATACTTACATGTTCTAAAAATATCTGAAAATAAATTTTAGGCATAGTTAATGTTGTATCCTACAAGCTTGCATGATTGTATCCCGCATTTGTTTTTGTATTGTGGGCTATACAAAAATTTCAAAGTCTGATAAAATTTGGAGATTTGAAACTATGCACCGATCGGCCGATCCACGCTTTTGTTATTTTTTGTGTAGATCGTAATACAACGTATTTGAAATTGATATTTTGCATGTTTCCTTTTTTCAGAAAAAAATTGAAGTTCAGAAATATGGTTTCTGATTTCATAAAAAAAAAATCACTGGTGTCATGTGCACCATATATCCACTCGATCCCTAAGGCCAACAAACATGTAATTCTCAATAGAAAAAACTAGAGAAGCATATATAAACATGCAAATTCTCAATAAAAAACAGAATCACTGATTGAGGCTTCAGAACGCAGTAGTTCGGTATAAATATATGCTTGGAAGCACTTTACAGATTGTGAAATGGACATGCGAGGCAGGATCAGAAGCAGAAGACTCTTTTGAGAGCTGGTCCAGCTGCACCAGAAAGTTATTAGTGGAACAATTTTCCCGCGTCAACAACACCGCAAAACACGTGACGATCCTCTCACCTACACTACAATAAACCGTTTACACCAACTGCCGGAGGTACCCACATGCAATGGGAGACTGGCAGGTGGCCCCGCTCAACGATATAGAAACAAAAGCTTCGAGATACATGTTAGTTTATTGAGGTCGTAACTGCCGCGAAGCTAGCTTGGTGAGCAAAACAATAATAGCCAGCAGTACGTGCTGCAAGTGACATGCATGTTGGCAAAGAATATTTGGCTACTGCAGTAGTGGTTGCTGAGAGGCCATCGATCACTTTTTAGAAGCACAAGGAATGTGATTTTTTTTTCTTTTCCTATTTTGCATAAAGACTTTTTTGCTAGAAGCTATTGATCGTGCAGTGACGTGTTAACTGATCCTTGACAATTTTGAATGGATTTTTTCTTTCCCAACGTCCACTCTTGGAATTAATTTTGTTATGACTCTCACTACTCTTGCACATTCCTAGCTGCTGTTGGGCCATCATGGATTTTAAGAACAGTCGATTCACTGAAAAAAGAATAACGTGTCTGCCAATGTTTGAAGCAAAGACACCATATAGGTTGTGCTGGCTCTTTTGCGACGGCGCCTTTTCTACTATTAGTGACATACTTCTTTTTATACTAGGTATCAACTATCAATATTGTCATTTTGGATGATCCGCATCAGGGGCGGAGCCGGAAACAGCCCATGTCTGATGCTAATACTAGCTTAATGGTGCTAATTATCTAGACTGATCAAATTTATAGCCTTAAAATGTAGCACATACTTATTGGAGTCGGCTGCTGGACTGGTGCTAGAGCACCATTAACACCACAGCCGGATCCGTCCTTGATCTGCATCATATTTAGAATTACCAGAGTGAAAATCTTTATCTTTGTTATGATAGTGGAGAACTACTCCGTGAGACCGGATAGCGGGAAGGCAGAATGAAGAGGCAGGGGGAGGGGATCGATGCATTTGCAATTGGACTGTTAACAATCCATTATACGGTTGTATATAGAACAGAAGTTGTTGTGGACTGGTTCAGTTTAAATGTTACTCCCTCCCTCCCATGATATAAGATGTTGTCCTTCCCAACGCTCCACATAGAACTCTTAACCATGTTCTATGCTCTCCCAAAGCCATATGCATGAGATGTTGTAATCCTTGTGTATCACAAGATGCGCAGACTATGGCACTGGAGCGCCATGATAACGGGCTAGGCCAAGCCAAGTGGTGCTCCGGCATGAAAACCTTGATCATAATGATATATTTTTTTGTGTGTGTGCGTGCACACACACACATGTGTGTGTTTTGTCGACATGAGTCATATGTTCAATGAAACGCCAAGTAAGAATGACCATACGGTAATTAATCTCTCAAAGTCTTATTTCTAGGCAACCCTATGTAGCATCTCTAACTCGGATGATTACGGAAAACTTTGCATAACCAAATAAAATCTCTATGGAATCTAATATTTGATAAATATAATTAACAAAAAGGGAGCCTCATCTGGAACAAAAAAAACATGAATTTTGGAGGATGGGATTGCTATAGGTGCCGTTTGGGATAAAAGAATAGGAATTTTAGATTCTTTTGAAATCTTCATGGAATGAACTATTCCACATAGGTTTGTAAAAGAACAAACATGGGGTCCTACTTCATGTTTTTATTTCGTTGTGTCTGCATCCTATGTTTTTTGAGTGTGCTATTGAAGCTACATTTCTGAAGTTTCCGCCTTTTTGAGAATTGGTTATTGTAGAAATTCAAGGCACACGACATCTCAATTCACGTGTTTTTCCTATTTCTACATTTTGAGTTTCCGCGATTCCGTGTAGCCTAAGGCTGGTCCTAGTGCTAGTATCATAAGGTGTATCATGCATGCCAACTTGGCAAAAATCTGATGTGGCGCCATAATTAATGAAGAGAGAGGTGATTAGTGTACTCCCTCCGCTCAGGTATAAAAGGCCCCTGACGTTTTTTCAGCTGATCCAAATTGTGGAAGAAATAAGGCCGGGAAAAATTAATTGGTGATTAATGTCCTCCTAAAAACGCTCTGGCCCTCTCCTTTTCTCATGCAAAACTCTCGTTTTTTCCTAGATGCCGTTTTGCCTGCCTAAGACGAGCGCTGATTGGCCCTGGCATTGATCTCCCGCTGATCTCTATATCCAATCGATTTAGGCCTTGGTCTTGCTGCGAATTGCTAGGGGCCCTTTATACCGGAGCAGAGGGAGTATCATAGGTAGATACCGTATCATAGCACGTAAAACTAAAAATCATAATGGTAAGTAAATCTTATACACACATTTTACATAGAGATTTTACAAAACAATAAATATACAACTACTATGATAGTACTATATGATACAATGCACTAGAGACATAGTATCGTGCACTAGTATCATATGCATGATACTAGTAGTATGATACTACCACTAGGACCAGCCTAAATGATGTAGTGGTTTATCGCATAGTTTCAAAACATGGAATTACTACAAATCATGCATTTAGGCGAGAAGTTGAAAACAAATGCATGAAGTTTGGAGGAAAGAGGGGATGCATTTGGCTGGTGTGAGAAGAGAAAGAAACGAGGTTTGAGCCGTTTTGTTTCCGGCACACAATTTTTCTATGAACCAGAATCTTGCAAAGTCGGATAAACAGCCTCTTTGTTTTCGTCCTTTGTTTTTGTATACTGTTTACTGTGAGAAATGGGGGTGAGGCGGGTGGACGGCAGATAGATCTTGACCAACGCCACACGGCCGGACGCCGACAGGCTCGCTACAAATCAGGACATCACCACCTCCCTGCCGGAGTCGTCGGAGTTGGGCAGGGTTCCTCCCCTTTCTCACCCCACCACCACCAGCAGCCCCAGATCCCCCTCTTCCTAGCTCCATTTCCTCCGCGCAACCGACAACCAGCCCACCAACCACTCTGCCGCGCGCGTCGCCGGCGGCGGTCGCACCACAAGCCGCCGCCATGCCGCCCACATCCACCTTGCCCTCCACCGACCCGCCGCCCCCCTCCACCCCGGCCCCGGCCCCGGCTCCGGCTCCGGTCACCGCCAAATTGCAGCGACCGCGGCACCCGCTGGGACTGGACACGCTCGCCTCCTACGCGCGGTCCCTCTTCGCCGCGGGCCGCCGCTCCCCGGTCACCACGCTCGTCTGCGCCATCGCCCTCCTCGCCCTCGTCATGTACGGCGAGGACGCGCGCACCATCGCCGAGCTCTCCATCGACGACTACCTCTACCCGGACGCCGACATCTACAACGTCTCCGGCCTTCCCCCAATCGCCCTGCCCCCGCCCACCTGCAACCTCGGCCAGGGCCGCTGGGTCTTCGACAACACATCCGTCCCCCTCTACCGGGAGAAGGAGTGCACCACCCTCAGCAAGCAGGTCACCTGCCTCGCCAACGGCCGCCCCGACGACAAATGGCAGTACTGGAGATGGCAGCCCAACAACTGCTCCCTCCCCGAGTACGCGCTCCGTCCCTTCATTTCATTTCGCTCTTGGCTAGAATAGATCTGCAGCTGCAGCACGAATTCGATCTTCTGGGTGGCTGATCAGTTGGGTCGCGTTCTATTAGGTTCGATGCCCGGAGGTTCATGGAGAGGATGAGGGGGAAGCGGCTCATGTTCGTGGGGGACTCGCTCAACAGGAACCAGTGGCACTCGCTGGTCTGCATGGTGCAGTCCGTGCTGAGCAAGGGGAGAACCAAGGTCGTCAAGAGGGGCTCGCTCAGCATCTTCCACGCCAAGGAGTACCGTGCCACGCTCGAGTTCTACTGGGCACCATTCCTCGTCGAGTCCAACTCCGACAACCCCAATTTCCACACCATCGTGGAGCGGATCATTAGTCCCGAAAGGATCGAGGGACACGCCCAGTATTGGAGGGGCGTGGACTACCTCCTCTTCAACACCTACATCTGGTGGATGAACGACCAAGAGATTAAAGTCAGGTCAGTGGGTGCTGCTGTCATCTCTGTAAAGAATGCATCCACGTTATCGTATCTGTTTTAGTTGCATGCTAAAATGTATACCTGTTTTCTTTTCAATTTTTGCAGGCGGCCCAATTCAAGCTCTTGGTCGGAGCATGACGAGGTGCCGAGGATGGAGGCGTATGGACGGGTGATCAAGACGTGGTCGGACTGGCTGAATGAGAATATCGATCCGGCACGGACGTCAGTGTTCTTCGTCACGATTTCTCCTCTTCACAACAGGTGATTAAAAGTTACATTTGTGATTATTTTTCCTCTCCTATCAGTAATGGCGGTTCCTTAGGATCTTCGATAGGTTCCTTTACCTAGAAGCTAGAACAATTTTGCTCCAACGCAATCTTCAATGCTTAGGACCAGTGTATGTGCAATAGGACACCAAGCCTTAGATTAACTAAAGTGACTCATTAAGTCCCAGCCGTGTTCTAGAGAAGCAAGCTACCCCTCTTTCCAGTACGCAGGGCACAAGTCATTGCCCACCACGAGACGTGGTCAATGGAGCTCAGCTGTTAGATTTGCTTATGACTCACTAGGAACAAAATTGGCCTAATTTCCGTCTCTTATAGTCAGCATGGCTACTGGCAAGTCAATTTCACACTTCATCAAGGATCTGTAGAATCTAATTATGGTATTGTACATTTTGTATGGTAATAATGGACCAGATTTTTGTAGATTATAGTCTTTAGTATCTTCGTGGCAGTTAATAATCTTTAGAATCTTCAAATCTAAAGAGTAATGGACCAGATTTTTTGTATATTATCAATGAACTGGATGAATTTCAAATACTTCAGTTTGTAATCTTTTGATGTATCTCTGGAGTGTTGTAGGATTCACATGCTACTGAAATCATTGCTTAAAAGCAAAGAAACTTCCATAGCGTAGTGTCTTTAAGATCCCAACAATTTTTTAGGTGGGCCCACCTAACAAATAAAATATTAAAAGCAACACTTGGTACAACAACAAAAGGCGGGCTGTTTCACATGGGTGTGTGGTACAGGGTGTGATCGAAGTGGGTGGCATCTTATGAACCACAAGCAACATGTATGCTTGGTTTGACTTGTCAGCGCCCTCCATAAAAGAGAAAAACAAAGAGTTCACCAGTGTGTCTGGACTGGCATCTTATTGTTCACTGCTGTTCTCACGTATGGTTGTAAACCGGGCATACCCAGGTGATGTGTTTGGGGTATTTTCACAGTCAATTTTAGTAGTAATATGTATCTTTAACAGGAAGAAAACCCTCCATTATTGAGGTGCAGTTTGTAATCTGCAGGATTGCGATCAAGGCTCAATCTTGCGAAAAAAAATACATAAATAAATCTAGTTGCGATTATATATGCTGCGAAAAGTATGTCCTACTCCACGTATAAGTATTGGGTACTTATCAAGTTATCACAGCAACTAGGCATTTCCAAACGTTGAATTTGTTTTCTTGGAGTTATGTAAGTTATGTTGATACATGGGGTAGGTCCATATTAAAAAAGAAGTCCTGATACTACTACTGGAATATGTACAATGTCTGTAGAGATGGAACTTTGGAACCTTTAGGGCACCCTGTACTTTAGCCTAGTTCAAATAAATGAACTAGTTTTCTCAAAAAGTGATGTTTTGACAAAACTTAGTTCATTTTTTTGTACTAAGTAGGGTAAAGGGTACCCATTAGGGTACCCACTGCCATCCTTAAATATCTGTGTTATATCTATTCTACTTCAATTTAGCTTAGGATAGCGAGAAAGGGAAGGTATAGTGCTAGCCTGCTAGGTGATTTGACATAACAATACAATTCATGGAGCTCGCAAAGATGGCCGTAGCACAAGCATAGTAGGAGTAATAAAGGAGGTCGTAGACTTATGATTGATGCTATTACTACCATCACCAATTAATTATGGTACTGCATGCCCTACAGTTAGTTACATGTGCATGCTAATTATCTTAGTGCTCCCACTAACCTGTCAATAATCTGTCCATTTTGCTGAAAGACTAGCCTCTACAGCTCAATTTTTCAGGCTATTTTTTGTTGCTGTTTTTAGATCTTCTGCATCCATTTTTATATATACCGGGTACAACGTAGACGCACACATACCTACGTGCACTCACACAGTGTCTATCAAATATTGGATTGTCAGAGAAAACCCAAAAATGAATACAGTCAGCTGTAATCTTAACTGTCTGATCGTTATGAAGTTCCTGTGTGCCTCTATCAGATACTTGAACCTTGTGCAATGCAAAGACACCTTAACAACCACCTTTATCGTTGAAGTGAGTGCCCCTACTTCCTGGAAGATTGTAGAAACTAGGAGTCTAGGGCCAAGTCTTGAATGCCTCATGTCCTGTGCATAAGTAATGTCATGAGGACTGTGAAGTTAGTGCTGGTGTCGATAATACCATGATGAGTATGAGAGAAGTAGACACTATTTTCTGCATGTTGGACGTTGAGTTCATTTTGACACCCATTGTACTGGTTTCGAAGATGACTGTAATTGCTTTAACTTGAAATGGTAGAAACAAGTAAATTGAAGTTGTACACATTATAGTATGCATGGCTAACACATATTCTGTTGTGATGTTTTCTGGGAGCAGTCCAGAACAATGGGGAAACCCCAATGGGATCAAATGCGTGAAAGAGACTCTCCCAGTGCTAAACTACACCCAGCCCCTCGACCTCAACCATGACATGCGGATCTATGACATGGTAAAGAGCACGGCCGAGTCCATGAAGAAAGTTCCGGTCACAGTGATCGACATCACGAGGATGTCAGATTACAGGAAGGATGCCCACACATCCATCTATTCCTTCCAGCAGGGTCATTTGCTGACGGCAAAGCAGAAGGCCGATCCACAGAAGTTCGCTGACTGCATCCATTGGTGCCTTCCTGGCGTGCCGGACGTTTGGAACCAGGTACTCTACACAAAGATCTTCTCGAAATCGCCCCCTCCTCCGCCAACTCCAACTCTGTCTCTCCCTCCCCAATGAGAGGCAGGGCTCCTCCATAGGAAATGTATTCTTGTTCAATCTTCTCCTTTTTGTAGTTTTGGTATAAGTTAGAGGAGAAGAATTGAGTGAGCTGTTTACTAATGGCGTGTAAAATTGCTCAGTTGAATTGTAGATTAGTTTTGACTTAACCAATTGAGCAGACATCATTGTAGTAAACAGTTGCACTGATATGAAATCGGAAATAGGCGTTGAACATCATACTGGGTCATACAAAAGGGGCATTACTTATATTTTATAAAGGTTGTAACTGCTGGTTCAAGGGGTGTCCAGTTTTTTTTTCCTTTTTGCTTGTATACTGGAGGAAAATATGTAACTTCTGGGAAGAATTCATGTTTCCAGAGGGAATGTAAAGTGACATTTATTAGAAATCTGGAAAGGGGCAAAACTTAGCTACCGTTTGCTTTGCCTTTTTCTTGTGATTTTGCTGCTTTGGCATGCTCAGTATCAAGAAGGTGCCCGTTATACACGAGTACTATTTCGTCAGTAACAACAATGATGATATAGTATGTTTTTACTTGTACTTATTGTATGTACTATGTTGGGTTTCCATTTCATTTTGCAACCTGTTGATACTGGTTTGAGACTGTTTACCACGCTTACCATGAGGTATTCCATTTCAACTATAGTTGATACTGCTTCAGTTTCTACAACTCCCTCCGTCACACAATATGAGAGTATATTCCATGCAGTTTTTTTTAAGGGGATCGAATTCAATGCATTGCAAGTGTCAAACACACAGGAACAGAAACAGAATGATCATTTGTGGATTCCTTTATTTTGTTAGGGCCCTTGCATCCCCTGCGCCAGTCCAAAGTTATTATTGGGTTTGATTCAGAGGACTTTGACCATTTTCGAAGTACATGGATGCACCATACATATTTTAAAGAAAGCATATTTTTACCCTGAAATGTATTCCAACCCCTGAAGTAAAATCTGGTCCTGTTTACCCCCTTCAAATATATACAGTGCCGTATAAATTGTTCGGTTTGTGGGGCTCTAATCCCTTAGGAGATGCGATCCGCTGAGGAATTGGATGATCCGGACCCCATCACCCCAATCCCCTGCCACTCCTTCGCTTCTCACCATTGCAAACGTTCGGTTAAACCCTGTGTGCCAAATCGATAAGTACACACATGAGAAAATGGAAACTCTTGGTCAAATAAAAAAATAGAAACCCTCGCAAAATAAAATAAAAAAATAGAAACTGATGCTTGCAATCCATTACAGCCATGTTGCCTGATTATGTTTGTTGCCATGCCGGTACAGAACTGTGTTCTTTTCACTGTATTCTAGAATTCGTGGTTCTCGAGTTGTCTACTGACAGTACACGCATATGATATTCATGAGTATACAGAGAACACTGCTCCTTGTAAACGGGGTGATAATCTAACATTGGAGGTGCAAATTTTAAAAGAAAGACCGAAGTCAGAATTTTAAACGATGGGTCGCAAAGCGATGGGCCTCCGCTAAAGAAAGAACAAGAAAGAAAAAAAATCAGGTCGCAAAGTGATGGGTCTCTGGATTTATACTTTATTAGGTCAATCTGATTCGGGTGGTCGGTGGATCAGCTGATGAATACTTGGCTTGCCCACGTCTTGCTGTTTTTTTATCTCATCAAGCTCTACCACTGCTGCACCAGAAAAAATCTCTAGGTTGTCGTTGCCGAGAACATCTTGAGACATGATGTTTTCTTGGCTCGGTGACCCGGAGAGGGATGACGATTGTACCCTACTCTATGAGCTTGGCCTATACAGTTCAGTTTTAAGGTGGTTTCCTGTTTTCTTTTTTTTTGAGATAGTCTTTCGCCCAGCTTTATAAATAAAGCCATCAATGGCCACACCGATACAAAGTGATGGAGAAACCCCTTACAAAGCAGATCAAAGGTAAAACAAGAAAAACAAGAAGGACCGAGTTTGCCACCGAAGACATTGGCGCGGGACTGAAGATACTAGAGCTCCATGACAACGCCCTCAAGAGGGTAACGACACAAAGCGCCGCCGTCATTGAGACCAACATGTTTTCGAAGCAAAAACCTCAAAGCCACTTTAGTTGTTCCATCTAATGGTTAAGTCCTTGTAACACAATCATATATTATTGCAGCTGTTCTAAGAACTTCCGTGGCAATATCTTTTAACATAGCATAAGTTTTTTTAAAGAAAAATATTGTTAAGACAACAACTGCTGCATTTAATTCAGTGAATGGTAATTAAGAACAATCTATAAAATATCTACTAGGGTATTTTTTGTGTACACTCTTTCCTCGGATCAAGTTACAACATGGGAACAACTCACCTGAAATTGTCTAGAGGCCAAACAAGATGCAAGTTCAGATGCCATACCACTGCTAGAATATCTCTTCTCCTTGAATCTGATTTTGGAAAATCATTGTTCAGTAGAAAATCTCTCACATGTGAAAGAACCAAAGATAAGAACCTCGGAGATCCAGATGTGTACTCCTATATGGATGGCCAAATATATGTTGTCAGTAACCGTCATCTCCAAACAAAAAATTCTGGTGTGCACTATTTAGCATTGAAAAGAACTTAAATAAGTAATCGGGCAAAAAAAATCTCGACGAAACAAGCAAATGAATCTAGGAAGTTGCCAAGTGCATGGTAAAAATAAAATGCATGATATATAATAACTAGGCAGGCATAGCATGAGCCATTATAACCGAATGCACGAATTTTGCTAGACATAGACAAATCCCAGGTGAAATGATCGTATGGGCACCTAGAGAGGGGTGAATAGGTGTTACTTCAAATTTTCTTCTTTTTCAATTTAGGGTTTGACAAGAAAGGTGTCTTCCTTGTAGGCTCTTCAAGTCGGTGGGCTCAAAGGGCATGAGTGCACTCATATATTTCCTTTTTATCCAAGCATCATCCACATGTGAGGCACCCACATTCCTAAAAGCGGTGGCGATGATCTTGTGCCTACGGTACATGTATTCATGATCTTCACCTTCCTTCATGTAGAAGCCTTCGGCTTCATTGCTTAGTGTATCATACCGGTTCATTCTCATGCTCTCATTCCCAATAAACAACACTCTGAGAGCATCCCAAGCTTCCTTGGCGGTGTTGAGGTGCTCAATGTGTGGGTAATCCTTTGTACCCAATCCTTGTTGAATCATGTGCAAGGCGGTGGCATTGAGTTGACTATTGACAACTTCTCTTCTTGTCAAATTGTCTAGATCCCCAATATAGAGTCCTTGTTCAATAATGTTCCATAGTTCAATACAAGAGCTGCGCACATGAGTTTTCATTAGAGATTTCCATTGAGCAAAAAGTAGTAGATGCTTCAAGCTTTGGTGGGTCTCCTCTATTGTTTACATGAGGGTGAGGAATTGGAGGGTCGGGAGTGTACCACCCATGAGAGTCATGGTGCTCTCCCTTCTCACCAACCCTTTTTTGTAGATGAATTAATGTTGTCTTGATTATCCCCCACCACCTTACCCGTGGGCGATGCCGGGGCATTCTCCTTGGGTAATGGTGGAAGTTCCTATTGAGGAGAAGGGTATGATGAGCCACCTTTATCTTTAACAAGTTGCTCAAGTAAATTGTGCAATTGTTTGATATCGTTGGCCATGGTGGAGCTTAATCTTGTTTCCAAGTTATTGAGATCCCCCATGGTCACCGAGGCGGTAGTCCCACCATCCACTTCCCCTTATTTGCTACCCATATACTCTTAGGCGGTAAAGCCCGAATAAAGAGCCGAGGCTCTGATACCAATTGAAAGGATCGTATGGGCACCTAGAGGGGGTGAATAGGTGCTACTTCAAATTTTCTTCTTTTTCAATTTAGGGTTTGACGAGAAAGGTAAATTCTCTAGATTATGCAACTAAGGTGAATTTACCTATATGTCAAACAAGCAACAACTAGCACAACACTAAGCAAGAATAAGTAAGTAAAGTGCGGTAAAGGATAGAAGTAACCAAAGTGGTGGACGCAGAGACACAAGGATTTGTTTCCCGTAGTTCCTTCCTTTTGAGGGGAAGTACGTATACGTTTGGAGAGGGGGTGGTTACAAACCACCAACGCCACGAGAGGCCTCCCTTGTTCTCTGATGAACCTCACCCCAAGGGGTTCTATTCACCTTCCACTATATCGGCAACCTTCGAGGTGGAAGCCGACACCTTTACAACGAGTTCGGGGCACACATCCACAACTTTGGAGGCTCCCAAATACAAGCAAGTTGTCAAAACCATCAAAGACAAGCTTGTAAGAACCAAATCAAAGCTAGGGTTTCCAAAGAAACACTAGAGCATGGGGCCCTAAAGTGAATGAGGGGGAAATGAAGATCTCTCTTGGTGAAGCTGTAGATCAAGGCCTCCTCCTTCGATTCTCTAAAGATCAATGACTTTGGATGGTTGGATGAAGATATCTTGTTGATTTGGTGGCTCTAATGGAGTTTGTGTTCCTGAGTCGGTCGAGCAGCTGGAGGAAGGGGATAAGGTCCCCTATTTATAAGAAGTCCCCCTCCACGAACCATTTTCTGAACGCTGGAGAAAAGTCAAACCGGAGACTCCGGCCTGCACACCGGAGATTCTGGTCCATCTCTGGTCCAGCCTCCGGACCACCATACTGATTGACCTGGCCCGGCCATGAGCCAAGAGGGCCGGATTCTCCGGTCCAGAAGGGCCGGAGATTCCGGTCAGAGACTCACACTGGAGACTCCGGTGTAGTCTTCGGACCATGCTCCGACCCCCTCTCTGGCTGTCCCAGCCAAGATCTGATGCCTCCATCGGGGACTCCTGCGGAGATTCCGGTCCACACCAGAGACTCCGGTCTGGAAATTCCAGAAACATGTCACACTTGCAGGAAACTTTCCAAAGTGTGAGGGTACTTTTCACTTAGCATTTTAACAACCTGTTGATAGTGACAAACTGTAAAATGATCTACTTGTTGTTAATGAACACCAAAAGTGATTATGACAGTAAATATCCTTTCAATCTCCCCCTTTTTGGTGTTCGATGACAACAAGTGATTTTGCATGGAATAATTTGTATGAAGCCCCTCCCCCCCCCCCGACTATGTGCATTATGGTAAACATGTAAATTATGCAAGAAAGAAGATATCACAGATAAACCACATAATCCTCACATAAGTTACAATAATAGGTGCACAAGCACATAGTCACACACATAAGTGGCAAATAACACATAGAAGTTCAAATAGGGCAAATAAAGGCAAATAACAGTGAATCCAAAGCCCAAGCCCATGCAAATTGCAAATCGATGACAATGTCTTCTCCCCTTTGGCATCGAAACACCGAAAAGGGAAAAGACCTAAGCTAGCGCCCCCAACAAGTCAGTAGTCCTCATCATCCTCTTCATCCTCATCCTGATCCTCACCATCCTCATCATAGTCATCATGATCATCCTCAGGGACTGCAGGCCCTTTGCCGTGAGGGCGAGAAGAGGAGGTACCCTGGTACCCGTATCGAGAGGTGACATCTGCAAAAGTCTTCCAGTCCACCAGGCTATCCTGTTGGGCATTCCATGCCCCAAAAGAGAGAGTATGATCCGACTATGTGGACTGCTGAGCACCATGCTCATCATTGTACTCGCCCTCTCCTTCCTCATCACCCCCTTCACCTTGTTCCTTAATTTCTTTGAGGAGCTTCTCAATGCGACGGTTGCTTTGGTAGGAGGCATGTTGTTGCTTACGGATGTCTACATTCATGCATCATAGGGTCTTCTCCCAGAAAGAGGCCTTCTTGACCTTATCATGTATATAGTCACGGGTCATAGGAGGCATATGGGCATTGGAGGCAATCTTATTCCGAACTCTAGGAGGAGAGAGGGCCCTCTCAGTCTCATCCATCTCCTCATCATCATTGCCATAGCGACGCCTAGGAGGAGGCCCCATGCGCCCCTTCTGTTGCAGTGAAACCAGGGTGTGCTCAGTGAGATTGGGAGCCATGCTAAGAGGGGAACCATTGTCAACACCCGGATTTTTAATCCCAGATGCCTGTTATGCCATACATCGCAATCCCATGATTACCATTTTTGCGAGACATAACAGAATTGGATACCACAGTACATCATCCATTACAAACCATACATAAGGTCTTACACAAATAAGGATCTCATGATCCAGTTCTTAATACAATTCAAGCAGCGGAATACGTAATAATAACGGTAGCGTAGGCGAAGCTCCATCTTCGGGGTCACAGGCAATGCTGATGATGGGAGATGATCCTAGTTGTCGTAACCTTCCTGGGGTCCATCCTCCAGGTACTCCTCTTCATAGTCTGGCCACGGGAATAGCCAGGGACAAAGCCATGAGTACTCTTTAAGTACTCGCAAACTAATACTAGCAAGTGAAAGGGGGTTTTTGGTAGTAGGACACTAAGCTCTAGGGTTGTTTTGCAAAAGCCAGATTTACATCTACTAAGTTCAGAAACGAAGAAAGCTAGTTGAAGTTTTATAACACCTAAGTGGGAACTTGTATCTCATATCACAACTCTGTTGTGGTCAAGTCAAAGTCTCAATCCATTTTATCAAGTCATTTTGAAAACATCTGACGGGAGAACAGTATGGCCACTCCAACTGTCCATAACCGCGGACGTGGCTATTCGAATAGTTTGACACTCTGCAGAGATTGTACACTTTCACCACAACATTCGATACATCCGTCAGGAACAAATCCTGAATTCACCATACTCAGTATGCGGATAATCAATCCTAACCTTTCAATTACATGCCCTAGTATAAGCACCTCTCCTGTGATTTTGGCCTCCCAACCATGACCAACTGTCATCTTGGGTACTACACAGGTGGATAATCGTCACAAGGTAGCCTCAGCTCAGACCTTGGCCATGAGGGAACTAATACTAAGGTATATAAGTTTCCAGTCAAGCCCTACCCAATTCTCGGATATTGTGGTTGTACGGTAAAATTGGAATGGTATCGCATCCAGACAACCATCAGTTTTATAAAGGGCTAAGGCTCATGCCTCAACATTTTCATCACCATAAATCATCTGGTGTTCGGAAACACATGTCCAAAACATTTCAATAGAATGATCCATCATTCCAAGGTTTTCATAACCATTTTTCCATCCAGTAATCCCATCTAAGTTGATCAAGTTTTATACTTAGCACTAGCATCTACAAGTGGGGGTAAGTACTAATGAGGGGTGGTAACTAGTGGAGTTTAACTAAGTTCAGTCTCATGCCTTAGGATTACATAAAGATTATCTAGCTTAGGCCAAGTTTTATGCTCTTTATGCAACCTTCAATTATCTTTCTAGTATCTATAATTCACTTAAGTAAACTCTAAGTAAGAGCTCTGATAAAGAAATAAAGTATAAAGCTTGCAAGTAAAACTAGGATTGGTTTATCAAGTGGTTATGATCATATATGCTTAAGGCATATAGTTGGCATGGTAACAAGCAAGTATTTGCTTGCACATTCAACTAATGGTATTAGGCTTGCATCATTATCAGGATAAGCTTGCTAAATTGCAAGTGTTAGCTTGCAAGTATTGGCTTGCATAGGTATAGTATCAGCTTGCATAGGTCAACTTGATTAGTAAGGCTTGCCTTGTGCAGAGCAGTGGTTGAAGTTCTCCTCGGCTTCTTCTTCATAGTATCCTCCTTCCTCCTCGTATCCTTGGTCGGTACTAGCGTCTATAAATAAATACGAGGTACACAATCACCAAACAATACTTAACTATTTTCAATCATCACACAAGAGGGTCCTATAGATGATCTAGCATCATCACCAACATTACAATATTAAAGCTTGGTTTAATTCCTTTTATTTTTAGAAAAGTAATTTCTACTCATTGAAAAACTACTTAAGATTTAATATTCTCCAAACCAAACATGGGATCATGTTGACACATGTCATCACCACATATTTTAGTCCATGGGAATGTGATTTAAAGTGATGTCACAATTTAATAAGGTTTAGCCTTTTATTTTACTTAAATAAAGTGACTAGAAATGCCTATGTGGCATTCTTTTATTACTTGAACAATATTTCTGTAAGTAAACCAATATGTTTTTATATATTCTGAAAGGTATGATCAAATGTGATTTTTGAGAGTTGGAATCAACTCAAAAGCTATTATGGTTTAAATTTGAAAAATGTTTGAATGCAGAAAAGGTTCTGCCTTGTTATTTTTACCAAGGTTGATCTATAGATTCAAAATATTTGAATCCAACGGGCTTGGATTCAACATTTCCAGACCTTTCTAACAAAATTGGTTTCATCTAATTTGGTTCACTGAATCGAGCTGGGTTGATTTTTGAAAATGGGTACAGAACTAGGTTTGAACTTAAATGGAAAAAGTTAAATTCAAACAACTGGGCTGCGCGGGAAACGATACTGGGCCGAAATGCTAAGCACAGCGCTTACGCGGGCTGGTTAAATTGTTGTCCCCACGCGTCAGTGAGACGAGGGGCTGCGAAGCGGTACGGGGAAATGTGAGCCGTGGGATCTGGTTCTAATCTAACGGTCCTGGTTCATCGTCCACGTCGTGGCAGATGTAAACCTAACGGCGGTGGGGGTCGTCGGGGGCTCACCGGGGCTCTGGCGAGGGTCGGCGAGGCGGGCTAACGACAAAGTCGACGACGGCGAACCTCCTGGTACCGGCAGCTTCTCCTGGGGCGGCTCCAATCGCTGGCTCCCTTCTTCTCCGACGGCGGCTCGGTGAAATTGCAGCGATGCGCCGCCGCCTTTGCTCCGGAACAGGTGGAACGATCGGTGAGGAGAGGGGAGATGGTATGCTCAATTGCTGGGGTGGCCTCTATTTATAGCGGCGAGAGGGGACCGACAGCGCAGCTGAGCTCGTCGTGGTCGGCGACCTGCAGGGCTATCGGCGTGGGCGACAGAGCGTGTGCTCCCTGGTGAAGCTCAACGATGTGGTGGCGAGGCATGGGGCAGTGCGGATTGGTCGGAACGCGGCGGTGCTCTACGCGTGCCCGACGAAAGTTTTTATGGCGCTGCGGGTCTGCACGCGGCGTAACGGGCGTGGTTCGGGGTTGCTGGGACGGTGGTGATCACGTATGCACGCGGCGAGGGCGGCACGCGGTCTGTGGGCGTCTGTCGAGCGTGGCGCACGGGGCACGCTCTCGGCATGGTTGCTGGCGAGCTTGGCATGGTCTGTGCGTGTGGTCCAGGGGCTGGCAAGGTTCGAGCGCCGATGTGGAGTGGCGGTGGGGTGTTAGCTTGCTCCCAGACATGTTGGCTAGGCTTGGTGCTGCTCCTAGCTCGCTGTCGACATGTGGGTGGCAAGGGTGCACTCGGCCTGCTCACCATTGATGATAATGGCTTGCTTACAGTAGTGCTAGAGATTAGTTTAGGTTGTTAGATGATCTACTAAGGCTAGTGGTGTCCAGAGAGGGAACAAGTTAGGCTTAAATCACTGCTCCAAATAGTGTTTAGATTTTGTTTGATTTGTATCTGCAAGGTGTTTCATGAAATGGCCGCATGAACTCAAGTTTTGAATTTTGAAAAGATTTTTGGTGGGTGTGCTAGGTTGGTGCTGGTGAGTCTGCAGATGCTTGGGTTTTGAAAGTTGAGCTTGTTTGAGTGGTTTTTGAAAAAGTGGGATCTTCCCATATGATAAAGATTCAATTTTAAACTGTCATTTAAACTATGCATTTGAATGTTTATGGATGATCACAAAGTGGGCCTTGATACTTTGTTATGAGTACTATCAAGGGGTGCAAAGATCCAAACAAGTTTCTGTTAAGTTCTGAAAGTTTGAGACAACCAAAGTAGGCATGGGAGGTAAATTGGTCAAAATGACCATTCACTCATTTTGTTTGTTTTGATTTATTTGTCTTTGGGAAAAGTGTGGGGATTGTTTAGATGATGTTTATTTTACCTAAGAATTCATTTTACAAGCAAAGAAACACATAAACAAGGCAATTCAAAACAATCCAAATTGGAATGCATACACACATGCATGCTTTCTCATTTTTATTTAGAAAAGTTTTTGTTAACCCTAATTTTGATGATTAGAGTTTGATGATTCTAGTTTAGTATTTTTGGGATGTTACAACCATGCTCCTTGGAGTTGATGAGCCTCATAACCAGTGGTGCATATGGAGGAGACTTCTTGAAGATAATGACATGGAACATCTCCTCAAAAATGTAATTCATCACATCAATAGGATCAGCATCTGCCTCTGGGCCAGCATTGTAGATCCGGTGGGTATGATAGAGTAGGTTGACAAGCCCACACCTAATAGCATCGTCATTCCCAGCACTAGGTGAGATGGTATGACAAAATATCCTCAACATCAAGTTGTAGAGAGGCTTGAGTCCCTTGGACCCCCCTACAACGCCCTCGCTGTCATGCAAAGGTGCAAGCTTCATCTTGTTCTCACCAAGTGACGCTGAGTGCATGCGCAGCCCAACATGAGTGGATACACCATGGAAGGTCTCGAAAATGACATTGGCAAAGTCATAGAAAGTAGCTGAGCAGCGGGTGGTGCATGTCATCCAAGTCATGGTCCTATTTTAGTCAGATCCAAACACTACAGTGGTGTAGAACTGCTGCACGAGAGTGATGTTGTAGTCTTCATGAAGCTCCATCAATTTGAATAGCCCCAACTTCTCACATATCCACAGAGCATCATTGAAGTAGGGGCTGAGCCTCATCTGCTCAACACTCATGAACTTCTGAGGACATACAAGTGATTTTGTGAGCACGCCATACACATCCTTCATGAACACATCCTGCTCCTTCCTCCAGTAGCAAGGGTCATTGCTGGTATGTGGCAGGTCATAGAAGTCAATCTTCCTCAGCTCACGGAACTCCTCCTTTGACATCTTGGCCAAAGACTGAAGGTTGTCATATTTG
Organism: Avena insularis; assembly: GCA_023614405.1. Lineage (NCBI taxonomy): Eukaryota > Viridiplantae > Streptophyta > Magnoliopsida > Poales > Poaceae > Avena > Avena insularis. Next base: position 300,855,348 of record CM042693.1, on the reverse strand, counting down.
GCCCTTTTTGCGCGGTTCTCTTGCTCAGTCCTTTCTTTCTCCCTCCTCATATAGGCTGCATCATGGGCCTGCTGTCTGCGGTTGGAAGGAGGCACGATAAACTGACCCTGGGATTCATCATAGCAAGGATCGGCCCTCCTTGACTTGGCCTTGGTGCGAGGAGGACGACAAGAACCATCACCTATGAGCAACAGTGAGGGAGATAGCATGGAGATGAGTATATATGTCCCAAAGATGCAGTACAAGAGCTTTGATGCATTACTGAACCGTCTTGAGTCATCCCACACCGGAGTCTCTGCGGCTCATACCGGAGTCTCCGGCTCAGACCGGAGTCTCCAGTCCTGGGGACCGGAGTCTCCAGCCTGGACCGGAGTCTCTAGCCCAGGGGCCATAACCTCTGGTCGGGAGGCTCGGGCATGAGCTGGGAGGGTGCCGGTGGGGGTGAAACTCATAGATCGGGCAATCCAACAAGGCTAAAGTACTAGAGTGCACGCATACAAGTGATTCCAATGGACAAATCAGCACCAATCCTCAAAAACACATCTAGAGATGAACCCTAGGAGAAAAAGAGGAGGAGAGGTACCCGATCTGTCCATGGGATCGATTCCTCCGGTGGGAATGACCCAATGGAGGAGAGGAGAAGGTTGGCCGGCGGCACGGCGGATCCCGGGGGCTTCTTGACCTCCAGGGAGGAGTTTTGGAGGGGGAACGGGGGTGGAAGAAATGAAACTATTGTTTCAATTCACCCTGTTCCCTCCCTTTAAGTGGCAGAAATCGTTTGGACCGGAGACTCTGGTCTACACCAGAGACTCCGGTGCAGGTGCACCGGAGACTCCGGTCCTCCTCGACCAAAAACTCCAGGTTTAGGTGTTTGGGGACATATATGAGAGATAAATAGTTTTAAGACAGGGTATAAGCTTGGGTTGAGATATCAATCTGTGAAGAATCAATAAGAGCCATAGAAATTTACAAAAATGTTCAAGAGAGCTCCAAAAATACATGGACCAAGCAAATGACAAACACGAGTAAGAACCAACCTCTCTAATGAGAGAGAGCGGTGGCCTAGGCCACCATATTTGAGTATACTCGGCTTGGCACCACGAAGATATATCTTGGGTCCATTACCGAAACTCATCATTTAAGCTCACATATCACAAAATGATATTTAGAGGAATGATTTTGATTGCTTTGGTCATAATGGGGGGAGGGATAGTCCAATCAATTAGAACCGCACTCCCCCTATATCCATGTATGCACCTAAATCAAATAAGGGTCAAGACATAGGTGAGTACGCAAGGTGATCAAGTCAAGCTCCTTGAATCTATGATATTTAGTTCATTCCTCAAATAGCAAAACCTTGCTTCATCAAGTGGCTTCGTGAAGATGTCAGCAAGTTGATCTTTGTTTGACACATATGATAGATCAATATTACCTCGAGCAACATGATCCCTAATGAAGTGATGACGAATCTCAATATGCTTTGTCCTTGTGTGATCCACCAGGTTGTAGGCAATCTTGATGGCACTTTCATTGTCACATAGAAGAGGCACTTTGTCACAAAGGACACCGTATTCCTTTAAAGTTTGCCTCATCCATAGCAATTGGGTGCAAGCATTAGCAACTGCCACATACTCGGCTTCGGCGGTGGAGAGAGATATACAATTTTGCTTTTTAGAAGACCAACATACCAAGGACCTACCAAGGAATTGGCAAGCCCCGAATGTTGATTTTCTATCATCCTTATCACCAGCCCAATCCGAATCCGTGTATCCACAAAGAGCAAATGTTGACCCTCGAGGATACCAAAGACCATAATGTGGGGTATGAACTAAATACCGAAAGATTCTCTTGACCGCCATCAAATGGCTTTCTTTAGGAGCCGCTTGATATCTTGCACACACACCTACACTCAACACAATATCGGGTCTAGATGCACAAAGGTAAAGCAAAGAACCAATCATAGACCGGTATACCTTTTGATCCACATCTTTACCATTTGGATTTTGTTCTAGATGAGTCTTTGTAGTCATGGGAGTAGGAGCTCCATTTAAATCTTGCATATTGAATCTTTTGAGCATATCTTGAGTATACTTGGTTGAAGAATGTCCCTCCTCTAACTTGCTTGATCTCAAAGCCAAGAAATACCCTTAACTCCCCCATCATAGACATCCGGAACCTACTAGTCATAAGCTTTGAGAATTCATCATTAAAAGCTTTGTTAGATGAGCCAAAGATAATATCATCAACATATATTTGGCATACAAAAGGCTCCCCATTGACCTTCTTAGTAAAAAGAGTGGGATCGATTTTCCAACCTCAAACCCACGGTCAAACAACAACTCTCTAAGGTGCTCATACCACGTATGTGTGTCTTGTTTGATCCCATAGAGCGCCTTGTCAAGTTTGTATACATGGTTTGGGAAGTTGGGATCCTCAAATCCCGGGGGTTGCTTTACATATACCAACTCATTTAAGGGACCATTAAGAAATGCACTTTCTACATCCATTTGTTGCAACTTAAAGTTATGATGTGCCGCATAAGCAAGAAGGATACAAATGGACTCAAGGCGAGCCACGGGTGCATATGTCTCTCCATAATCAATGCCTTCAATTTGAGAGAACCCTTGTGCAACCAATCTTGCCTTGTTCCTTACTATAATTCCATGCTCATCTTGCTTTTTCTTGAATATCCACTTGGTGCCTATAACATTGCGGCAATCCTTTGGCTTCTCAACTAACTTCCATTCTTTGTTCCTCTCAAAGTTGTTGAGCTCTTTGTGCATTGCTTCCAATCAATCTGAATCTTCAAGAGCTTCCCACACTTTCTTTGGTTCAATCATGGATATGTTTGCTTGGTGTTCACTAAACCTCTTCAATTGTGCTCCTATGGAGATGCCTCTCCTTAGGTCACCAACCACATTTTCTAGAGAGTGGTCTCTTAATTCCAACATCCTATCTGTTCTACCTTCGCGACGAGTGTGGATCTCCTCATTGTTTCTTGGAGGACCCTCTTCATCATTTTGGTCCTCGTCTTGACAATCAACTTGACCTTGATCATCACCGGAATCAATCTCTTCATTAAGAGGCAAAGATTGATCTTGGTCTTGATCAAACACTCTTCTAGCATCGATTTGATCTTGTCTCAAGGCAGTCTGTATGGATCTTCCTTGAGTAATTGACTTGGCACCACTTTACATCCTAGAGAATGAATCAAGCTCCTCCTCACTAGAGATGTCACCTTGATCAACATGTTGAGGGTCCACAGCTTGTCTTTGGCTTGGGTCATTATCCACCTCAGTAGATGGAACATGTTGTTGTTGTGAAGATGAGGGCTCCACTTGAGTAGAGCATAGTTCTTCTCGATCCACCATAGGGGGTTCCTCAACAAGGCGGATATATCCCACACTCATTCTTCCTATGGCATCCTGAGGCATTTCATCATCTGCATTAACACGCCCCCCTTGGGGACCATCATATTCTTCGAAGGTCACACTACAAGATTGTATGACGGCTCCGAAGAGCTTATCATAGATTCTATAAGTGTGAGATTCGAGACCATAGCCAACAAAAATACCCTCTAATGCTTTAGACTCGAATTTGGACAAACGAACACCTTTTATGAGATAGAAACACTTACAACCGAACACCCGAAAGTAATATATGTTGGACTTGTTACCGGTAAGTATTTCATATGGAGTCTTGTTGATTTCTTTGCGGAGGTAGAGCCGGTTTGATGCATGGCAAGCGGTGGAGATGGCTTCGTCCCAAAAGTTGTATGGAGATTTAAACTCCACCAACATGGTCCTAGCCATCTCAATAAGATTTCGGTTCTTCCTCTTGGCCACACCATTTTGTTGAGGGGTATATGCAGCGGAATATTAGTGTTTTATCCCCTCATCACTAAGGAAATCATTCAAGGTGTAGTTCTTGAACTCAGTGCCGTTGTCGCTTCTTATTATCAACACGGGGACATTGTATTGACGTTGAACCAAGTTGATGAAGTCAATGATGGTCTTTTGGGTCTCACTTTTCAACTTGAAGTAATATACCCATGAGTATCTTGAAAAGTCATCAACAATCACCAAACAATATTTCTTCCCACCAAGGCTTGCATGAGATGGAGGACCAAAGAGATCCACATGAAGGAGCTCCAAGATCTTTGTTGACTTGATGCAGTTATTTGGCTTGTGGGGAGCATCATGCATATTTCCTAGTACACAAGCCCTGCAAACATGATCTTTGGCAAAGGAAACATTTTCTTTTAGTCCAACAATATGACCCTCCTTGTGGAGACTTTGCAAAGTTCTCATATTGACATGGTCTAGTCGGCAATGCCATAACCAACCCACATCGGCCTTTCCGAATAAGCACATCGCACTTGTAGTGGCTTGCCCCGAAAAGTCCACCACATACAAGTCATGCTCGACGTACCCAACGAAAGCGACCTTGAGAGACTTGCTCCACATGAGGACCACTATATAATCATCAACAAAGACGGCAAAGCCCATCTTTCCAAGAGCACGGACTAAAAGTAAATTGTATCCATGGGTCTCAACAAGCATGAAGTTCACGAGTGTAATATCGTGAGCAACCACTACCTTGCTGAAACCCATTACCTTAGACTTTGACTTGTCGGCATATGTCACGGATATTTGATCATCATTTGGCCTTAAATCCTTGACAATAGACGAGCTTCCGGTCATATGACTTGTTCAACCACTATCAAGCACCCACTTTGACCCTCCAGAAGCATATGTCTACAAAAGATCAAGCTAAATTTTTAGGTACCCATTTTTCAATGGGTCCTCTTTTGTTAGCAACAAGGGTCTTGGAGACCCAAACAGACCAAGCAATATAACCATCATATGGGCCAACATATTGTGCATACACATTACCATAATGATCACGCATTAGAACATAGTGAGGGTTAGCACTTCCGGCAAAATCATCATGAGACATAGTTTTACCATTTGTGGTCTTACTATCCACAATGGCCTTATTTTTCTCTTGTGCAGGTTTGGCCTTCTTCTTGTTGTTGTTCTTCTTCTTGGCTTTGGAGACAAAACCAATGCCCCTTTCTCACCATTTGAACTTTGCTTACTCAATAGGTCATCAATGAACTTGTGACCTTTTGGAAATGTGGCCTTGGTAAGCTCCCCTTCAACCTAGCATTTTCTTCAAGAATAGTTGTACTACTAGAAGGAATGAAATTACCAGGTGAAGGAATATTTGTCAGTTGAGTTTTAAGCCTTTCATGGGACTTTGTGAGTGACAATAGTTCACTTTCCAATGCCTTGTGAGCCTTGTTGAGTAAACTAAAGTCCTCGACAAGTTTTTCATGAACCACACCAAACTCAATCTTGTCCTTTTTAGCCCTTTTATATTTAGCAATAGCATGATCACGTTCCTTGATGAGTCTATTAACAATTAGGTCACTGGCCTCATCAAGCCCTGCAAGATTTAGTTCAAGAGACATCCTAGTCTCTTGTTCTTCTTCTAGAGCATTATTTAGAGCTTCTATCTCAATCATGTGTTCACTCCCAAGTTTACATCTTATATCAAGAAGCTCTTAGGTATGGGAAAGTTGATCTAAGATGTTCCCAAAATGTATCTTGGCCTCCCCATGCAAGTTAGTCACAAACTCATCGAAAGCAATTAATTCCGTTTTTACTTCAAGAGACATCTCATCATCAATTTCAGCATTTGCTAAGGGAGTGGAGTGAGATGATGAGGACACCTCTGTTCCTCTTGCCATAAGGCAAGTGACTTTCTTGTTGGGAGTATTCTCATTTGGAGAATCGAAGAGTGAGAATGTCAGAGTAGAAGTAGTGGCTAGAGCAGCCACACCACTTGATGTTTCCTCTTCCTCATCTTCATTGTTGGAGGAGAATTCTTCATGAGTGATCAATACAATTTCGCCCGGCTTCTTGTTGATGGGATTCTTCTTGATGAAGGGTTTATTGTAAGTGTTGGAGATATGCCCAATAGGCAATAATAAAGATGTTATTATCATATATTCATGCTTATGATAAATGTTTACATACCATGCTATAATTGTATTAACCGGAAACATTAATACTTGTGTGATTTGTAAACATAAAAGAGTCCCTAGTAAAGCCTCTTGTTAAACTATCTTGTTGGTTAATAAATGATCGTGGTTTCCTGATCATGAACATTGAGATGTTATTAACAATAAGATCATATCATTAGGATAATGGTGTGATGGACATACTCCTATAGGTAAGCATAGCATAAAGATCAAGTCAATTAATATAGTTCAGTTGCTATAAGCTTTCACATACATAGTAACCTAAATCCTTCGACCATGAGATCATGCTAATCACCATCACCGGATGGATGCTTTGATGACATCAAACACCACACTGTAACTGGGTGGCTATAAAGGTGGTGTTGAGTGTTCGGAAAGTATGTGTTGAGGCACATGGATCAAGAGTGGGATTTGTCCATCCATATGACGGATAGATATACTCTGGGCCCTCTCGGTGGAATGTCATCCAATTAGCTTGCAAGCATGTGACTGGATCACAAGGTATCACATATCACAGGAACGAGAAAATAGTACTTATCGGTAATGAGGTTGAACTAGGTATGCAGAGATACCGACAATCAGACCTCGGATAAGTAAAATATCGCGAGACAAAGGGAAATTGGTTCCGTATGTAAATGGTTCATTAAATCACAAAGTAATCATAGAAATATGTGGGAGCCGATATGAATTTCCAGATTCCTCTATTGGTTATTTATCGGAGAAGAAGTCTCGATCATGTCTGCATAATTCACGAACCATAGGGAGACACACTTAAGGATTCGATGTTGTTTAGTAGATATGGAATGTGAGTAAAGAGACCAAATGTTGTTCGGAGTCTCGGATGAGATCCGGGATATCACGAGGAGATCTGTAATGGTCTGGAGAATAAGATTCATATAAGGAAAGTCCAATTTTGGAGTTCGGGAATGATTCCGGTGTTTTCACAGGAATGTTCTAGAAGGGTATAGAAGGTTCACCGATCCGGAAGGGGAAGGGTACATGGATGTGTCATGACAAAGTGTAATGGTTGCATCATGTCCTAGGTGACTTGGTTGGGCACTTGGAAGAGAGAAATCAAACTCTAATTTGAAAGTCAAAAGGCAGTTTGAAAAAGTCAAATCCCAACATGGTTTCCGAGTTAGGGAGGGTTTCTGAGTTAGGGAGGGTTTCCACCTGGGTTGGGAACACCGTTGGACGCCCCCACCTATATAAGGAGGGGTGGGGGCGCACCCCAAGGTACCCCCTTTCCCTAGGCACCCAAGAAACCCTAGGTTGGCCGCCGCCCCCCGCCCTCTAGTTGCGACCAATCTAGATCTCCTCTAAAACCGCTACCGACTAGCTAAACTCTAGTTGCTAGCTACCTCTAAACCCTAGATCGTCGGGGCTCCCTCTACTCCACCATACTCGCTCCGGCTTAGGCGAAACCCTGCAGGATCTCCCCTCTACTTCCGACACCACGCCGTTGTGCTGCAGAATCGCGAGGAGAGAGCTACAACCTCCGCTGCCTATTGGAACACGGGAGAGGAAGGTCTTCATCGAGTACTGTATGTGTGACCGACTGCGGGAGCACTGCCGGAACGCGGCACTGGAAGGATCGCCTACGCGATCTTGAGATCGGCAAGTGAACGACTACATCACCCACGAGAATCTAGACCGCTTTGGATCTTCGAGGGTTAGTACTCTATCGAATCGTTGCTACAATCTAGTAGATAGATCTTGGCTTGTGTGTGTTCATGCGATAGAAATTTTTTGTTTTCCATGCTATGAACCCCTACAGTGGTATCAGAGCCGTGTCTATATATAGATCTGTTGCACGAGTAGAACACAATGGTCATTGTGGGCGTTGATGCTTTTGTTGTCGATTGCTTCTTGTGTACTTTGCATCTTGCGGGATGGTGGGATGAAGCGGCCCGGGCTAACCTTACATGACATCGTTCATGAGACTTGCTCCACGCTTGACATGCAACCTGTATTGCATAAGTGGCTTTGCGGGTGCCTGTTTCTCCCAACATAGTGAAGATTCAATTTACAACGGGTGATTGACAATACTAGTATCAATGTCGTGTTTCTTGTTCGTAAGTTAGAACGACACTTGATGAAAGCCCCAAACCACGTAAAACATGCAAAAAAAATTAGAGGCGTCTAACTTTGTTTTGCAGGGGTGTGCTGTGATGTGATATGACCATGATTTCGATTATATATGATGTATGCAATGTTCCTTATTGTAAGTCGGCAACCGGCAGGAGCCATATGGCTGTCTTTTAATTTCATCTAGACCTGTGTGTCTATTATTAAAAGTAGTTGTAATAGTTGATGCTGGTGGACGACAACATGGAGCGGCACCATTGACCTTGACGCCACGCCGGTGATGATGGAGATCATGCTCGTGCTTGAAGATGGAGATCGGAAGCACAAGAAGAAAGGCCATATCATATCACATATTTTGAATTGCATGTGATGTTAATCCTTTTATGCATCTTGTATTGCTTAGTTCGCGACGGTAGCATTATAAGATGATCCCTCTCGCAAAATATCAAGTTATAGAGTGTTCGTCCTTAATAGTAACCGTTGCCAAAGCTCGTTGTTTTGAAGCACCACGTGATGATCGGGTGTGTAGATTCTGCGAGTGTATACAATGGGAGCAAGCCAGATTTTCTCTTGCGGAAGCTAAGGTTTGATCTTGACGAGCCTAGAATGTACAGACATGGTCTCGGAACACGGAATACCGAAAGGTAAAGCACGAGTCATATAGATGATATGATGAACATGATGATTGTTCGCCTTTGGAACTATATCATGTCACGTGATGATCGGACTTGGTGTAGTGAATTTGGTTCGTGTGATCACTAAAACAATGTGAGAGATATTTTTTTGAGTGGGAGTTCAACAACAATATGATTAAAAGTTGAACACTATTATCATAAATTAAATCAAAGTGAATTTGCATAGTTATTGTAGTCATTGGCATCCATTTACCACCTTGCGCTTAGTTATAATTGAGATAATAGAACTATAGAATTCTGGATAGTTACTTTACGGACTGGTATCATATTGTTTTGATGTGTTAATTTAAAGTTTAAAAGTCCTATTGCAAAATTTCAGTAGGTTCTGGTTACTTCTTGAAGTTTAATAATTAGTATTAAATCAAGAGTAACAATTCCAGTGTTAGTATATAAATATCATGTTTGTCTCCATGATTCTTGATATTCAAAATATTGTTTTAATATCAAGGTTATTGGGGAGCTAAAAGAATTGTTTCAGAAACCATCATGTGTGAAAGATATTGTGATATCTGAAACGAAGTTTTGGTTGCAACATGATAGAGTATAATATGGCAAAAGTCATGTTCTCATATTTGATGAGAATTTGCAAAAGGTTGGAGATGCTGGTCGTCCTAATCCTCCAAAAGGTTTTGGAGAGCAAAATTATACTCGCAATTCACCGTTATAAGTTAAAGTAGCTTGATTATGAATAGTTCCATGATAAGGATGAATATTTGATGTAGGTAAAATGTTTACTACACTAAAAGATTACTAAAGAAAATGGAATTTGAAAGAACACCAAACATCATCATGATGGTGATCTACTTCAAAGTGCAAGTCCAAAGACATTGGTATTTAACTATACACGCTTTGGACTATGTGTCATGAGTATGGCGCCACTTTTGATGTTGATAGATTCTTTTGAAAGGATAAAGAAATACTGAAAGAGAAATCTAAGAAATATTTGGCAGAAGAGAAAAGACTATAATTGTTCAGCTTAGGTATATAGAAGATATAGATGTTATGGCTATATTCTTTGCTTATTAAACAATGTGGTTCTTAAGTATTGGATACTGAATTTGTTGGCGTGAATCGTCATACGAAACAACACAATTCATGAACTATAATGGTCTAAGTAACTAGCAAAAGAATATGTGATGATATTCATCAAGAACAAATAAAGGGTTATTGTGTTGCTCATTGAAATCAAAGCTTGCCTTCAAGATTTGTTTTATCAGGTATTATGAGAACAAAAGGGTTGTTCAAATAATTGCTATACTCCATAAAAGATGGATGATTTACAAATCTCGTTGGAGAAATCACATCCATAAAACTAGTGCTAAAAATGTCGAAAGACAAATTGATTGAAAGATCACTTAGGAAGTGACATCGCCGTTTAAATTATATTGGAAAGAAAACATGAAAAAACTCCATGTGGATGGAATTTTGGAGTCTTTTGATTTTTTGAGCAAATGACGCTTGTGAAACTTTCCTAGAGATAATTAAAACTCCGTTCATAGGCCAAAAGGGAACGAATGACAATTATTGGAATTTGTACATATTTGATGTATGATGTCCATTACGTGTAGTCAAGAGCGATGGATTTCAACTTCATATGCTTTCTCCGAAAATTTGAGTGAATGTATGAATATTTACTTAATGAGGATGAAGTGTGAAACATTTGAAAAGTTCAAAAAACTTTCAATATGAAGTGCAAAATCAATGTAACAAGAAAAATAAAGAATTTATGATAGGATCATAAAGGAAGATATTTGAGTTACAAGTGTATCATAATACCTTAGATTTGAGGAATCGTTCCGTGGATTTGCATTTCCCGAAACACCATAAGAATATGGAGCGTTCGAGATATGTAATGAAACCTTGTTTGACATGGTAAGATCAAAGGTGTAATTTATAAATCTGCCATTATATTTTAAAGATTAAACCTTTAGAGACTACCGTTTTTTCACTGAAAATATCTCCATCATAATCCATCGAAATGACTCCATATAAAGTTATGGTTTGGGATAAACCCAAGTTGTTCTTTCTTAAACATGGTATTCTATGCATAAGAAAGATGTTTGCAACCAAAATCGGATGAACATATCTTTGTATGTTATTTCGAATAATCGTTGAGTATTCCTCCATAACACCAAAGACAAAAATGTTTCTCGCTTAGAACGTCAAGTTTCTTTGAGAAAGGAATTTTCCGTGAAAAGTTAAGTGGGAGGACAATAGAACTTTGATAAGGTTACAAGAGCCTTAGCTATATGTGCAAAGTTGTGCAGCGCCGAAAAGTGTTCCGGAGGCAGCAACAATGCTCATGGCTCACGTGCCTCAAAGGTTGTGATCACGGAAGTCTAAGTTCCTATTGAACCAAGTAGGTCGGATAAACAATCAAATACCAAGATTTGAGGGTTGAATCATTATTTGACAATAATGAACCGACTACATGCAAAGAAGCGATGATGGGCCCTGACTAAGTCAAATGGCTTGGAGCCATAAAATCTATGATAGTTCCATACACGATAATCAAGCTTTGAACTTGAAAGATCCTCTCGAAAGGTGTAAAACCTTACAGTCGTGTTTGGATCTATAAAGAAATAGACATGGATGTTTCACATCTATGAAATAGTCGACATGTTGGTAAAGAGTTCAGAACAATGTTCAAAGGTTGACTATGACAAGATTTGATCTTTCATAGCGATGTTTAGTCTATACGGATTAATGTAGCAACCACTACATATAAGTTTGTTATGTGGTAGTTGAATAAACAAAACAAGTTCTTCTAATAAAATTGTTACCTAGGACATGTGCATAACACGGTCCATAGGGTTTTGTTAATTCAAAGGATGTTAAAAGCGTATGCAAACTACAATGGTTGAAGTGAGCATCCCGGAGTTGGAATCTTCACCATGATGAAACTGTTAAAAGAGTTTAAATTCATCAGAGACAATGAAGATGCTTGCATTTGCAAGAAATTAAGTGGGAGCGCTAAGACATATTTCTAATACATTATATGGAAGATATATTGTTGATTGGAAATGATGTGTCTTTTATTAACACATGTTAAGAATTTCATCTCGATAAAAGACTTAGGCAAAACCCGAATATTTGGCATCAATATCTATATAGATAGATTGAGACGCTAATATGGTTGTGCCAAATGTACATAGATGAGATATTGAACGAGTTCAATATGGAAATGACAAGAAAGGTTCTTGCCACACAGAAAGGATTAAATCAAAATTCAAGTGTATCGACACTTGGTAAGTGAAACAAAGATTCAAGTGTAGATTGATACTTGATGTATGAAATCACAAAGATTATTTATATCAATCATACTGTGATATGTACAAATCCAAATATGTCCTATGCTCTAAATATTATGAGCATATACCAGAATGATTCATAAGATGATCATTGGACGATAGTAAGGATATTCTTATGATCTTTTAGAAGAACTAAGAATATATTATTTTTGTAGATGTGAAAAATAGATGATTGGTTCATTGTAAAAGTACTACATTGATACTAGTTTTGTCACAAAGTACAAATTAAGTTTATCTCAATCTAAACTAAGAGTGGCACAATATAATGGAAAGTAAGTTCCATAATGGATTTGGATGAGTTCCAAAGTTAAGACATTATGACAGATACTACAACAAAAGGCTAAGTATATGATTGCTATTATAGCATCAAAAGAGGGCATTTGTGTTAAGTAGTTTGTTATCAAACTAGGTGTGGTTCATAGCGAGATAGTACCATGAAGATATATTGTACGAAAATATTATCAACATGTTTTAACCCCAAGGAACCAAAGGTCTCACCAAAGGACCAAATTTATACAAAGCCATCTCATTAGAGAATGAGTGATGTGTAGAGACGCAAAGACATGCAATTACACATGGACCTGAAAGAGTCGGATTTGAAGATCAGTTGACCACTAGCAATCGTGTAAATACAACACCGGGAAGCCATAGGTGTTGAATACACAAAGATTTGAAACTAGACTATTGTCTCTAGTGCAAGTGGGAGACTATTGGAGATATGCCCAAGAGGCAATAATAAAGAGGTTATTATCATATCTTCATGCTTATGATAAATGTTTACATACCATGCTATAATTGTATTAACCGGAAACATTAATACTTGTGTGATTTGTAAACATAAAAGAGTCCCTAGTAAAGCCTCTTGTTAAACTAGCTTCTTGGTTAATATATGATAATGGTTTCATGATCATGAACATTGAGATGTTATTAACAATAATATCATAGCATTAGGAGAATGGTGTGATGGACATACTCCTATGGTTAAGCATAGCATAAAGATCAAGTCAATTAATATAGTTCAGTTGCTATAAGCTTTCAGATACATAGTAACCTAAATCCTTCGACCATGAGATCATGCTAATCACCATCACCAGATGGATGCTTTGATGACATCAAACACCACACCGTAACTGGGTGGCTATAAAGGTAGCGTTGAGTGTTCGGAAAGTATGTGTTGAGGCACATGGATCAAGAGTGGGATTTGTGCATCCATATGACGGATAGATATACTCTGGGCCCTCTCGGTGGAATGTCATCCAATTAGCTTGCAAGCATGTGACTGGCTCACAAGGGATCACATATCACAGGAACAAGAAAAGAGTACTTATCGGTAACGAGGTTGAACTAGGTATGCAGAGATACCGACGATCAGACCTCGGATAAGTAAAATATCGCGAGACAAAGGGAAATTGGTTCCGTATGTAAATGGTTCATTTGATCGCAAAGTAATCGTAGAAATATGTGGGAGCCATATGAATTTCTAGATTCCTCTATTGGTTATTGATCGGAGAAGAAGTCTCGATCATGTCTGCATAATTCACGAACCGTAGGGATACACACTTAAGGATTCGATGTTGTTTAGTAGATATGGAATGTGAGTAAAGAGACCGAATATTGTTCAGAGTCTCGAATGGGATACGGGATATCACGAGGAGATCTAGAATGGTCCGAAGAATAAGATTCATATAATAAAAGTCCAATTTTGGAGTTCGGGAATGATTCCGGTGTTTTCACCGGAATGTTCTAGAAGGGTATAGAAGGTTCACCGATCTGGAAGGGGAAGGGTACATGGATGTGTCATGACAAAGTGTAATGGTTGCATCATGTCCTAGGTGACTTGGTTGGACACTTGGAAGAGAGAAATCAAACTCTAATTTGAAAGTCAAAAAGGCAGTTTGAAAAAGTCAAATCCCAACATGGTTTCCGAGTTAGGGAGGGTTTCGGAGTTAGGGAGGGTTTCCACCTGGGTTGGGAACACCCTTGTACGCCCCCACCTATATAAGGAGGGGTGTGAGCGCACCCCAAGGTACTCCCCTTGCCCTAGGCACCCAAGAAACCCTAGGTTGCCCCCCTCTAGTTGCGACCAATCTAGATCTCCTCTAAAACCACTACCGACTAGCTAAACTCTAGTTGCTAGCTACCTCTAAACCTCGGCCCTCTAAACCCTAGATCACCGGAGCTCCCTCTACTCCACCATACTCGTTCCAGCTTAGGCGAAGCCCTGCGGGATCTCCCCTCTACTTTCGACACCACGCCGTCATGCTGCCGGAATCGCGAGGAGAGAGCTACAACCTCCGCTTCCTACTAGAACAAGGGAGAGGAAGGTCTTCATCGAGTACTGTACGTGTGACCAAACTGCGGGAGCGCTGCCAGAACGCAGCGCCGGAAGGATCGCCTACGCGATCTTGAGATCGGCAAGTGAACGACTACATCACCCACGAGAATCTGCTCTCGTTACCGCTTTGGATCTTCGAGGGTTAGTACTCTATCGACTCGTTGCTACAATCTAGTAGATAGATCTTGGCTTGCGTGTATTCATGCGAAATAAAAAAATTGTTTTCCATGCTACGAACCCCTACAGTAAGGGGCTTTGGGAGTTTTCTTCAACACAAGTTTACCCCCATGATCTTCTCTCTTCTTATAGGGACAACCCGCCACAAAGTGATAGCGGTCGCCACAATTGAAGCAAGTTCTCAATTTAGTGACATTTTATCTTCTTCCATTTGGGTTGCTTTTTCGTTGCATTTCCATCTTGGCCTTGGCAGGGTTCTTCCAAAAGTTCTTTGCATAGAAGTCCATATGTTGGCCATGAGCAATCTTGACATCATCGAGGTGGCTCATGGAGAGGCCTTCATCACTATCATTTTCGTCCCCATGTTCCACAACTTTGGCCTTCAATGCAAGGTTGAAAGCATTGCTCATACCAAGGTGATGACCCACAATTATAGGGGATCGCAACAGTCTTCGTGGGTAGTATTACCCAATTTATTGATTCGACACAAGGGGAGCCAAAGAATACTTGCAAGCCTTAACAACTGAGTTGTCAGTTCAGCTGCACCTAGAAATAGTTATTGCTCATAGAAGTTTATCAGTAGCAACAGTTTGTAGTAGCAACAGCAAAGCAACAGCAACAGTGAAATAGGAGCAATAGTAACAGTAACGATAATAGTAGGATTCGAGTGTGGTAGGCATAGGGATGGATGGACTTGTGTTGCATGGACGAGTCTAAACATGTAACTTCAAGAACCAGGGCATTGCAGATAAATAATAACAAGCAGCCAAGTACTAAACTGTCACATCCCAAAATTTTCCAAATTTTGTAATGTGAAAAATAAATAAACAAAATAAATAATTGTTGAAAATTAGGGTGAAAAGAAACTTTTTGTTTCTAATTGGAAACCTAAAATCCCATCTTGAACAAACTTTGGTTAATGTTTGAATCCAAACTAAATTCAAATCAAGTGAAATGCATTCTTCATAAATGCATCTGGAAACTTAAACACTTGAGAAATAAACCAAAACCCTAAAACCCTAATGAAAGAAAAACATGTCCAAGTTATCTCAAAGACTAAAGATTTGATCCATATAAAATTTGTCAAACAAACATTTCAAAATGATCAAGAATGACAAAGGGAAATATTATAAAACCATATAAATTGATTTCATTCAATTTGAAGCCATTAATAAAATCTTATGAATTAAATAAGATAAGGAAATTGAATCTTCAAAGCTAATAAAGCACCTATCAAAAATCCATACTAAATGGTGAGCAAATAATCCTAAAGATATTTAAAAGGATAAATAAATATTAAATAATATTCTACCAATTGGAATCACCAAGTTTGGATTTATAAATAAAAAGATATGGATTTTAAAAGATAAAGATAGAAATATTAATTGAGGAATATTTAATGACCAAATCAAATCTTGGCCCAATACATAAGCAAATGGAATAAATATAATCCAATTTCAAATAAAATAAAAGGATAAATAATTCCAAATAAAATGGCATTAACCAAATTCTAGATCTATTTGAATAAAGACAAATCCCTAATAAGAAGGATTAATTAAATTTTGGGGAAAAATAATTTGAATTTACCCAAGTGGAATAAAAGTTATTTAATTAACTTAAATAAGATCAAATAAATCTTCCAAATAAAATTTATGGAATTAAAACTATATTTAATTTCATTAGAATAAAGACAAGTACCCAATTTAAAATGATTAATAAATCATATTAAAATTATTCCAAATAATTCAAGGTGAATTATTTGACACCCAAATAAATAGATAAAACCTACTGAAAAGATTTATTTTTCAAATGGAGTTTGAAAAACATTATTAAATCTTATTTAAATTAATAAAATTGCCTATTTTAATTAATTAATATCCCCTAAAAAGAATAAATATATCATTCTAAATTTGACTTCAGAATGTGTTATTAAACATTATTTGAATATACTCAAAGTTTGTTTGAAGTTTGAATTCAAATTGGTGTTTAAAATAATTAAACAAAATCAAAACAGAATATTAGAATTGGAAAAGGGAAAAAGATCAGAACAGAAAAAAAATAGAGCAAAGCCAAACCAGCCCAGCAGACCCAGTCTGGCCTAGTTATCCCATTTACTCCACCCCGCGAGAAAAACGATTCGCACCAAGGACTCGACCCACTCACTCGCTGACCGCTGGACCCCATCCCCTCTCACTCTCTCTCGCTGCATTCCACTGCCAGTTCCTCTTCTTCACCACAAGACCACGCCTACCCGTTTCGCAAGACGTTAATTCGTTTCAATTTGCGTAATTGGCTCAGTAAATCACACCTGCGACCTCGCCCGTTTAACCACCTCCCTCTCCCCTTCCTTTCCCCTCAGGAACCACTGCACGGGAGCCCCGAGGCTGTCTCTAATTCCACCCGCACTGCCGCAGCCTCCGGCAAACCTCCGAGCAAATTCCGGCAGCTCCTCGCCGCGCCTTGCCCCCTAGATCACGCTGGCATGTTCCCCATCAACCACTGCATCTTCCAGTAACCTCGGCTTGCTCGCGCGCCCCCCAGAACCTCGGCAACGACGACCATCGAGCGCGCCGCCGTCTGCTTCCACTCCGGCGACACTTCCCTGGTTAGTAATGACCGCCCCTCTCTTTCTCTTTCACACACGCATCCTCGCCACGACTTTGCACATCTAACCGTACCCTCCTCTCCCTCGGGCATGCACCGAAGCCTCGCCACCATCTCCGACAGAGAGCAACCGTCGCCAGAGAGAACTCCGGCGAGGAATTCCAACTGACCCCGTGTGCCCCTCGACAAGCAGCAAGCACGTTGAGCTTCAGCGTCACTCCGCGAACCTGGTGAGCAACCTCATCCTCTCTCTCTCGCTTCTTGTAGCCGCCGCAGTGCCGCTAGCAGAGCGCCGCCGCCGCGCGCCACCGTTGTCGCTTCGCCAGTTCTTGGCAAGGCGATAGGAGCCGTCCGATCCAGATCCGAGGCACGCGATAGATTGACTTAACGAAGGGGTAAGGACAGATCTGTGCCACACGATCTGTTTAGATCTAACGCACCAGAGTGAGCGATCCACACGAACCGGTATGGGCGAATAGAAATCCTCCACGTGGCCAACTTTTGATTAAATAGACAGGAACTTATCTATTAGTTGTTTGATTTTGTAAAATTCATAACTTTCAAATCACGCGTCCAAATTTTGAAAATTCTATATCAATGGAATCAGCAAGACAAATCCTACCCAACCATGCACTTTGTTTAGTAAATTGCTTCTGTTAAATTGATTGTTTTTTCAGAAACTTGTGTAGGCATATTTTGAGTATAAAATTCTTTCTAAAAATTATTTTGGGGATAAAATCTTTGGCAAATGGTTTGTTTTGAACCTACTGACCATAGAAATCAATTTGTGGTTTCAAAAAAATATTTGATGAAGCAAAGGAATAAATCTTTGATTTAAAACATTTCTAGTCAAATAAAAATATTGTTTATTTATTAAAAATGCTTTTTGAGGAAAACCCTTTGGGAAATGTTTTGATTTAAACTCTCTGACCCCAAACACCAAGTTTTATGATTTAAAAATATATTTGGTGAAACCTATGAGGATTATTGCTTTACTAAAGACATTTTCTAACCACATAAAATATTCATTTGGTTTAAAAATGGTTTATAAAGTAAAATCTTTTGCAAATGATTTTGACACTTTTGTAAAATGACCAATAGGTGTGTTAGAATGTTTATAACCCATTAGAAATCACTTTTCCAAAAAAAAACTATCTTTGGCATGCTTTCATGCATTGCTTTGCTTCTATTATTTTATGTGATGCTTGCTTGAATGGTAGATTGAAATTGTGCCTTGCTTGATTGAATTGTAGTGATTTGAAGAGTGTGATCATTGCAAAGACAAGGAGTGAACTTATATTCTCTACCAAAAAGGCAAGTGATGCTTCATACTTTTGTCCCATTATTCTCACTATGCATTAGTGATTTTTCTAAAGTAGGACTTGCATGGAATTTTTGCTAAGTATAAACTATGCCATGGGAAATCCTAGTAGATGAAACTTTAGTAGAAATTTCCTAAGTTAAGATTCCTACTACCATCATGCTTAGATTAGCTAGTAGAAAACAAGGGTGGACTATATTTCATGCTATGGAATATTTCTAAGTCAAGGACTTGTGTTTTTGTTTAATAAAACAACTAAGTGAATGAATCACCTGGGTGGAATGGAAGGAATGGTTTGTGTTGAGTGGTTACACAAGGCCCATTTATATGGTTTACCTTGTGTATCACACTTGTGGATGGCCACCCAGGAACAAAGAGATTTGAGATGTCAAATGTTGAGAAACTTCAAGTGCAGCCACTTGGCATTATGGGCTCTGCCTGGATCATATAGGTTGCAATAACTTAGCCAAATGGACAGTTGGTGGTAGGGGATGATAGGTTGGAATGCGTCCATTCTGGTCTAAGGGAAGGCTTCTGAAAGATCTTATCTTAGGAAACCAAGTCTTGTGGGGAAAGTGCACCACCTCTGTAGAGTGTAAAATCTAAGTACTTAGCCATGTCCCTGGTAAAGGACAATTTGAGCATCAAGACAAACCAAGGACTCCACCCAGAACAGAAAAAAAATAGAGCAAAGCCAAACCAGCCCAGCAAACCCAGTCTGGCCCAGTTAGCCCATTTACTCCACCCCGCGGGAAAACCGATTCGCACCAAGGACTCGACCCACTCACTCGCTGACCGCTGGACCCCATCCCCTCTCACTCTCTCTTGCTGCCGCCAGACCCCACCTGCCAGGTTCCTCTTCTTCACCCGCGCACGAAGACCACGCCTCGCCGGCCGTTTCTGTAGCACGTTAATTCGTTTCAATTCGCATAATTGTCTCAGTAAATCACACCTGCGACCTCGCCCGTTTAACCACCTCCCTCTCCCCTTCCTTTCCCCTCAGGAACCACTGCACGGGAGCCCCCAGGCTGTCTCCAATTCCACCTGCACTGCCGCAGCCTCCTGCGAACCTCCGAGCAAATTCCGGCAGCTCCTCGCCGCGCCTTGCCCCCTAGATCACGCTGGCATGTTCCCCATCAACCACTTCATCTTCCAGTACCCTCGTCTTGCTTGCGCGCGCCCAGAACCTTGGCAACGACGACCACCGAGCGCGCCGCCGTCTGCTTCCACTCTGGCGACACTTCCCTGGTTAGTAATGACCGCCCCTCTCTTTCTCTTTCACACACGCATCCTCGCCATGACTTTGCGCATATAACCGTACCCTCCTCTCCCTCGGGCGTGCACCGAAGCCTCGCCACCGTCTCCGACAGAGAGCAACCGTCGCCAGAGAGAACTCCGGCGAGGAATTCCAACTGACCCCGTGCGCCCCTCGACAAGCAGCAAGCATGTTGAGCTTCAGCGTCACTCCGCGAACCTGGTGAGCAACCTCATCCTCCTCGCTTCAGCAGCGCTGCAGCGCCATTAGCAGCGCCTTGTCAATCATCATCGTCGCCAGTTCTTGGCAAGGCGATAGGAGCCGTCTGATCCAGATCCGAGGCACGCGATAGATTGACTTAACGAAGGGGTAAGGACAGATCTGTGCCACACGGTCTGTTTAGATCCAACACACCAGAGTGAGCGATCCGCACGAACCGGTATGGGCGAATAGAAATCCTCCACGTGGCCAGCTTTTGATTAAATAGACAGAAACTTATCTATTAGTTGTTTGATTTTGTAAAATTCATAACTTCTAAACCACACGTCCAAATTTTGTAAATTTTATATCAATGGAATCAGCAAGACAAATCCTACCCAACCATGCACTTTGTTTAGTAAATTGCTTCTGTTAAATTTATTGTTTTTGCAGAAACTTGTGTAGGCATATTTTGAGTATAAAATTCTTTCTAAAAATTATTTTGGGGATAAAATCTTTGGCAAATGGTTTGTTTTGAACCTACTGACCATAGAAATCAATTTGTGGTTTCAAAAATATATTTGGTGAAGCAAAGGAATAAATCTTTGATTTAAAACATTTCTAGTCAAATAAAAATATTGTTTATTTATTAAAAATGTTTTTTGAGGAAAACCCTTTGGGAAATGTTTTGATTTAAACTCTATAAGGATTATTGCTTTACTAAAGACATTTTCTAACCACATAAAATATTCATTTGGTTTAAAAATGGTTTATAAAGTAAAATCTTTTGCAAATGATTTTGCCACTTTTGTAAAATGACCAATAGGTGTTTTAGAATGTTTATAACCCATTAGAAATCACTTTTCAAATAAAACAATCTTTGGCATGCTTTCATGCATTGCTTTGCTTCTATTATTTTATATGATGCTTGCTTGAATGGTAGATTGAAATTGTGCCTTGCTTGATTGAATTGTAGTGATTTGAAGAGTGTGATCATTGCAAAGACAAGGAGTGAACTTATATTCTCTACCAAAAAGGTAAGTGATGCTTCATACTTTTGTCCCATTATTCTCACTATGCATTAGTGATTTTTCTAAAGTAGGACTTGCATGGAATTTTTGCTAAGTATAAACTATGCCATGGGAAATCCTAGTAGATGAAACTTTAGTAGAAATTTCCTAAGTTAAGATTCCTACTACCATCATGCTTATCTTAGCTAGTAGAAAACAAGGGTGGACTATATTTCATGCTATGGAATATTTCTAAGTCAAGGACTTGTGTTTTTGTTTAATAAAACAACTAAGTGAATGAATCACCTAGGTGGAATGGAAGGAATGGTTTGTGTTGAGTGGTTACACAAGGCCCATTTCTATGGTTTACCTTGTGTATCACACTTGTGGATGGCCACCCAGGAACAAAGAGATTTGAGATGTCAAATGTTGAGAAGCTTCAAGTGCAGCCACTTGGCATTATGGGATCTGCCTGGATCATATAGGTTGCAATAACTTAGCCAAATGGAAAGTTGGTGGTAGGGGATGATAGGTTGGAACGCGTCCATTTTGGTCCAAGGGAAGGCTTCTGAAAGATCTTGTCTTGGGAAACCAAGTCTTGTGGGGAAAGTGCACCACCTCTGTAGAGTGTAAAATCTAAGTACTTAGCCATGTCCCTGGTAAAGGACAATTTGAGCATCAAGACATGGAAGCTATCAAGAATCTCCTCATGCCAATTTCTAAGTTAAAACTTTGTGGTTGAACAAGGGTTGAAGGATCACCAATTTCTATTGGAAGATGCCTTGGGTGATTTTGTCAAACAAAAACTTAGAGTTTTCAAATGATAAGGAAAAACTATTTTGAGCAAAGAAAGCCTAAGCTCCACTTAGCCAAATGCATATAGATGATAGACTCCACTATACTACCATAGTGTCACTTGCCAATACAATTCAAATGTATTGACCCTTGTGGCTGTAACTTATTATGTTGTAGGTTTATTTGATGTTAGTGAAGTTTATTGATTAGGATTATAAGTCTACAACCAACATGACTGCCTGTGGCACTTTGAAGATGAAGGACCCCATGCTATTGTTATATTCTGCTGCATTGTAATGAGATAGCCAAATGAGCTATGTAAGATGTAATAAATTATTTTATTCCTCGTTATAAAGTTGTATTATGACCTTTGTTTCTTGATATTACATGTTAACTGTGGATGCTAGCTATTGATCCAGGGACTAGCATTGTAAACACAGGGATCTCTACCTTATTAAAGGTTGGGAACCTTACATAAACAATCCTAGGCATGTGCTCCAAATATAGTCATACGTGCTCGCAATAAGAACTTTCACAACATCTTCTGTCCAGCCAGCCCGTGGCAGCGGGGCCTCTAGGGAACTAGTGACAATTAAGGTGCTCCTTGTAATAGAGCACCGGAGCAAAGCATTAACACTCAGTGAACACATGTGATCCTCACACCACAGCCATCCCCTCCGGTTGTCCCAATTATTGTCACTTTGGGGCCTTTGGATCCGGACAATGATATGTGTACATAACTTATCAAGAAAAATACTATCATAATGATTCAATAATAAGTTCAGATCTGAGATCATGGCACTCAGGCCCTGATGACCCACAAGTATAGGGGATTGCAACAGTCTTCGCGGGTAGTATTACCCAATTTATTGATTCAACACAAGGGGAACCAAAGAATACTTGCAAGACTTAACAACTGAGTCGTGAGTTCAGCTGCACCTAGAAATAGTTCTTGCTCACAGAAGTTTATCAGTAGCAATAGTTTGTAGTAGCAACAGGAAAGCAACAATGAAAG
The DNA here is from genome assembly GCA_023614405.1 of Avena insularis. Taxonomy (NCBI): domain Eukaryota; kingdom Viridiplantae; phylum Streptophyta; class Magnoliopsida; order Poales; family Poaceae; genus Avena; species Avena insularis. The sequence continues at coordinate 300,832,495 of CM042693.1, read as the reverse complement.
CAATGAATAATGAAACATGAGCAATGGTATAAAGACGTAGAGAGGATTCGAGTGCGGTAGGCATAGGGATGGATGGACGGGCACACATATAACTTCAATAACTAGGGCATTGCAGATAAATAATAACAAGCATCCAAGTACTAAACAATCCTAGGCATATGCTCCAAATATAGTCATACGTGCTCGCAATGAGAACTTGCACAACATCTTTTGTCCAGCCAGACCGTGGCAGCGGGGCCTCTAGGGAACTACTGGCAATTAAGGTGCTCCTTTTAATAGAGCACCGGAGCAAAGCATTAACACTCTGTGAACACATGTGATCCTCACACCACAGCCATCCCCTTCGGTTGTCCCAATTATTATCACTTTGGGGCCTTTGGATCCGGACAATGATATGTGTACACAACTGGCAGATAAGATCATAAACAATACTATCATAATGATTCCATAATAAGTTCAGATCTGAGATCATGGCACTCGGGCCCTAGTGACAAGCATTAAGCAAAACAAGTTGCAACAAAGTCAAATAGCACAAGAGATACTAGGCACTATGCCCTAACAATTTTATTCGATTACATGATAGAACTCATCCAATCCCTACCATCCCCAAGCCTACTGTAACACCCTCAGAATCGACCCTATGCAAGTTTCAGCGATTCCCGCCAAACCCGCATAGAAACGATTCAAAGGTGCCCACCAGGCACTTTCGTGCGGGTGGAAAACAAAGTAATACCATTACACAATAGTCCAGGATGGAACCAACGGAACAGATATATACAACAATGACTCAAAGAGTCAAGAATACAAACATACAATACAAAGACCCAAATAACCTTTAAAACAATACAGCGTCCGAGTATGGACAAGATGCAAATTGAGCTAAGAGACCTGAAGAATAACCAATGGCGTCCATAACCCTGCCCAGGCCAAGCCGGAAGGGTAACCCTTCTAACGACATCGATCTCAAAACCTACTTAAACAAAAAGGGGTGTCGACAAAGGGCAAAGGAAAAAGAGAGCGGTCGGTACTAAGGCCAGTACACGGCGAGACTAGAATTCGGCGGTCCTCGCCTACATAGGTATGGTGGACTGAAGTGGCAGCGCAACATGCACTAAACAACCTATAGAGACTGAATACAACTGACGACTATCAGATAGGGATAAGAAAGACCTATTCGGATCCAACCTAAAACTATCACCAAGTATACCCATCCTGGTATTTCCCCTCGAGACCAAACGAGGAAGTCAACCGAGGAACTCACACAGTTGGCAGTTTTATTCATTCCGTTATAGTTGCGGCAATTACTAGTCAGATATAGATAGATGAGTCATCCTGATATTATAAACAGTGGGCAGTTTTAGTTAACCATTTCGTTGTAGTTGCAATACTTACTAGTCAGATACATATGGCATGAGGCATCCCAAAACCAGCAGTTGTTGGTACTTTTATTTAACCATTCCGTTGTAGTGAAGCTGATTACTAGTCATTATAAAGTCAAATTTATAGTGCTACTTTAGTTATAGTTGTCTATGATCGAGATACTGTGCTCCAAGTCGTCCATAACCGTGTACACGACTTTCAGAAAGTTTTACCCTGCAGAGGGGCACAAATAGCAACACACGCACGATCAACCTCGGAAAAAACCAAATGAAAACCCAACGAGGCATCACGACAGAACATTCGCAAGATTCATATTTGATTTTAGGGGGCCACCCTACTAAGCAACCCGCGATGAAGTTGGCCGGCTCCGAGACGGACCCAGAGGTTTGTGTCAATGGCTGTAAACGACTGGGAACCTGAAAGTGTGACTGGGCTTGTCGATACCGCGGAAACATTCCACATTTGTTCCTAAACAGTACATGCGCTCCACGCGCAATCGTAAATAAAGTAGTAAAGCATGGCATAAGTACAGGATAGTAATAAATCCCCAAACTACTTTGTGGCCCCAAGGAATTAAATATGACTCAAGCTAGGGTTAGGAGGATTCATGGTCCCACATGCGGATAGTGCGAATATTCAAAGAACAGGTATCAAGTACTCGGGGTCCTATGGGACACGAGTGGACGGTTAAAAACCAAATAACATCTATTGCCCACTTGTGCCTCTGCATTATTTACCTACTTCAATTTTAGTTATTAAACTATAAATAAAACCATGATCATATCCAACATAAAGCATAAGGCATTTCTCCAACAACTGTGGTACTTGACGACATCGAACAACACCTGAGCAAGCAACTGCGACTTGCAAGGCCGACTGTCTACCAAACAACAGGTAATAGGATGTGTCCATGGCAATATATGGGCTGCAGGAAAGTATAAAGGGATACGAAATCTATAGCATCACAACACAGATAGCAATAGAAAAACAGTAGGAAGTAAAGACTAGAAATGTATAATAGGTAGAAAGGGGAGAATGCTTGCCTGAAAACATTGCCGAAGGTTCAGCCGGAGATCGGGTCGACACTTGCATCAACTCATCCGCCTACTCCGCGAAGAAGCAAAACACTAGCAGAAACAACGGATGCACTATTTATTACTACGGCAGAAAACCGAGCATGATGCATGTATGATGTATGACATGACAAAGATGTGATGTAATTAGACAATATTAAGCGGAACCAGGGTCCTGACAATTAATTAATAGGTTCATGTTGTTTAGATACCCCGCAATTTAAATGTTGTATTAACAAGGCAAAACATGTCACCCGTTCACTACACAAATTTAAATGGAGCCAAAATAAGACTAGAATCGCTCACATATAACTCCATATTTAATTTAGGTGAATTTGCATAAGGCCCCCAAACCACATGATATATATGCGATATGAACAATTCAAATGCAACAAGTATATATGACATATTATAAAAATAGGGCGGACTCGGAAAGAGACACATGGGGAATTCGAAGATCTTGGGGCTCGGAGGGATCCGGTCTTCGGAGCTTGGGATTCGGGAAGGAGTACTTGGGGTTTCCTGATGTAGCTCTTGGAATTCGGTCCTGGCGGTTGGTGACGAACTTGGATCCACCGTCGGAGCAGAATTAGCTGATGTAGTCGTTTAAATTGGCGTCCTTGCTTGCGGTTGTTTGCAACACGATCACAATCTTCAAACACCATCAACATCCTTGCCACATACAACTACATCGTCGGGATGACGAGCAGTACCAACACCTCACCAACATCACCTCACATGGTTGACGATGTGCCTTCACCACACCACATCCCCATCGCAGGACAACTCCATCACACTAGACACATCCAAAACAACGGCAGCACACTTCATCACCATACCTGCACAACCGACTAAGAACAACAACAGGAGCTGTACTGGGTGACCAGGAACATGGGACAACAGAGAAAACGGGACACGAGGAAGCACTGGTTCACGCACGAGGTCGAGGAGACAACAGTAGTGCTCGAGCGGCGGTTTCGTGGGCCCTGCCGATGAGCCACGGGGAAGACATCGCCCAGCGAGGAGAGTCTTGGTGTAACATCCCAAAAATATTAAACTAGAATCATCAAACTCTAATCATCAAATTTAGGGTTAACAAAAACTTTTCTAATTAAAATTATGAAGGCATGCATATGTGTATGCATTTAATTTGAAATTCTTTTGAACCACCTTGTTTGTGTGTTTCCTTGCTTGTAAAATGCTTCTTAGGTGAAATAAACATCATCTAAACATTTCCCAAACTTTTCCTAAAAGACAAATAAATCAAAACCAATAAAATAAAGGAATGGTCATTTTGACCAATTTAACTCCCATGCCTACTTTGGCTGTCTCAAACTTTCAGAACCTCATGGAAACTTTTCTGGATCTTTGCACCCCTTGAATGTACTCATAACAAGGTATCAAGGCCCACTTTGTGATCATTCAGAAACTTTCAAATGCATAGTTTAAATGACAATTCAAAATTGAATCTTTATCATATGGAAAGATCCCACTTTTTCAAAAACCACACAAACAAGCTCAACTTTCAAAACCCAAGCATCTGCAGACTCACCAGCACCAATCTAGCAAACCCACCAAAAATCTTTTCAAAATTCAAAACTTGATTTCATGCGGCCATTTCATCAAACAGGTTGCAGACACAAATCATACAAAATCTAAACACTATAGTGAGCAGTGATTGAAGCCTAACTTGTTCCCTCTCTGGACACCACTAGCCTTAGTAGATCATCTAACAACCTAAACTAACCCTTAGCATCACTGTAAGCTTGGCATTGCCATCAATGGTGAACAGCCGAGCACACCCATGTCACCCCCATGTCGACAGAAAGCTAGGAAGAGAAGCAAGCCTAGCCAGCATGTCTGGGAGGCAGCCCACCGTCCACGGCCACTCCCTGTCCCAGCCGCGAGCGTGGCCAAGCCCTGGACCACACGCACGAACCATGCCAACCTCGCCAGCAACCATGCCGAGCGTGCGCTAGAGCCACACCCTCGACCAGCGCCCACAGACCGCACGCCGCCCTCACCGCGTGCACACACGATCACCACCGACCCAGGAGACCGCCAGACATCCTCGTTCGCCGCCCCGTGACGCACAACCACCACTCGCCGTTGAAGACGCTTCCTCTGCCACGCAGAGCGTCGCATGTTCCAGACCAAGCCGCACCGCCCTACTCCTCGAAACCATGTCGTTGAGCATCGCCAGGGAACACCGCACCATCCCCTGCCTTCGCCCATGCCAATAGCCGCCTGTAACATCGCCCCCGACGAGCTCACCGTGCGCCCCGACGGTCCCCTCGCTTGACTATAAATATAGGCCACCCCCGCTCGAATTCTTCACACCATTCTACTCCCCTCTCCTCACTGATCGTGCCACACCGTTCCCGGAGCAAGGCGAGCAACACTTCGCCGGAATTTCACCGGAGCCCGCCGCCTCTGGAGAAGAAGGGCGCCATCGATTTCGTCCATCCCAGGAGCTGCCGCGACCACCCCTGAGTTCGCCGTCGTCGACTTCGTCGTTCGCCCGCCTCGCCGACCCTCGCCTGCACCCCGGTGAGCCCCCAACAACCCCCACTGGCCGCGCTAGGTTTCTTTCTCGTCGGCGTTGCTCAACGTCGATGATGACTCTCAGCCGTTGGATTAGAATCAGATCGAACGCACCACGTTGCCCGTCTGCCGCAGCACTCTCTCACTGACGAGTGGGGACACCCACTTAAGCAGCCCGCGAGAGCACTGCGATTAGCAGGCCGGCCCGTTAACTTTTCCCGCGCAGCCCAGTTATTTGAATTAAACCTTTTTCATTTTGTTTCAAACTCACTTTTGTACTCAACTTCAAAAATAAACCCAGATCGATTCAGTGCATCAAATTGAATGAAACTAATTTTGTTAGAAAGGTCTGGGAATGCTGAATCCAAGACCGTTGGATTCAAGTCATTTGGATCTATAGATCACCCATGGTAAAAATAACAAGGCAGAAGCTTTTCTGCATTCAAACATTTTTCAAATTTAAACCATAATAGCTTTTGAGTTGATTCCAACTCTCAAAAATCACATTTAACCATACCTTTCAGAATATATAAAAATATATAGGTTTACCTTCAGAAATAATGTTCAAGTAATAAAAGAATGCTACATAGGCATTTCTAGCCACTTTAAATAATTAAAATAAAAGGGTAAAACCTTATTAAATTGTGACACCACTTTAAATCATATTCCCATGGACTAAAATATGTGGTGATGACATGTGTCAACATGATCCCATGTTTGGTTTGGAGAATATTAAATCTTAAGTAGTTTTTCAATGAGTAGAAATTACTTTTCTGAAAATAAAAGGAATTAAACCAAGCTTTAATCTTGTAATGTTAGTGATGATGTTAGATCATCTATAGGACCCTTGTGTGTGATGATTGCAAGTAGTTAAGTATTGTTTGGTGATTGTGTACCTCGTATTTATTTATAGACGCTAGTACCGACCAAGGATACGAGGAGGAAGGAGGATACTACGAAGAAGAAGCCGAGGAGAACTTCAACCACTGCTCTACACAAGGCAAGCTAAAACTTGCAAGATACTCTACTTTAGCAAGCCTAATACTACTAGTGAATGTTCAAGTTAACACTTGCAATTTAGCAAGCCTTACTACATCAGTTGACCTATGCAAGCTATTAACTTAGCAAGCTTATACCACTTGATAAACCATCCTAGTTTTATTTGCAAGTCTATTACTTTATTTCTTTATCAAAACTCTTACTTAGAGTTTACTGAAATAAATGGTAGATACTAGAAGGATATTTGAAGGTTGCATAAAGAGCATAAAATTTGGCCTAAGCTAGATAATCTTGATGTCATCTTAAGGCATGAGATGGAACTTAGTTAGAACTCCACTAGTTTACCACCCCTCATTATTGCTTACCCCCACCTGTAGATGCTAGTGCTAAGCATAAAACTTGATCAACTTTAGATGGGAATACTTGGTGGAAAAATGGTTATGAAAACCTTGGAATGATGGATCATTCTATTGAAATGTTTTGGACATGTGTTTCCAAACACCTGATGATTTTGGTGATGAAAATGATGAGGCATGAGCCTTAGCCCTTTATAAAACGGATGGTTGCCTGGATGCGATACCATTCCAATTTTATCGTACAACCTCAATACCCGAATATTGGGTAGGGCTTGACTGGAAACTTATATACCTTAGTATTAGTTCCCTCACGGCCAAGGTCTGAGCTGAGGCTACCTTGTGAAGATTGTCCACCTGTGCAGTACCCAAGATGACAGTTGGTCATGGTTGGGAGGCCAAAATCACAGAAGAGGTGCTTATACTAGGGAGTGTAATTGAAAGGTTAGGATTGATTATCCGCATACTGAGTATGGTGAATTCGGGATTTTTTCCTAACGGATGTATCGAATGTTGTGGTGAAAGTGTACAATCTCTGCAAAGTGTCAAACTATTTGAATAGCCGCGTCCGTGGTTATGGACAGTTGGAGTGGCCATACTGTTCCCCCGTCAGACTTTTCAAAATGACTTGTGAAATGATTGGAAACTTTGACTTGACCACAACAGAGTTGTGATATGAAATACAAATTCCCACTTAGGAGTTATAAAATTGTGACGAGCATTCATTGCTTCTAAACTTAGTAGAGATAAATCTAGCTTTTGCAAAACAACCCTAGAGCCTAGTGTCCTATTATCCAAAAACCCCTTTACCTGTTAGTATTAGTTTGCGAGTACTTAAAGAGTACTCATGGCTTTGTCCCTGGCTATTCCCATGGCCAGACTATGAAGAGTACCTTGAGGATGGACCCCAGGAAGGTTACGACAACTAGGATCATCTCCCATCGTCAGCATTGCATGTGACCCCGAAGATGGAGCTTCGCCTATGCTACCGTTATTATTACGTATTCCGCTGCTTGATGTTGTATTAAGAAATGGATCATGAGATCCCTATCTATGTAAGAACTTATGTATTGTTTGTAATGGATGATGTACTATGGTATCCAATTATGTTATGTCTCGCAAAAATGGTAATCCTGGGATTGCGATGTATGGCATAACAGGCATCTGGGATTAAAAATCCGGGTGTTGACAAGTTGGTATCAGAGCCATCCTGACCATAGGAGACCCTAGTTAGACAGGACGTTTAAACCAAAAACTTATTTCCCAAAACCAAAGAAAACAAATATTTACAAAAACTTATTCTCATTCTTATCCTTTTGATTCTTTCATGAAAATTCATGTTCCTCCAAAAGCTCTTGCAAAATACATAAAATATTGACACACTTAATCACTCTACTAACTTACTCATCCTATATTCTTATAGATGGACGTGAAGTACAGCAAGTTTTACCAACTTGGGAATGGAGGAGACCTGATCTTGAGAGGGATTTGGACCATCTTTCGGAACTTCTGGAGCGTCCGCACCCCGAGTTCTTTGGAGCTCAGATCAATGATCAAGGAGGAGAAGATCTGCAGTGGCTAATTGTTGCAAGTCTCGGAGGAAAGATTGAACCTCCCACTGTGGAGGGAATTCAACTGGCTCGATGGACTTGCCAGAGCCATGCAGGAAGCTCTTTCTCGTTTGTGTGGGCAGAGCATCAATCAGATCAAGGGTACTCGCTTTGAGTTTTGCCCAAGGCGTGATGCTAATGGACAACCACTGGAAGCCCCATACCACCCCGAGCTGAAGACCCAATTGGACCACCTTAGCTTCATGATGTACGATCGTCAGCAGGAGTTGGACAACTGCCATGACTACTGCAACCACAAGTCTGCCATCATCAAGACGAAGGATCAGACCATCGCCCTGCTAGCAAAGGATCACAAGTCCCGCCGCCGTCAGCTCGATAAGAAGGAGCGCATTATTGCCCGTCTTCGCCACCGCATCTCATCTCTGGAGGAGACCATCCACGAGAGAGACATGCAGATGGAGGAAAGGGAGAATGCCAGAAAGGATCTTCGTGGAGACCCCTACTCCTATCTCAGCGATGTCGACGATTTTCTGGAGGATCAGGCTATGGATTTCTTCACCTATGAGGATGATTTCGCCTTCATCGATGATGATGAGGAGGAGGAAGCCACTGATTCCGAGGAGTAGTAGCACTTGAGCACTAGCGTAGTGAGTAGTATTCGGTCACACTGTATCGTAGTTCTCAGAATGGTTCTTAAAACCATCTGCTTTCCTTTGATGTAGTGTGTGTTGTATCGTATGAAAGAATGAATGAAAAAGCAAGTTGCTAGAAAATCTGAGTCAGACTTTAATTTTTTTTTCTAAAGACCCAAAACTTTAGAAATTTCCCTCTTTTCTCATGATCTACCTCAATCTTCAAATGCCACATGGAGGAAGTGGTTCAACCCCGGACCCAATGTTGCAGATACTGCAAATGTTGACTTCTGACCGTGAAGCTGAAAGAGCGGAACGTCAAGCCAACCTAGCCACCCTTCAGCAGATAGCCCAGTTAGCCCACAATAACCAAGGCCACGGAAATCAAGACAACCATGGATCTAAACTCAAGAATTTCCAGAATACCAACCCACCTGTTTTCACTAAGTCCGAAGATCCCCTAGACGCCGATGATTGGCTGCAAACCATGGAAAATAACTTAGAAGTAGCCGGAGTGGAAGCCAACGAGAAAGTCCTGTTCGCCACCCACTATCTAGCCGGAGATGCCAGAGCATGGTGGAACAGTGTTCGCGCAATGACCGGAGGCCAGATGATGACCTGGGAGGAATTCAAGGTCAAGTTTAGCAAAACCCATGTGCCACCGGGTTTGATCAAGAGAATGAGAGACGAGTTCAGAGAGCTGAAGCAAGGAAGGATGACTGTAGTGGAATACCGTGACAAATTTTTGTCATTAGCTAGGTATGCCCCGGATGAAATAGACACTGAAGCCAAGAAGAAAGAAAGTTTCCTGAATGGTCTGCATGATGATATGCAGACGGTGTTAGTCAGTATCCCCTTTGCGGATATTGAAGCCCTTGTCGACTCTGCTATCCAGATGGAAGGAAAGATCAACCAAGCCAATGAGAATCGCAAGCGTCGTATGATGCATCAGCCAGGAACCCATCAGACCCCAAAGTATCGCCCTAACCCATCTCCAGGATTTGCCCCAAGGACCAACAGACCCCCGATGAACCGTCCGACCTATCCCAACCATGGAAACCCTAGACCCGGAGAAAATCAAAACAACCCCGGCAATGCTAGAAATTTCAATCGTGCCCCACCCAAGTTCAACAACAACAATGTTACCGCCAACACCAACACTGCCCCGAGGACTGGAAGCAATGTTGTGCCTGTAGCAGCCAAGGACAAGTCGCAAGTGACCTGATATGACTGTGGAAATAAAGGCCACTATTCCAACGAGTGCCCCAACAAGAAGAATGCTACAGACCCCAATGCCAATGTCCCAGCTCAGCAGCAGCGTCATGTTCAGCCAGGAAGAAGATTTTCCCCAGGGAATTCGCTCAACCGCAACGGCCGTCTTTTTCTCATGCATGCTGAAGAAGCTCAGGAAGCGCCAGACGTCGTGCTGGGTATGTTTTCTATTAACTCAGTACTTGCAAGAGTGTTGTTTGATTCTGGTGCATCGCACTCATTTGTCACCGAAGAATTTGCATGCACTAGTAAAATTCAACCAACCAAACTGAAGCATGTTATGATTGTTCAAATTCCCGGATCAACCACCAAGGCTAGGCAAATTTGCAAAGCCGTCCCTATCCGAATCCATGGCATAGATTTTTATGCAAATATGATAGTACTTGGAACTAAAGGTTTGGAAGTAGTACTAGGGATGGATTGGATGTCCAAACATAAAGGATTAATTGACTGTGCCAAGAAAGCCATAACTATGACCAGTACCGCCGGAATACCAGTCGAGCATATATCTGAAACCTTACCCCGCCAATTCAAATGCAACAAGAGTATAGGCCAACCTACCATTGACCAAGTCCGGATAGTCTGTGAATACCCTGACGTATTTCCAGATGTTTTGCCCGGTATGCCCCCAGATCGGGATATCGAGTTTATCATTGAACTAATCCCCGGAACTGGACCCATAGCCCAGAGACCATATAGTATGAACCCGTCAGAGCTAGCAGAACTGAAGGAGCAACTGGATTCCATGCTGGAAATTGGATTGATTCAACCAAGTGCGTCACCTTGGAGATCACCTATCTTGTTTGTGGACAAAAAGGATGGAGGTAACCGTTTGTGTACGGATTATCGGAAATTGAATGATGTCACCATCAAGAACAAGTACCCCTTGCCCAAGATAGAAGATTTGTTTGATCAGTTGACCGGTGCCAAAGTGTTTTCTAAGATTGATCTTAGAACTGGCTATCATCAACTCAAAATTCGTGTAGAGGATATTCCAAAGACTGCCTTTACCACCAGATATGGATTGTATGAGTATACAGTCATGTCTTTAGGATTAACCAATGCCCCTGATTATTTCATGAATCTCATGAATAAGATTTTTATGGACTTCCTGGATAAGTTTGTCGTTGTTTTGATCGATGACATTCTGATTTATTCCAAATCAGAAGAAGAACATGAGCTACACCTAAGGACCATTCTTGGAACCCTTAGAGAGGATCAGCTGTATGCAAAGTTTAGCAAATGTGAATTCTGGTTACAGGAGGTAGGATTCCTCGGTCACATTGTATCAGCCGGAGGAATTGCCATGGACCCTGCCAAAGTGAAAGATGTAGAAGATTGGCAAGCCCCAACCACTCAAACCCAAGTTCGTGCATTTCTCGGATTGGCGGGATATTACCGCAAATTCGTAGAAGGATTCTCTAGTATCGCCAGACCCATGACCCAATTGCTGAAGAAGGACAAGAAGTTTGAATGGACGGACAAATGTGAAGCGAGTTTTCAAGAACTCAAGAGGAGATTGATTTCAGCCCCAATCTTGATCATGCCGGATATCACAAAGCCCTTTGATGTGTATTGTGACGCATCCAAGATCGGTCTCGGATGTGTGCTAATGCAAGAAGGCAAAGTTATATCTTATCTATCTCGACAATAAAAGCAACATGAGCAAAACTACCCAACCCATGACCTCGAACTCGCAGCCGTAGTTCTAGCCCTAAAGACATGGAGACATTACCTGATGGGAAACCGTTGTGAGATTTATTCAGATCACAAGAGCCTAAAGTATATATTCACTCAGAAGGAGCTGAATATGAGACAGAGAAGATGGATTGAGCTAATCAAGGATTATGATCTGGACATTCACTATCACCCTGGTAAAGCCAACGTGGTAGCAGATGCCCTTAGCAGATTGCCGTGCCGCTTGAACTCCATGATTTTAAAGGAGCAACCAAGTTTGCACAAGGAGCTAGAAGATTTTCGGATGGAATTAGTAAGTGAAGGATTTCTGGCTAGCATAGAACTCCAACCCACTTTGATCAGTCAAATTAAAGAGGCGCAGAAGGGAAATGCTAGTATTGACGGATTCAAGCGTCGTATCAGTACAGGCAAAGTACCCGGATTCACCGAGGACGAAGAAGGAGTTTTGTGGTACAAAGGACGCCTTTGTGTACCAGCAGACTCTAAGTTGAAAGAAGTTATTTTGAAGGAGGCTCATGATACTCTTTATTCTATCCATCCCGGAGGAACTAAGATGTATCAAGATTTAAAAGAGCAATTTTGGTGGCATAAGATGAAGAGAGAAATCGGAAGCTATATCGCCAAGTGTGATATATGTCAGCGAGTCAAGGCAGTTCATCAAAGACCCGCTGGATTGTTGCAACCCTTGCAGATTCCGGAATGGAGATGGGATTCTGTAGGAATGGACTTTATCACTGGACTACCTACTTCTAGTAGGGGAAATTACTCTATCTGGGTCATAGTGGACAGATTGTCCAAAGTCGCCCATTTCTTGCCTGTCAAGACCACATATCAGAGTTCAAAACTAGCGGAGTTATACATCGCTAGAATCATTAGTTTGCACGGAGTCCCCAAGAACATAGTATCGGATCGAGGAACTCAGTTTACCTCAAGATTCTAGAAGAAAGTTCAAGAAGGTTTAGGAACCCGTCTAGATTTCAGTACCGCGTATCACCCTCAGACCGATGGACAAACGGAGCGAGTAAATCAAATACTCGAAGATATGCTGAGAGCATGCGTGTTAGAATATGGATCCAAGTGGGAAGACTGTCTGCCGTTCGCAGAATTTTCATACAACAATAGTTATCAAGCCAGCTTGCAAATGGCCCCATTTGAATTCATGTACGGAAGAAAGTGTCGCACCCCTTTGAACTGGTCGGAAGTAGGAGAGAGTCAGATTTTCGGACCTGACATCCTACGAGAAGGTTCACAAGATTCGTGGGCACCTCAAGACCGCCCAATCCCGACAGAAGAGTTACGCCGACAAGAGACGTAGAGACCTCGCCTTCAACATAGGAGATTTTGTTTATCTGAAAGTGTCGCCATTGAAGGGAATGCAGCATTTCCAACTCAAAGGAAAGTTAGCCCCCAGATATATCGGACCTTTCAAAATTCTGAACCGTCGAGGAGAAGTGTCGTATCGATTGGAACTACCCGAAGAGATGTCAGCCGTGCACAATGTGTTCCATATCTCGTTACTTCGCAAGTGTCTCGAAGTCCCCGAGAAGACCGAAGTGTTCAAAAATATCGATCACCAGACCATAGAGATCAACGATGACCTGACCTATCCCGAAGTACCCATCCGTATTTTGGAAGAAGCTTTTCGAACCACCAGAACCTGAAGCATCAAGTTTCTCAAGATTCAGTGGAGCAACCACACAGAAGAGGAAGCTACCTGGGAACGCGAAGATCGCATCAGGACAGAGTTTCCCGATCTCTTCAAATCCTAGGTAATCTTTTCGTCCTTTTTCAAATCTCGGGACGAGATTTTTTTTAAGGGGGAAGGTTTGTAACATCCCAAAAATATTAAACTAGAATCATCAAACTCTAATCATCAAATTTAGGGTTAACAAAAACTTTTCTAATTAAAATTATAAAGGCATGCATATGTGTATGCATTTAATTTGAAATTCTTTTGAACCACCTTGTTTGTGTGTTTCCTTGCTTGTAAAATGTCTCTTAGGTGAAATAAACATCATCTAAACATTTCCCAAACTTTTCCTAAAAGACAAATAAATCAAAACCAATAAAATAAAGGAATGGTCATTTTGACCAATTTAACTCCCATGCCTACTTTGGCTGTCTCAAACTTTCAGAACCTCATGGAAACTTTTCTGGATCTTTGCACCCCTTGAATGTACTCATAACAAGGTATCAAGGCCCACTTTGTGATCATCCAGAAACTTTCAAATGCATAGTTTAAATGACAATTCAAAATTGAATCTTTATCATATGGGAAGATCCCACTTTTTCAAAAACAACTCAAACAAGCTCAACTTTCAAAACCCAAGCATCTGCAGACTCACCAGCACTAATCTAGCAAACCCACCAAAAATCTTTTCAAAATTCTAAACTTGATTTCATGCCGCCATTTCATCAAACAGGTTGCAGACACAAATCATACAAAATCTAAACACTATAGTGAGCAGTGATTGAAGCCTAACTTGTTCCCTCTCTGGACACCACTAGCCTTAGTAGATCATCTAACAACCTAAACTAACCCTTAGCATCACTGTAAGCTTGGCATTGCCATCAATGGTGAACAGCCGAGCACACCCATGTCACCCCCATGTCGACAGCAAGCTAGGAAGAGAAGCAAGCCTAGACAGCATGTCTAGGAGGCAATTTCACCGTCCACCGCCACTCCTCTGTCAGCATGGCGTGGCCAAGCCCTAGACCACACGCACGAACCATGCCAACCTCGCCAGCAACCATGCCGAGCGTGTGCCAGAGCGCCACCCTCGACCAGTGCCCACAGACCGCGCGCCGCCCTCACCGCGTGCACACACGATCACCACCGACCCAGGAGACCGCCAGACATCCTCGTTCGCCGCCCCGTGACGCACAGCCACCGGTCGCCGTTGAAGACGCCGCCTCTGCCGCGTAGAGCGTCGCATGTTCCAGACCAAGCCGCACCGCCCCACGCCTCGAAACCATGTCGTTGAGCATCGCCAGGGAACACTGCACCGTCCCCTACCTTCGCCCATGCCAATAGCCGCCTGTAACATCGCCCCCGACAAGCTCACCGTGCGCCCCGATGGTCCCCTCGCTCGACTAGAAATAGAGGCCACCCCCGCTCGAATTATTCACTCCATTCTACTCCCCTCTCCTCACTGATCGTGCCACACCGTTCCCGGAGCAAGGCGAGCAACACTTCGCCGGAATTTCACCGGAGCCCGTCGCCTCTGGAGAAGAAGGGCGCCATCGATTTCGTCCACCCCAGGAGCTGTCGCGACCACCCCTGAGTTCGCCGTCGTCGACTTCGTCGTTCGTCCGCCTCCCCGACCCTCGCCTGCACCTCGGTGAGCCCCCAGCAACCCCCACTGGCCGCGCTAGGTTTCTTTCTCGCCGGCGTTGCTCAACGTCGATGATGACTCTCAGCCGTTGGATTAGAATCAGATCGAACGCACCACGTTGCCCCGTACCGCTTCGCACCCCCCTGTCTCACTGACGAGTGGGGACACCCACTTAAGCAGCCCGCGGGAGCACTGCGCTTAGCAGGCCGGCCCGTTAACTTTTCCCGCGCAGCCCAGTTATTTGAATTAAACCTTTTTCATTTTGTTTCAAACTCACTTCTATACTCAATTTCAAAAATAAACCCAGATCGATTCAGTGCATCAAATTGAATGAAACTAATTTTGTTAGAAAGGTCTGGGAATGTTGAATCCAAGCCCGTTGGATTCAAGTCATTTGGATCTATAGATCACCCATGGTAAAAATAACAAGGCAGAAGCTTTTCTACATTCAAACATTTTTCAAATTTAAACCATAATAGCTTTTGAGTTGATTCCAACTCTCAAAAATCACATTTAACCATACCTTTCAGAATATATAAAAATATATAGGTTTACCTTCAGAAATAATGTTCAAGTAATAAAAGAATGCTACATAGGCATTTCTAGCCACTTTAAATAATTAAAATAAAAGGGTAAAACCTTATTAAATTGTGACACCACTTTAAATCATATTCCCATGGACTAAAATATGTGGTGATGACATGTGTCAACATGATCCCATGTTTGGTTTGGAGAATATTAAATCTTAAGTAGTTTTTCAATGAGTAGAAATTACTTTTCTAAAAATATAAGGAATTAAACCAAGCATTAATCTTGTAATGTTAGTGATGATGTTAGATCATCTATAGGATCCTTGTGTGTGATGATTGCAAGTAGTTAAGTATTGTTTGGTGATTGTGTACCTCATATTTATTTATAGACGCTAGTACCGACCAAGGATACGAGGAGGAAGGAGGATACTACGAAGAAGAAGCCGAGGAGAACTTCAACCACTGCTCTACACAAGGCAAGCTAAAACTTGCAAGATACTCTACTTTAGCAAGCCTAATACTACTAGTGAATGTGCAAATTAACACTTGCAATTTAGCAAGCCTTACTACATCAATTGACCTATGCAAGTTATTAACTTAGCAAGCTTATACCACTTGATAAACCATCCTAGTTTTATTTGCAAGTCTATTACTTTATTTCTTTATCAAAACTCTTACTTAGAGTTTACTGAAATAAATGGTAGATACTAGAAGGATATTTGAAGGTTGCATAAAGAGCATAAAATTTGGCCTAAGCTAGATAATCTTGATGTCATCTTAAGGCATGAGATGGAACTTAGTTAGAACTCCACTAGTTTACCACCCCTCATTATTGCTTACCCCCACCTGTAGATGCTAGTGCTAAGCATAAAACTTGATCAACTTTAGATGGGAATACTTGGTGGAAAAATGGTTATGAAAACCTTGGAATGATGGATCATTCTATTGAAATGTTTTGGACATGTGTTTCCAAACACCTGATGATTTTGGTGATGAAAATGATGAGGCATGAGCCTTAGCCCTTTATAAAACTGATGGTTATCTGGATGCGATACTATTCCAATTTTATCGTACAACCTCAATACCCGAATATTGGGTAGGGCTTGACTGGAAACTTATATACCTTAGTATTAGTTCCCTCACGGCCAAGGTCTGAGCTGAGGCTACCTTGTGAAGATTGTCCACCTGTGCAGTACCCAAGATGACAGTTAGTCATGGTTGGGAGGCCAAACTCACAGGAGAGGTGCTTATACTAGGGAGTGTAATTGAAAGGTTAGGATTGATTATCCACATACTGAGTATGGTGAATTCGGGATTTGTTCTTGACGGATATATCGAATGTTGTGGTGAAAGTGTACAATCTCTGCAGAGTGTCAAACTATTCGAATAGCCGCGTCCGCGGTTATGGACAGTTGGAGTGGCCATACTGTTCCCCCGTCAGACTTTTCAAAATGACTTGTGAAATGATTGGAAACTTTGACTTGACCACAATAGAGTTGTGATATGAAATACAAATTCCCACTTAGGAGTTATAAAATTGTGACAAGCATTCGTTGCTTCTAAACTTAGTAGAGATAAATCTGGCTTTTGCAAAACAACCCTAGAGCCTAGTGTCCTATTATCCAAAAACCCCTTTACCTGTTAGTATTAGTTTGCGAGTACTTAAAGAGTACTCATGGCTTTGTCCCTGGCTATTCCCATGGCCAGACTATGAAGAGGAGTACCTTGAGGATGGACCCCAGGAAGGTTATGACAACTAGGATCATATCCCATCGTCAGTATTGCTTGTGACCCCGAAGATGGAGGTTCGCCTACTCTACCGTTATTATTATGTATTCCACTGCTTGATGTTGTATTAAGAACTGGATCATGAGATCCCTATTTGTGTAAGAACTTATGTATCGTTTGTAATGTATGATGTACTATGGTATCAAATTCTATGTCTCATAAAAATGGTAATCACAGGATTGCGATGTATGGCATAACAGGCATCTGGGATTAAAAATCCGGGTGTTGACAAGTTGGTATCAGAGCCATCCTAACTATAGGAGACCCTAGTTAGACTGGACGTTTAAACCAAAAACTTATTTCCCAAAACCAAAGAAAACAAATATTTACAAAAACTTATTCTCATTCTTATCCTTTTGAGGCCGAGGAGCCTGGGTGTGAAACCCCTCCAGCGCGGGTCAGGGCTGCGCCTGGGTGGGTCTGGGCCCTCCAGGCCTCCTCTCTGTCTCCCCTTCTGGCTCCATGGATCTTCCGGTGAGAAATAGTTTTTGGCATATTTTCCGGGATTTTTCCTGATAGTTTATTTTCTGCACAAAAACAAGACAGCAAGGTAATTCTGCTGAAAACATCGGTAGTCCGTGTTAGTTGTATCCAAATCACACAAGTATAGAGGAAAAACAATAGCAAAGTGTTCGAGAAAGTAGATACGTCTTGGACGTATCAACTCCCCCCAAGCTTAGCTTATTGCTTGTCCTCAAGCAATTCAGTTGAAAACTTTCAACTGACTTTCACGAACACTTTGCTTCATATGATGTAAATATTCTTAGCACAATAGTAGATGCTTAGACAATTCATAATAAGGAGTATGCAACTAAGTCTACTCAACAGTCATTGCAAGCTATGAAGAGAAACCAACTCAATAATAATAAGTAGCATGAAACATAAACATAGGCAACATTGCAATTCTCATAATAAAGTACGATAGAGTGGTATCTCACTTGCCTTTGTTTGAATAGAACAATATAAATGCCAAGGCACCTCTGAAGTTCACATGAAGACTAGAAGTAAAGATATCAGAGATACTAGCATCAAAGTCATGACATAATTAACCAAGTTTTGGAACAAACACAATAATGACAACTATGCTCTCAAGAAGGTGCTCATAGAATAAGTGGTGACTCAACAAAATTGTGAAAATGGTTTTGTGATGGTTTGAAAGGCTTTCAAATGCTGAAAGGAAGGTACCCGTTAGCTTTGAGCTCTAATTGCCCCTATCATAGGCATCTTCATGTGGTTAAGGTCAAAGTGAGGTCCACTCTGAATCATATGCTTGACAGACCATAGACTAGAAATCCCAAGTCCCTTATGTATGAGGGCCGCTCCGCATGCTACTCAACTTTGGTCACCTGAAAGTTCTTGTCATTGTAAATACATGCATATCATCGAGAACCGCCAACGGGGTACCCCTTGCATATGGTACAAGAGCTTTCCCGTAACCAAAATGACAAGGCAAGTAGACAATGAGCAACTCAGCAATCTTTTTATTTACCATATGCATAGCTTTTTATTGAGTACGCTTCATAGATGCTCATTATAGTGATGTTGCAAGTTTCCACCATGATTAAGCATGGCTTAGGCTAGCGGCCTAGGAGTTTCTCTAACATAATGTACAAACTCCACTAACTAACAACTTCCCCTTTTATTTCACATAGTCGACATCCGTAAACAAAAGAGCAAAGTATCAACTGGATAGAATTATCCAAAAAGTGTTGAAAGCGTTCCCCGTGATAGCACGGTTCTGCTGACTCCCAGCATATAATAAGCAAGCATATATCTTTCATGGACTAGTCACAATGGTTCAAGATTATTAAGCGCAAGGAATAAAGTGTGCCATCAAGTTCGTGAGAGCTTTACTAACTAACTTTCTCAAAACAGACAAACATTTTATTTTAGAAGAAAACACGACATATATAAAATATGTACTGAAGTAGCAAATGATGCTAATAGGTAGGTATGGTGGACACAGCTGGCAATATTGGTTTTGGAAAGTTGGAAGCACAGGTAGAGCACGTACTCAGTGCAAGTGAAGGCTAGCAATAGAGAGGGAGCGACAAACGAGAGATAAATAGGTGTCATAATCATTCTTGCAACAAAACAGGACTAACTATGGCATAAAAGTGATACAAGAGCTCTGAGGCAAAATAAATCATCGAGGCTTACTGACTATTGATTAGTCATATGCATGCGTGAGCATGTGCCAAGTCGATTCACATGAACAGTCAGAGGAGGATACCACAATGTCATATCAAAATATGAATAAAACAATGCAAGCAAACATTCATATGACATGCTACAAACTATTAGCAAGCTGGAGCTAATCATAGACAAGCAAGAACTACTAAGCATCCATAATGACATACACCTTACACAAACAGGCTAAGCATGCTCACAATGATGAGTATATGTACAAAAATGAAACAAATAGAGTTTGTTACCAGCCTCTTACCACACCTCGAGTTGTCTTAATCTTCATTATTGCCCTTCACTTGTGTGACTTGAATAATTAACATGAAACCAAAACCACTGAGGACGGCTAAAACCCGCAAAGAACTTACAAAACCAAAGAAGAATAACAAATATTTTTGGTGTTTTCAAGTTTTTTTTAAAGGCAACCAACACAAAACCAAACGAAGCAAAAGAAAACCAAAACCAAAAACTAAGACGCTCCAAGAACAACACAATTGTGCATGAAACAATAAAAACGAAGTGTCTAGAAAGACCTGAGATTTTTAGGATGAAGAAGGGGATGCCTTGGGCACCCCCAATCTTTGACGCTTGTACCTTTTGAGTAATTCTTGAGCTTTTGTCCATTCTTCATCTCATTACATCATCCTCTCTCTACACCTGAAATTTTTCTTTCATACAAAACTTCACACAATCATCATTAGCAACATTAGTTTATTCAAAAGATATTAGACCTCTGGCAAAGCTTTGGAACAGCAAGACTTTTCATTAAAAACACAAGCTACTGTAGCAACTCCTTCAAATAGCTAAATTTCCTAAAAATAACCCGAGAAGAAATCAATAAGAGGCAAATGCAAATAATGGCAGAAATCTGTCAAAACAGACCAGTAGGTAGAAAACGATTTTTCCGAAGACCTTTTGTTGGTCAAATCAAAAAGTGTTGGACTAACGAAAGTAGCTAACATACTGGGGGATTTATTCGTAAATTTTCAGCTCAATCCGACTTACAGCGACTCCTCACGAATTTTTATGGTGGAGGATAGAAATCTATTTCGGGACAGCAACTCCCCAAATCTTACTTTCCTCTCATTAGAAGTCACTCTTGGCACAAAAAGCAAACAAAAAGGATAAGGAGAGGTCATTACTAAAGTAATAACTTCCAAGACTCAAGGAAACTCTTGGGTTATCTCCCAACAAGTACTTTTCTTTAACGCCTTTAAGTTAGGCACGCCGAAGAGCAAAGATTGGAAAGGAGAAAAATAAAAGTGAGCAAGTATAACCACTGTGAAAACATTATTTTGTTCATTAAAAATCCTTTTGTTAACAAGGTTGATCAAGTCTTGTTACCAAAACAATCTTATATGACACAAAACTTTGCAATCCACAAGGTGATTATGTTACCTCATACTTGATAACAATGGTCTCAATCATAATAGTTTCAAAATTTTCTTGTGAAATAGGACAATATATTTCTCCAACCTTGATGCTCTCAATATTTTCAATGGAATTCAGGCGATAGCTTCTAAATTTTTTTTGGGGGAAATAGACAGCATGCTCTTTGTCATCAATATTGAATGTTACTTCTCCTTGATTGCAATTGATGACAACACCTGCAGTATTAAGAAAAGGTCTCCCAAGAATAATAGACATATTATCATCTTCAGGCATTTCAAGCACAACAAAATCAGTTAAAACCATGCAATTATGAGCAACTTGAACAGGAACATCCTCACATATACCAACAGGAATAGTAGTTGACTTATCAGCCATTTGCAAAGATATATATCAGTTGGTATCAACTTTTCTAGCTGGAGTCTCGTGTAGAGTGAAAAAGGCATAACACTAACTCCAGCTCTCAAATCACATAAAGCAGTACTAACATAATTATTATTAATGGAGCAAGGAATAGTTGGTATACCTGGATCACCAAGTTTCTTTGGAACCTTGCCATTGAAGTAGTAATTAGCAAGTAGAGTAGAAATCTCCTCATTAGGAATCTTACTTTTATTAGAGACAATATCCTTCATATACTTTGAATAAGGAGGCAATTTAATAGCATCAGTCAAAGGAATTTGCAAGAATAAAGGTTTCATCCACTCACAAAACTTATTGTAGTGTTCTTCTTACTTTGACTTGTGTTTCTTACCTGGAAAAGGCATAGGTTTCTGCATCCAAGGTTCTCTCTATTTACCATGTTTATTAGCAATAAAATCTTCCTTAGTGTACCTAGTGTTCTTAGTGTGCTTCTTAGGTTCTTCCTCACCTTCCTCCTTATCAGGAGCATCATTATTATTACTACTCTCAGTTTCAGCATCAGAGACATATATACTATTAGGATCTACAGCAGGTTCAAGTGGTTCCTCGACTTTCTTATGTTTCTTTTTATTCCTCTTACGAGGACTACCACTATCCTCACCTTGTTGGGAATCCTGCTCTATTCTTTTAGGGTGTCCTTCAGGATATAAAGGATCTTGAGTAGCTGCACCACTCCTAGTTCTAATTCCATAAGTCTGTTTATTTCCTGAAGCATTAACTAGCATATCCTTTTGTACCTTAGCAAGTTGATCAAGTTGGGTTTGAACCATCTGAAAGTGTTTACAAAGCATTTTAATATCATTAGAAGTTCTTTCCTTAATATCTTTCAACTCATGGATAGCTCTAGAGTTTTCTAATAAATGATTCTGAACTTGTTTATTAAAATTACCTTGTTTAACAATAAATGTGTCAAGTTCCTCTAAGCATTAATCAGGAGGATTACCATAAGGAATATCACCTTCATTAAATTGGAGAGAGTGCACCTCAATAGTAGATGAGTGGGGAATTGGCTTACATAACTCTTCTATAGGAGGTAGATTCTTCACATCTTCAGCTCTAATACCTTTCTCCTTTAGACACTTCTTAGCTTCCTTCATCACTTCATCATTTAATGCAATAACTCCCCTCTTCTTTGTTGTTGGTGCTGGAATTGGTTCAGGAACAACTGGTTCAGGAGTAATAGGCTCAGGTGTATTCAGCTCGGTTGAAGTCTAATCATCATAATTCTTGCTTATCTTGATCATTAATTCTTCAACATTTGTAGGAGTCCTTTACTGAAAACACAATCAGCAAAGCTATCTAGGTATGTCCTAGAATCATCAGTTAGTCCATTATGATAAATATCAAGAAGCTCATTCTTAGGTAATGGACATTCAGGATGTGCATGAATCAAGAAACAGAACCTTGTCCATGACTCAGGCAATTTCTCTTCTTCTCCCTGTTTAAAATCAAAAAGTCTCTGCAAAGCAGCATGTCTAGCACTGGGAGGAAAATATTTATGGAAGAAAGAAGTAATCAAGCAATCAGGACTATCAATGAAACTAGGAGGTAATCTATTAAACCAAGCCCTAGCTTCTTCTTTTAGTGAAAAAGGGAAGATATTAGTAACAAAGTACTTGTGCATCTTAAAATCATCAGAGAACAAAGCACTCATAGTAGAAAGCTCATTCATATGAGCCACACCACTCTCATTTTCAGTCCCACAGAAAGGTTCTTTCTCAACAATATCTAAATAAGATAAATCAAGAGGGAAATCATAATCTTTATCTTTAATATTTATGGGAGAGGTGGCAAACTTAGAATCAGAGAACAACTTAGGCATAATAGTACGTCTAGCAAGGAGACTCTTAATATCACTAGTACCATGTGTGTTTCGGCACTCTTCAACAAAATCATCAGTGAACTCAATGTAACCATCATTAATATCATAACTCTCACTAGCCTCAGGTGAGCTAACAGGTGTAACAGTGTCTTCACTAGGAGTTTCGGTATTTCCTATACCAGCCATAGTAGCATCTAAAAAAGGACCTAATGAACCACTCGCATCAAGCACAGTAGAAGTAACATCATGAGCATCAAAAGCAGTTTCAGATTCAACAGTAGTAGCAGTGTGTGTAGCATGAGTATGTGATGGTGGTGTGACAAGCTTACTTATAACAGACGGTGAATCAAGAGCAGCAGAGGTGTTTAGGACTGTACCTATTCTTCTAGTGGATGGTAAAATAGGGAACTTTCTATCAGGAGACTTCCCCATGATGAAAGGAGTAGCAGTGAACAATAATAGATCCAAGTGAACTTACAAATAAAGCTATGCTCCCCGGCAACGGCGCTAGAAAATAGTCTTGATGACCCACAAGTATAGGGATCGCAACAGTCTTCGCGGGTAGTATTATCCAATTTATTGATTCAACACAAGGGGAGCCAAAGAATACTTGCAAGCCTTAACAACTAAGTTGTCAGTTCAGCTGCACCTGGAAATAGTTCTTGCTCACAGAGTTTATCAGTAGCAATAGTTTGTAGTAGCAACAGCAAAGCAACAACAACAGTGTAACAGGAGCAATATTAACAGTACGGTAACAGTAGGATTCGAGTGCGGTAGGAATAGGGATGGATGGATGGGCGTTGCATGGACGAGTCTAAACATGTAACTTCAATAACTAGGGCATTGCAGATAAATAATAACAAGCATCCAAGTACTAAACAATTCTAGGCATGTGCTCCAAATATAGCCATACGTGCTCGCAATGAGAACTTGCACAACATCTTCCGTCCGGCCAGCCCGTGGCAGCGGGGCCTCTAGGGAACTACTGGCAATTAAGGTGCTCCTTTTAATAGAGCACCGGAGCAAATCATTAACACTCTATGAACACATGTGATCCTCACACCACAGCCATACCCTCCGACTGTCCCAATCATTAATAGATCCGGACAATGATATGTGTACACAATTTGCAGATAAGATCATAAAAAAATACTATCATAATGATTCAATAATAAGTTCAGATCTGAGATCATGGCACTCAGGCCCTAGTGACAAGCATTAAGCACAACAAGTTGCAACAAAGTCAAATATCACTAATAGAGATACTAGGCACTATGCCCTAACAGATCTTATTCGATTACATGATAGAACTCATCCAATCCCTACCATCCCCAAGCCTACAGCGGGGGATTACTCACTCATGGACAAGGGAAACATTGGTGGTTGATGGAGATGCGTTGGTGATGACGATGGCGATGATCCTCTCCAAATTCCCTGTCCCGGTAGGGTGCCAGAACGGAGTTTCTGGATCCGAATCTTGGTTTCTGGTGGCGGCGGCGGATTGGAACTCTTTCTGGAAAACTATCGAACCCCCTGAGTTTTTAGGTCAGAAGGCAACTTATAGGCGCGGAGGGAGGCCGAGGAGCTGCCAGGGGTGGCCAAACCCCCTCCAGGCGCGAGGTTAGGTGGGCCCGCGCCTGGGGCAGGCCTCCTCTCTGTCTCCCCTTCTGGCTCCGTGGATCTTGTGGTGAGAAATAGTTTTTAGCATATTTTCCGGGATTTTTCCTGATAGTTCATTTTCTGTCCAAAAACAAGACACCAAGGTAATTCTGCTAAAAACAGCATTAGTACGTGTTAGTTGTATCCAAATCACACAAGTATAGAGGAAAAACAATAGCAAAGTGTTCAAGAAAGTAGATACGTTTTGGACGTATCACAAGGGCTCGAGCACGGGCATCTTTGGCATTCTTGGCGGCAAACTTGAAAGCGGCCATCTCTTGCATAACTTCATTGGAGGTCATGAGGTGGTAGTTCTATCTTCCTTGTAGGCTCTTCAAGTCGGTGGGCTCAAAGGGCATGAGTGCACTCACATATTTCCTTTTTATCCAAGCATCATCCACATGTGAGGCACCCACATTCCTAAAAGCGGTGGCAGTGGTCTTGAGCCTACGGTACATGTCTTCATGATCTTCACCTTCCTTCCTGTAGAAGCCTTTGGCTTCATTGTTAGTGCATCATACCGGTTCCTTCTCATGCTCTCATTCCCAACAAACAACACTGTGAGAACATCCCAAGCTTCCTTGGCGGTGTTGAGGTGCTCAATGTGTGGGTAATCCTTTGTACCCAATCCTTGTTGAATCATGTGCAAGGCGGTGTCATTGAGTTGACTATTGACAACTTCTCTTATTGTCAAGTTCTCTGGATCCCCAATATAGAGTCCTTGTTCAATAATGTTCCATAGTTCAATGCAAGGGCTGCGCACATGAGTTTTCATTAGAGATTGCCATTGAGAAAAAGTAGTAGATGCTTCAAGCTTTGGTGGGTCTCCTCTATTATTTACATGAGGGTGAGGAATTGGAGGGTCGGGAGTGTACCACCCATGAGATTCATGGTGCTCTCCCTTCTCACCAACTCTTTTTGTAGAGGAATTAATGTTGTCTTGATTATCCCCCACCACCCTACCCGTGGGTGACGCCGGGGCATTCTCCTTGGGTAATGGTGGAAGTTCCTCTTGAGGAGAAGGGGATGATGAGTCACCTTTATATTTAACAAGTTGCTTAAGTAAATTGTGCAATTGTTTGATCTCGTTGGCCATGGTGAAGCTCAATCTTGTTTCCAAGTTATTGTGATCCTCCATGGTCACCGAGGCGATAGTCCCACCATCCACTTCCCCTTCTTTGCTACCCATATACTCTTAGGCGGTAAAGCCCGAATAAAGAGACGAGACTCTGATACCAATTGAAAGGATCGTATGGGCACCTAAAGGAGGGGTGAATAGGTGCTACTTCAAATTTTCTTCTTTTTCAATTTAGGGTTTGAAAATAAAGGTAAATTCTCTAGATTATGCAACTAAGGTGAATTTACCTATATGTCAAACAAGCAACAACTAGCACAACACTAATCAAGAACAAGTAAGTAAAGTGCGGTAAAGGATAGAAGTAACCAAAGTGGTGGACGTAGAGACACAAGGATTTGTTTCCCATAGTTCCTTCCTTTTGAGGGGAAGTACGTCTACGTTTGGAGAGGGGGTGGTTTCAAACCACCAATGCCACGAGATGCCTCCCTTGTTCTCCGATGAACCTCACCCCAAGGGGTTCGATTCACCTTCCACTATATCAGCAACCTTCGAGGTGGAAGCCGGCACCTTTACAATGAGTTTGGGGCACATATCCACAACTTAATTGGAGGCTCCCAAATATAAGCAAGTTGTCAAAACAATCAAAGACAAGCTTGTAAGAACCAAATCAAAGCTAGGGTTTCCAAAGAAACACTAGAGCATGGGGCCCTCAAGTGAATCAGGGGGAAATGAAGATCTCTCTCGGTGAAGCTGTAGATCAAGGCCTCCTCCTTCGATTCTCTAAAGATCAATGACTTTGGATGGTTGGATGAAGATATCTTGTTGATTTGGTGGATCTAATGGAGTTTGTGTTCCTGAGCAGGTCGAGCAGCTGGAGGAAGGGGATAAGGTCCCCTATTTATAAGCAGCCCCCCTCCACGAACCATTTTCTGACCGTTGGAGAAAAGTCAGACCGGAGACTCCGGCCTACACACCGGAGACTCTGGTCTACACCGGAGATTTCGATCCATCTCCGGTCCAGCCTATGGACCACCATACTGGTTGACCTGGCCCGGTCATGAGCCAAGAGGGTCGGAGATTCCGGTCCAGAAGGGTCGGATATTCCGGTCAGAGACTCACACCGGAGACTCCGGTGTAGTCTCCGGACCATGCTCCGGACCCCCTCTCTGGATGTCCTAGCCGGGATCCTGATGCCTCCACCGGGGACTCCTGCGGAGATTCCGGTCCACACCGGAGACTCCAGTCCAGCCAGACCGGAGACTCCGGTCTGGAAATTCCAGAAACATGTCACACTTGCAGGAAACTTTCCAAAGTGTGAGGGTACTTTTCACTTAGCATTTTAACAACCTGTTGACAGTGACAAACTATAAAATGATCTATTTGTTGTTAACGAACACCACAAGTGATTATGACAGTAAATGTCCTTTCACCAGGTGGGCCAACCCACAGGTGTTGACGTGGATTAGGCCACTACCCGTCTAGAGAGGGGCTAACTGAACAAAGCCTAAGGGCTTGTTCGGTTAACCCACCCCACAAGTGGATTGGAGTGGAATGAAAGGGGTTGGCATGGATTTTGACTTAGATAGGATTTAATCCCCCTCAACCCATGTCAATCTACTTCAATCCCAAGCAAACCAAATAAGCCCGGGTTTCCAGGTGACATGACATATGGTTAATTGGTTTTGAGCCAATTAGATGTTGAGTAGTACTTTCTAACCTCCTTTGACCAATCTGATGAGCCTCTCCTTTTAGTCTTGTTGATGCCAACGTCGTAAATAGCACCAATATTGCTTCTCTCATAATCTCTCCCAACATAGTATTAAATTGTGCTCTAACGAGACGACTACATATATTAATGATATCGCTTGCATCAACTCTTGTAAATATGCAACAAGCTTCTCCATAAGGCCATTGTATATGCCCTTATACTTATACTGTATCATGATCCTTGAAGAAACCATACCCCAATTTGACGGTTGTTTTAAAATAATAAATGACCGAGGGGTACGTATAAAAGAGAAAAATCTAAAGTAACTTCTCAGAAATCCAATTCGGCTTACGGGTGCAAATGAACCCATTTCGTGAAAACATATTTTAAAATGTTTAAAAAAATAGAAATTTTTTTGCATGTACATTAAGACACTAAATGTTTGTGCACAAGTTTGCGGATGAAAAGAACATTTTAGATGTCCCATGTAAAAAAGAAAAAATTCAGTGCTCCAACTCCGACGTATCTATATTCACGAATATTTTTTTTGTCTTTTTACACAAGTCACATAAAATATTCATTTTTTCTGAAAACTTGTGTACTGGCATAGAATGTCTCGATGTATATGAAAAAAACAATGTTTAATTTTTTGTCAATTTAAATTTTATTTTTTATCTAATTTTCATAATAAGTTTATTTGCACTTGGGAGCCAAAACACCACCTCACATATATACTTTTACTCCACTCTAGATAACTTGGTCCTTAAGTCATTTTTACCGATAAAGATCCTTAAGTCATGTGTGTAGAGGTTTCGAGTGTGTTCTAGTTGTTGTAGCTAGTTTCTTATTTATTTCCATACCTCTAAGTAGTGTTTTATAAGTAGTCTATCCATGAGGAGAGCTAAGCCGTTAAGGCTCTTGCCTATAAATAAAGTTACTCACCTCTAGCTTTGTAACTAAGACTATATGTATCCACATGTAAAAAAAGACTATATATATCCACATGTCAAAAAAAGACTATATGTACCCACCAATCAATAAGTTTTTTTTGCATAGTAATACATGTCTCATTTATAAATTATAAAGATCATAGTACAAGTCACATAAAGACCGACATGACAAAATTGAAAATATAGTAGAATGCAAGCCTTTGCGCAAAGGACTACCAACCAAAAAAGAAAATAATCTAGACCGAAGAAACCTCTGAGATTGACGGCAACGCCCGTCACCTGCCTCTAGCACCACCACAGCAACCACCAAAAGAAAGAATGACGTATCACCTCCTCACCCGATCTCGATGCGGCTCCATCGCTGACATGCAGCTTTGCGGACCTCCAAGGTAAAACTATTGTCGTTAAACAAATCAGACTGGGGCAACACCCCGGACACGCCATCGAGCTCTAGATCTAGCACCCCTGCATGACTAAGACATCGAAGGAGGAAGCCGTACCTGCCATCCACGAACCACGGGTCCAGCACACGATCCACCATATTCCAGATGTCGTCGATGTAGACCACATTCTGCATCCTCTCCTAGACTACCTCCCAGGTTCCACGCCCGACGTTAGATCAAACGCCGCCGCGACGACGGAGTCTGAGGGCACAAATCCACCACAAGGATGCCTCCCACCACCACACCATCCTTGCTTGGATAGACTGATCTCCAAATCCTCGGAGAAGGCTCTGAACAAAATTTATTCAACACCGTCATCTTCACCCCTAAGCCAAGACGATGAGCATCCTAAAATCGAAGCTACTTTAGCCTAAAACTATCCATGCGCGTGGATCCGGCGACCCTCCTCGGCAGCTATGACATAGGTCGTCAGCGAGGGGAGCCGTCGGAGGCCGGTGTCGGAAGGTGGGTACCATAGGGAAATATCCCTTTTTTCCTCTCCTTGAGGCATGTGGGGCCACCAATCAAGTAGAATTTGTGTTTTTGTCTTAGGGCATGTACAATAGTATATAGTCAAGAATAGCAAGGGAGCGGTGTCCTGTATACGTAGGATTACTGATCAACTATTCTTGCGAATGTCAGGACTTGCAACTTTTCTCCTGTTGCACGAGAGGTGTCTATGACTCCTCGTTCTCACCTTGGTTTCTTGCATGATTATAGGCCCAAAACATAAAACTAAATAGACAATTTGTTGTAGAAGGTGTCTCTAGCATGGTCTATATGTGACATGGTAGGGTTAAACTGTTGTACATGCCTTCAAATCCTGTGTGTTAAGAGTTTTGGGCTAAACTCTTGCTACCTAGAGCAGTCCCTCGCCTCTAGAGCAATCTTTATATTACACTAACTCGTAGTTCATTCGACCTTTGTCATGTCCATATGGTTGCAACAAAATGGAGTTGTTCCCTACACCTTTGTGCTGCTTCACCTCGCTCCATTGCATCACATTCTACCTTGTGGATTGATAAGTTGGAAACGTATCTATAATTTTTGATGCTCCATGCTTGTTTTGTATCTATTTTGCTTTGCTTATCTACACTTTGAGGTGCTTTTTACATGTTTTCTGGTACTAACCTATTAACAAGTTGCAACAGTGCCAGATGCCTGTTTTCTGCTGTTTTTGGTTTCAGAAAAGTTAGTAAAAAAATATTCTCGGAATTGGACGGGACAGACATCAAAGTAAATTACTTTCTGTGGGGAACAGGAAGTCCAGAGGAGAGCCGTAGGGGCCAGCCAGGGGGGCCAGACCCACCCTAGGTGCGGGGGCAGGTGGGCCCGTGCCTGGCTAGGGTTTGGTGGCCAGCGCCTCAGTCTCGCCTTCGCCTAATAAGCCCCGTCTGAAACCACAGTACCGATCGAGAAAACCACGAAAGCCGTGCATGCCACCACCATCGTCCCTAGATCGGGGGGATCTGAAGTTCTTCTCGGCACCCTGCCGGAGGGGGAGTTCATCCCGGAGGCCTTCTCTCCGGTATGATGCGTGAGTAGTTCCACCTTGGACTATGGGTGCATGTAGTAGTTAGATGGTTGTATCTCCTCCTTTGTGCTTTCATGTATAGATCTTGTGAGCTCCGTTCATGATCAAGATCTAATCTATTTGTAATCATGCATGTTGTGTTTACGAGGATCCGATGGATATTGAGATTATTATGTTGGTTTGGTTAATGGTTTTGTCTTTATGATTCTATCATGTCTGTTTTGTTTGTGATCTTGCATGCTCTCCGTTGCTAGTGGTTATCTTGGCCAAGTAGTTTCTAGTGACTCCAAGAGGGGGTATTTATGCTCGATAGTGGGTTCATGCCTCTAGTTTCCAAGGGAAGTGACGGAAATATCTTCGGTTGTAGATGTGCTATTGCTACTAGGGATAAAACAATGGTCTCTTGTTCATGGAACATGTGGACTGTTTACCTTACACACTTTGCTTAAAGTAGTTATGCATTGCTTGACTTAATCTTTGGAGGGGTTCGGATGATAACCTGAAGGTGGACTTCTAGTCATAGATG
The DNA here is from genome assembly GCA_023614405.1 of Avena insularis. NCBI lineage: Eukaryota > Viridiplantae > Streptophyta > Magnoliopsida > Poales > Poaceae > Avena > Avena insularis. The sequence continues at coordinate 300,801,601 of CM042693.1, read as the reverse complement.
CAGTTGGATGATGATCTATGTATATTGTTGTATTGCCCAATCAGCCTCATAGGAACTTTCTAACTAGTAATTGCATTGTTATGCCTTGCTCAGTTCATGTCAACTGCCCCGCTGTAATTTGGTTACCCTTCATGCCGTGTTGTTTATCTAAGGAGGGCAGCTCTAGTGAACTATGGACCTCGGTCCAATCTTTACCATTGATACATCTTCCACTATTACTTGTTTACTTGCTGCAAACCATTACCTTCCACACCATATGTTTAATCCTTTGTTACAACAAGTCGGTGAGCTTGACAACCTCACTGATTCGTTGGGGCAAAGTCTTGAGTTTGTGTTGTGCAGGTCTCCGCGTTACTTGCAACACTTGTGTGACGTTTCCTTCCTCCTTCTGGTTCGATAACCTCGGTCTCAATTGAGGGAAGACTTGCTGTTGTGCTCTTCACACCTTACTCTTGGGGTTCCCAACACGACTCCACATCAAGCACCAAGTTCTCTGGCGCCACCAAGGAGTCATCATGGATGACCATGACTTCTCTGACAAGAACCTTGAGCTTTATGACGCTGTGCTCCCCTGCACTGCTAGCTCCCTAGCTATGCTCCACAAATTCAAGGTGCTACTCCTGGTTCTGAGGATGCTAGTTGTCGCGATAATACCTCCATGCAAGATTAGCGGGAGACTATGTCTATTGGATGCAACAGTCAACGGTCTGCTAATGGTAACACAAGACTTCTTTTTTCGAGGCTGCTAGATGCCGACACATTAGTAGACTTTAAAATGGATAGCTATATGTTGTTTTTCATTTTTCATTGGTTGATACATGTATCGACTTTAATTGATCCATGATTATAATAATCTTACATAACTAAACTATGCAATAAATGAAAGGCTGTGTGCATCACTTGATGCAGATGTCGGGCTTTGCTCCCTATTTCAAAAAAAATGCATGATCATAGATGATACCGAGACACAATATTTCTTAACGCAGTTTGACAAAATAACTACTCTACGAGGCATGACTACGAGCAGTCCTCCCTAACATACCGCAACGATCGTCCTAGGTGTGCCTGCTCTTCTTGCATGCCTCTTGCTATCAAGTTATTATAGGTTACAACCGTATGACACCCTAATGCGTGCACCCAGTGTGGACGTGGAGCACTTCGTTGGAAACCCCAAGATCAAGGTGCGATGAGCACAACAGCAAGTTTCCCTCAGTAGAGACCGAGGTTATCGAACCAGAAGGAGGAAGGAAACGTCACACACGTGTTGCAAACAATGTGGAGACCTGCACAACACAAACTCAAGACTTTTTTCCAACGAATCAGTGAGGTTGTCAAGCTCACCGGTTTGCTGTAACAAAGGATTAAGTATATGGTGTGTAAGGGTAATGGTGGTTTGCAGCAAGTAAACAAGTAAAAGTGGAAGATGTATCAATGGTAAAGATTGGACCGGGGTCCATAGTTCACTAGAGGTGCTCTCCTTAGATAAACAACATGGCACAAAGGGTAAACAAATTACAGCAGGGCAATTGACAGCAACTGAGCAAGGCATAACAATGCAATACTAGTCAGAAAGATCCTATGATATTCGATTGGACAATACAACAAGATACATAGACCGTCATCCAACTGCATCTATGGCTAGAAGTCCACCTTTAGGTTATCATCCGAACCCCCTCCAGTATTAAGTTGCAAGCAACAGACAACTGCTTTAAGCAAAGTGTGTAAGGTAAACAATCCACTTGCTCCATGAACAAGAGACCGTTGTTTTCTCCCTAGTAGAAACAACACATTTACAACCGAAGAGATTTCTGTCACTTCCCTTGGAAACTAGAGGCACGAACCCACTATCGAGCATAAATACCCCCTCTTGGAGTCACTAGCAACTACTCGGCCAAGATAGCTACTAACAATGGAGAGCATGCAAGATCACAAACAACACAAACATGATAGAATCATAAAAACAAAACCATTAACCAAACTGACATAATAATCTCAATATCCATTGGATCCCCACAAACACAGCATGCATGATTAAAAATAGATTAGATCTTGATCATGAACAGAGCTCACAAGATCTATACATGAAAGCACAAGGAGGAGATACAACCGTCTAGCTACTACATGGACCCATAGTCCAAGGTGGAACTACTCACGCATCATACCGGAGAAGAAGGCCTCCGGGATGATCTCCCCTCTGGCAGGGTGCTGGGAAGAACTTCAGATCCCCCCGATCTAGGGATCGATGGTGGTGGCGGTTATAGACGGTTTCGTGGAGTTTTGATCGGGTGCCTAGGGTTTCTGTATCGGGGACTTCTTATAGGCGAAGAGGCAAGGCAGGGGGCCCAGGGCCCACACTGCCTGGCCAGAGCTTGGTCAAGACTGTGCAATGCACCCCATGGCTCCCCTCCGTATCTCCTTCTGGATTTGTGTTCCCCACGGAAAGATATTGACTTTGGCTTTTGTCCCATCCAATTCCGAGAATATTGATTTTCTGCCTTTCTATTCTTGTAGACAGTTGTTGGGTCTCCAAGTGCAGAGGTTTGTAGAACAACAACAAGTTTCCCTTAAGTGGATCACCCAAGGTTTATCGAACTCAGGGAGGAAGTGGTCAAAAGTATCCCTCTCAAGCAACTCTGCAATCAAGATACAAGAAGTCTCTTGTGTCCCCAACACACCAGATACACTTGTCAGGTGTATAGGTGCACTAGTTCGGCGAAGAGATAGTGAAATACAAGTGGTAACGGTGCCAGAAAAGAGCTTCTGACTTATTGTTGACGTGAGAGAGACTAAAGGCAAACTGAAATAAAGATGGAAGCAAGCAAACATGCAATGGATCTAGATGCAAATGGTGTTTCAATGTTTAGAAACAAGGCCTAGGGATCATACTTTCATTACTGAACACTCTCAATAAATATATTCTCTTTATGATACTACCCTGAACTACTCTCTGGTTGGACATGAAGGGAATATGCCCGAGAGGCAATAATAAAGTGGTTATTATCATATTCCTTGTTTATGATAAATGTTTATTTTGCATGCTGTAATTGTATTAATACGGAAACGTTAATACATGTGTGTTTAATAAACAAAAAGGAAGTTCCTAGTCAACATTATTGGAATAATGTGATGAACATTCATCCGAAGTATAGCATTACGATTAAGGTCATTGTTTTTATATTGCTATAACATCATATGGAGTAATCTTAGTCCTTAGACCATGAGATCATGTCAATCACTAACACCGGAAGAGTATCTTGATAACGTCAAACGTCACACCGTAACAGGGTGACTATAAAGATGGGTTCAGTGCTATGAAGGTGTTATGTTGAGGCTCATGGATCAAGAGTGGAATTTGTCCATCCCGATGATGAAGAGATATACTCTGGGCCCTCTCGGTGATATCACATTGGTTAGCTTGCAAGGAAGTGATTTGATCACTAGAATGTTATATCACGGGAACGAGAAAAGAGTACATGTCGGTAACGAGATCAAACTAGGTATGGAGATACCGATGATTGAATCTAGGACATGTAATATATCGCGAGACAAAGGGATTGAGTTACATGCGTATAAGGTTCACACGATCACAGAAGTCATCGTTGAATATGTGGGAGTCGATCTGAGATCTCCAGTCCATGGCGATTATTGATCGAAGAGGGGTCTCGATCATGTCTACATTATCCGTGAACAGTAGGGTGACACACTTAAGGGATACCGACACCATTTGGAGCAAATAATATGCCAGAGAAAGCAAAGGAAAGCACAGGAATTTATTTCACTAGACACCGAAACTGTTTCGGTTGAAATTGCTAAAACTGGTTCTGCATGTGAAATTGAAATGTTGTAAGGGGTTTTATGTGAATGTTTGTTAATTAGAGTAATTAACAAAATTATGAATAAATAAATAAAAGAGTTTTATTTAAACGAGAGCTTGCATTAAATTTGGTGGAAATTTAATGCATGTGAGTGGAATTTTGAGTGGAGGCATGTTTATGTGAGTGGAGGCTTTTCATTTTGAGTGGGATCTCCACCCACATGAATGTGGAAGAGGTGGGGGCAGCCACCATGGGCTTGGCGCATTGCCCCTTGGGGTGCCCCCTCTCTCTACAAAAGCCCCCCCTCTCCTCCTCTCAAAGCACACCTCCTCGTGAAGGATCTCTCTCTCCCCCTTTAGAATTTCCCATGGTCTCGGATCAGCGAGATACATGTTTCTGGTGGCTTTTTCTGGAAGGATTTGTTGCTTCCACTGCTTCGCTGGAGCGAGGGAGCGGAGGTTGTCGGGGTATTCGGACGTGTATGCGATCACGGATACACCACTGCTTTGCGGTGCTGGACTTGATGGTGCTAGACCGGCTGGACCAGATGGACTTCATCACGATCTTGAGATCGGAAAGCGTTCGACTACATCATCCACGAGTACAACCTCGTTAACGCTGTTCGGTCTTCGAGGGTATATATTTTATGGATGTATATCCACCCGTTGCTTGTATCTAGTAGATAGATCTTGGTACTTAGTTTCCATCATAGGATTTTTTTTGTTTTCTATGCTGCGAACCCTATAGGACACTCTAATCCATGGTAGGGCTACAAAAGCACACCTCAAAGTCTCCCTTCCCCATCGATAACCCCACACTGTCACCTTGAGCGCTAGATGGTTCCAACAAACACCACAATTTTATAAAGACATCCAACTCCAAATATAACTCATAACAAAAAAATATATATATAATCTAGCTTAAGTGCCAGACATGGCATGCACGCTGTCACTTACACACACATGGGGAAAAGCATATATCCATTAAAGCAATTGATTATTTATGTAACCTCTAGCCTAAGTGCCACCACGGTATGCACACTGTCACTTTCACACACGTGAGGAGAGCAGAGATCTATTGAAGCACTTGAGTAGCGAAGTAGATCTACTTGATTACAAAGCTCATGACCACAATAAGATCATGCATAGAGAGAGAGATGAACACATAGCTACCGGTAGAGCCCTTAGCCTCGATGAAGAACTACTCCCTCCTCATCATGGGAATCAGCAACGGCAATGGAGATGGTGGTGGAGTCGATGGAGATGGCTTCGGGGGCACTTCCCCTTCCCGATAGGGTGCCAGAACAGAGACTTTCTATCCCCCGAATCTCCCCTTTGGTGGCGGTGGCGCTATAGAGGTTTTTGTGGCTTTCTCCTAGATTATTTAGGGTTTTTGGGTCGAAGGCTTCTTATAGGCGAAGGAGGCAAGGTCGATGGAGGGCCAGTGGGCCCATACCCCCTGTGGGCGCGCCCAAGGTGGGCCCGCGCACACCTAGGGTGTGGCCACCCTGGTGTCCTTCGCCGTCTCGTCTTCGATTTTTCGTATCGTTCAGGGAAAAATTATGAACTTTGGCTTTTGTCCCGTCCAATTTCGAGAATATTCATTTTTAGCTTGCTAAAACCAAAAACAACACAAAACAGACAACTGGCACTATGGCATCTTGTCAATAGGTTAGTTCCAGAAAGTGTATAAATACCTCAAAGTGTAGACAAAACATAAGACAAAGTAGATTTTTTTTGGAAAGGAGCATATACTAATATCAGATGATACAAATTACACCCAGCCTCTGCAACAACGCATTGCCCTAGCGGCCACACTGATGCACACAGACAAAAAAAAGAAAGAAGAATTACAAAAAAGAAAAGTCCCGCTACACTGACTCATTCATTGAAACAACAATACTACCACCACCAAGACAGCACCAGAAGTCTAGCTTCTCCAAAAACGACGCCTTCAAGAAGGGAACAGTGCACAAACACCGTCATCGCCGATCAAAGATCTAGGTTTTCACCCTGAAGAAAGTCCGCGCTCTCAAAACAATACCTTTAGCAAGGCTATTGCCAGGCACAACCAATTAAGGCCAGACCCTAGGTTTTCACCCTGAGAGGTAGGACCATGAACCTCTCCCATGCAGTCGCCCCCACTTGCATGCCACTCCTCCAATTCATAAGTCACCTAGCCAATTTCTCATCACCACCCAGACTCGAACCACCATTGTCTATCCTTAGATATCGGTCTCCATGACTTTCTCCGTCAGCACCATGAAACGAGAACATGCCCCATGATAATAACAGCCAACAAAGCTTCGAAGCACACCCTTTGAAACCAAACGGCCATGATAAAACATGGGTGCATACGACCGAATTCAATCCTTCCAGCAAACTCACTGCATGATAGCACTTATGGAGTTCGCCGGCGGAGCCTTCCGAAACACGACATAGAAACCAAATAAATGGAGACTAACATCCGGCAGATCATCGTCTTGGCTTGAGAGGGATCCATGACCACCTCTTTTATTGAAACCGAGCTAGCAGCCCCCACGCCACCCGCCGGAAACTAGCAGGATCCGCCGCAAGACGGCAAGACCACCCGGTCGACCATTCTAACGAAGAAGGAGGCCACCACCACCATGCCGGGGCAGATGCCCCAAGCGTCCTAGTGTCACGGACAAGACCCGGGTCGCCTGGGCGCCGGCGTCGAGGCCAACGTACGGGACAGATCGCGTCTAGGCCCAGATCCCCGCCGCCTCCTGGCGCCATCTGGGCCGAGGATCACCGGCCATCGCTCGCCGCAACACCATCGCCAAACCAGCCGGGACAAACACCGCCGCCTTCCCACCAGATCGCGATCGGTAGCCAACCCCTGTGTCTTTGCCAGCGACGATCCGGGCGGCGGCGAGGAGAGACCACGGGAGGAGGGCTCGGCGAGGAGGAGACCGCCGGCGTGCGACATTGTCTTGAGTCGCGGGATGAGGAGGGGTTGAGAGGAGGAGGAGCCGCTCTGCCCAAGTTATAAGACAAAGTAGATACTAAACAAGCATGAAACATCAAAAATTATAAATACGTTTACGACGTATCATCGACCCAGGTGCCTACCTGTCACTGCAACCCCCACCTTGGCGACTTGTTAGTTGTAAAACCCCCGATTTGGACACATTATCACTAACTAACACAACTTTGATCGTATATCAGCCCAAGCAGCTCTGTTTTCTTGGTCAGAGAAGTATGTATTGTTGAAACTGGATCAGAACGCCTATGATAGTTATCTTTATTATTGAAATTATCATGACAAATCCAATGCCAATATTTTCACATGTCCATTCAAAATATATACTACTCCCTTCGTTTCAAAATAGATTTCTCAAATTTGTTAAATTTTGAATGAATCTAGACACTATTTAGTATATATATTCATCCAAAATTTAAAAAAATCTAAGACATCTATTCTGGGATGGAGGGAGTACTAAAAATCAAATATGGAGAAACATGCTTTCTAAAGCATTATCTATTTTTAGGGGAGACACGTGCCTCTTTTGGTTTAAGAAACTTTGCTAGCACTAAAGCAATTACCTAGTGATCTTAATTAACCATGCACACTTACAGATTCTTTGTCTACCTACCGCAGCGCAAGCAGCATATATGTGCATGTTTCTTTCCAGCTCATATCCAGGCGTAGCTCACATGAAGTTAGCTTGGCTCCACCTTAAAATGCTGGATCTATGTGATAGTACTTTATACTTAAGTGGTAAGTTAACCAAGTAGAAGAGGCTAACCAATATGTTGGTCTAGTCATCTCTCTCGTGCTGTCCAATTAGACAGCTTTAATTTCAAGCCATTTTACAAATAAGTACCCCTAGACTCCTAGAGTTAGATATACGTGACTGCACACTTAATGGTTCTTGCAGATGTGTCCAACCCACGTGGTCTTTGGACAAGGGCAACAATGATAATAAAACACATTGTTATTCGATATTTCAAGTAACTACAAGAACCTGTTGCATTTGTGCAGATTTAAACTTTTTAACCTCCCACATTTCATAATTCTACTTTCACAGGTTAAACTTTTTAACATGTTGCATTTGGCAAGATTACTACGTACACACTTCTTTTTTCTATGCTGGAACTATCTCTTATGCTAAATTCATGTCAAAGAACTCGAGGTGCCCAACACCTTAGCTTCGTGATTTCAACGAGTATCATATAAGTACATAAGCAAAAAGTGTAAAAACTAGTGAATCAAAAGAGTCACAATGAGAGCGGTCCAAACTAACCATCACGACTTCCTATGATAATTCGGGTGTACTAGTTACAAAAACAGACAAGGTGGCTTCAAGAACATTCATAGGACAATATTTGTGTCGTTGACATATTGCAGACTTCCTCGATACAATTATCATAAAGGTTGTTATGCCAGTCCGCACATGATTATAGGCTCAAGTGCTGTAGTTGTAAAAGCTCACGACATTCCACATAGTGGAATAATATCAACCATCTTTACTATATCTCCTAACCGTTATGATAACATTGTATATTCGTAGGCAAATGGATGTTGTCTTGACTCTTAAGGTGTGATTTAGAACACTAAGAGCATCTCTAGCAGACACGGGGAAATCGTGAACCGAAAAACGCGTTCCCAGATCGCGTTCGAGCTAGTTTTTGCTCGAAGAATACTATGTCCAGAATAGAAACCGGAAATTCGAACCGTAAACACGAGATTTTTGAACATTTGCAGGAGATTTCAAAACACGAGCATAGTTCATACATAGTACCGACGCGATCATATGTACAAAACACGAATTAAACCTAAATACTACGGGAGGATCTGCCGTCGCCGCCGCTAAACCCTAGCATGGACACAAAATCGGGCTCACCGGAGCCCAGGGAGCGGCGGCGACGCTTCCGACAGCGGGCTTCACTCCTCGTCGAAGAAGTCGAAGTCCGACAACCTGAATCTGCTGTCGGAGACGAGGTCGATGACCTCCACCTCGTGCACCGCTCGCTCGAGCTCGCCGTGGACCTGCTTCCCGCGGGAATCGTGGTCGCCGGTGAGCCCCTGCTCGTGGAAGATGTCGTCGATGAGCTCGTCGCGCTGAGCTCGACGGGCCTTCGCCTCTGCCACGGCGATGCTCCGCTGCTGGATGACCTCGACCCAACGGTCGAAGGAGGCGTCGTCGAGGGCGTAGTCGGCCTCCGTGACGACGCGACCCTCTGGGAGCTCCTTCTTCTTCACCGGCGGCAGCAGAGTCCTCGACACGCGCGAGGAGCTCCCCTCCCCCGGCAGGGGCGGATGCGAGCGTCGAACTCCTCTGTCTCGCGGCGGAGGAGCGCGACCGACACCGGCGAGCGGAACTTCTTGTAGTGGAGGCGGCGACGCGCTCCTCCTCCTCCCGCGGGCGTTAAGCGGAAGCTGGCGTGAAGCTCTCCGACGGTCCATCGCATACTGGATCGGCCGGATCTGCTACGATCGACGAAAAATTGCTCGCCGGTGCTCGACGATTTGAACGATGGTGCAAGGCGGAGGCGTGGAGGGGCGGTGGCGGAGAATAGACCGTGACCTGGGAAACGTGCTCGGAACCGGAGATTTATGGGTCAAGGGAGTCGATTCCCAGACGCCCGAAAAAATTCCAGGTCGGGCCGTTACTGTGTGCCAGATTTCACGACCCGACCTAAAAAACCGCCATAATTTTCTGGGTCCGGCGTTTTTCCAGTGTCTGCAAGAGTTGCTCTAAGGGTGATGACCGAAATGTTGTCCATGATGTGGGAACACATGTAGAAAATTAGATTTGAAATAGCGCAAATGAATCACTTCACATACAGTGAGAAAAAAGATTCATGGAAAGACTTGTCAACATAACTATATGAACCAATTTCTTGCCTTTTTGTTCTAATACAATAAGCTCGCCTCACCATGGCCATAGAGCATGATCTCGTACCATTTTATTTTGTACTCCCCCGTCCCTATAATATAACTTGTATATTTGTTGTACTAATATGTTATATTATGAAACGGTGGGAGTAATAAAGTGGTAGCTCTCCGTCGCTGATTAACTGAGCTTGGATACGTAGTATAAATTCCTGGCAATTCCTCCCTCGAATTAAAATAGATATATTAAAATAGATGTCGCAGATTTATTTAAATTTAGATGTATATAGACACCATTTTAAATTTAGCTCTCCATAGCAGATTTATGTAAATTTGAATCTAAATTTAGACAAATTTCTAACATATGGAGGGAGTACAATTTTTTGACGTGCAATTACAAATTTCTTTTAGGTGGAAGTGAGACCAAAACACGGTGTGTCGTGTGAAGAGATGACTTTTTGAACTTCACGTGCTCACCGCTGTCTGAAGCTTGGATGGCAATAAAGGGGATGCTGGAGGACTAAAAAGGAAAAAGACTTCCAACAGACACCCACTACTAAAAATTCCATCCATCTTCTCTGCCCCGTTGGTTCCTCCTCCTCCCGTCCTCAGATCAGATCCGATCTCTCGCTCGCACCGGCCGGGCGGAGACGGCACACGACCCGAGCCCCTGTCCGACAGTGTCCTCTCGCCACCGCCGCCTGCCGCCATGGCGGCGGCCAACGCCCCCATCGCCATGCGCGAGGCCCTCACGGTAACACGCGCGCACATCAACACCGTCTCGTCTGTCTCCCTCGGAAGTCAGATCAGATCTCCGAGGAGAGGCAGGGGCTTGCCGCTTGACCGGCCGACTGACTGACGCCGCTTCCATGTCGTTGTTGCTTGCAGCTCACCAGCCTGGGGATCGCGCCGCAGTTCATCACCTTCACCCATGTCACCATGGAGTCGGAGAGGTACATCTGCGTCCGGGAGACCTCCCCGCAGAACAGCGTCGTCATCATCGACATGGCCATGCCCAGCCAGCCCCTCCGCAGGCCCATCACCGCCGACTCCGCGCTCATGAACCCCAACACCAGGATCCTCGCGCTCAAAGGTAGATCTCGCCGACCCCTTGCCTCCGTGATCTCGTTTCCATGACACACTTGCTGCTGCTGCCCTTCTAGCCCGGTCGTCCCATCGTGGGATCTGTTAGAATTTGGCGGTGATCTCGGCTTGTAGCTCCGTATTGTAGTGTACAAATGGCCCAGTGGCTATGATTTTGCAGAGCTGATATCGACTTTCAGCTTGGGTGATAGCTTAGAGTGGTAATTGACAATTCTGTCCATAACTAAAGTGACTGTAGCATATTGTTTTAGTATGAATTTGCTTGAACCCTATGAGGAATGATGACTTGATGAATGCATGCATTTTAGAACTGTAAAGTAAATGATCTGGCGAAAAGTCACATACATTCTTCTTAGCTTTTGCTGAGGTCTACTGATATGGTACACTTCAAAAGCTCGTGATAGTTGCCTAACGGTTTTGCATTGAGTCTGTGTGCTCGCCAGCAACCCTGATTGTAGCATGGCATCTATTTCGCTGATACTGTTAGTGACCATGACTTAGATTTCTCTAGTTGATCTTAGCTTGGACCTTGGATAGGGTGCCATAAAAGTTTGTCTAAACTTATGCGAGTCCTTGTATGCCATTGTTCTCATTGAGTAGATGATGAATTGCATCACCTTTTATTGTTGACGATATTTTTTTGTCAGAAAATGATTCCTTCGGTTTGAGGATAAACAGTAGGGTAGTGCATGACAGTATATGTACACTCATTGAGTAGATGATGAATTGAATCAGCTTTTATTTTGTTGACGATATATTTTTGTCAGAAAATGATTCCTTCTGTTTGAGGATAAACAGTAGGGTAGTGCATGACAGTATATGTACTAGTATTAACAATTAGAAGGAAATATGTACAAGACATGGCCATGTGGGAGTATAAAAATTACATACATAGGTCCTTATCCTAAGGGGATGTATGTTGGAATTATCCCAGGCATAGAGAGAACTCACATACCTTCTCCCTAAACTTAAAGGATTGAAGAAGAGCCTCCCTTTTAAAATGGCGAGCCCACTAAGACCTAGGTTAACATCTTCAAAGATTTTGGAGTTCTGTGGCTTCTAAATTTCCATGAAGAATGGATAAACATGTCGCTAAATAAGCCTTTTGTCAACTGTTTTTTAAAGAAAATGCTCCGTTATTATCTTCCTATTTTTGGGCTAGTTGTCATACAGTAGAACCTGCAGGAAAAATGAATTCATCTGATATGAAGTGTATGTTCTGTACTCGTTTGATGTGATAATTTGTTTATCCTGCTTTCTACATAACACTCCTTACAATTAGAGTTAGTGATGTTGATTATGCAAATAGAGTGATAACAGTGAGGATCTGTTCTCGCAGAACCAGAGGTGTCCTAACTTAAATTGTATAAGTTGAAATGACTGATTTATACATCGGCAGCATTGTTTCTGGCTGCTAAGTAGTGTCTTGAATTCATTTTTGTTTGTGGAAACTGCGTATTCGTACTTAAACATTACTGTCTGTGTACTTTGATCTATGTATTTCAGGAGGTTACAGACAGTAACAATATTTTTCACTGAACTTTGCAGCTCAAATAGCTGGAACCACACAGGATCACTTACAAATATTTAATATTGAGGCTAAGACTAAAGTTAAGTCACACCAGATGCCTGAACAGGTAAAATGTTAAATTATTCTACATTATTCTTAATTTTTTGTTTGAATGATAATGTATTAATGTATAATCCTATTCAATGCATTATCATACATGTTGTCTGTTCTGCAATCGCAGGTAGTGTTTTGGAAATGGATCACACCAAAGATGTTGGGTTTGGTAACACAGACATCAGTTTATCACTGGTCAATTGAAGGTTACTCTCCTCTGACAAATCACAGCTATTCTCTGTTTAAGTACTTCCAGCTTTGCATGATTTGGCTGCTATGTAATATGTATACAAAACCAAGATAATCATTGCTTGCTTTTGTTGGAATGCAGGAGATTCTGAGCCCGTTAAGAAGTTTGATAGGACAGCTAATTTGGCAAATAATCAGATTATCAACTACCGATGTGATCCAGCAGAGAAATGGCTCGTGCTTATTGGAATTGCACCTGGTGCTCCAGAGGTATGCCTGTGATTTACATTCTTAATAGTATCGTCAAAACATAGTCACATTTGAATGCAGTATGAAGACCATAATTCCTTTTGCGCCCCTTCCATGTATTGTTTATTCCATTTCTTTGATAATTTTGACCGCTCTTGATGTGTAAGAATATAATTTTCTGTTTTGCAAAATTCTAAGCAAATCTACCATGATGAGTTATGAGAGCAGTTGTTGTAGGCACTTATTAAATGATACTTTGTCATATCTGCTTCTCATACTGATGAGCTTTCCTTTTCACCTATCAGAGGCCGCAGCTGGTAAAGGGAAATATGCAACTTTTTTCTGTGGATCAGCAGCGTAGCCAAGCACTTGAAGCCCATGCTGCTTCTTTTGCAACATTCAAGGTCCTTTTCAGTTATTTAGTGCTGCTTATATAGTTTTTCTTCTAGTGTTTAACAACTGTGCTTGGTTTTCCTATCCAGGTTCCTGGCAACGAGAACCCATCCACCCTCATCTGTTTTGCTTCGAAGGCATCTAATGCTGGAACAGTTACTTCTAAGTTACATATTATCGAACTGGGCGCCCAGCCAGGTCTGCATTTTAAACCCTGAAGTTCTACTTTTGATTATATTGTCTTTGCACTTAGTCTTAGTAGAACAAACTTGAGACAACTACCATGTTATAAAAGCAACTTAGTTTTGTACATTATTGCCATTATATCTAGCTACCGAAAAATTGTTTTGTACATTTTATTATTGGAGGCTTTCTTCGAAGTATCTTGCACTGTCATTAAAAGTCAATTTTTTTAAAAATCATTATCTTGTTCTTATTTCTGTTGCTGATTCGTGTCTTGCAGGGAAACCTGGCTTTTCCAAGAAACAAGCCGATCTCTTCTTCCCACCAGATTTCCAGGATGATTTTCCTGTAGCCATGCAGGTATTGTTACAAGTCTCAAAGGTATTGATACCCTGTTCGTTACCACATATATCTAATTCGTTTTGTCTTCTTTTGATTACAGATCTCTCAAAAGTATGGCCTTGTCTATGTAATTACGAAGCTTGGGCTTCTGTTTGTATATGACTTGGAAACTGCTGCTGCAGTTTATAGAAATAGAATCAGTCCAGATCCCATATTCTTGACTGCAGAGTCTTCAACTACTGGTGGATTTTATGCTATTAACAGAAGAGGGCAGGTTTTGCATGCCACAGTTAATGATGCAACCGTTGTGCCTTTTGTCAGTGGTCAAGTATGTCGTTCTGCTTTCTTCTATTCCTTGGCTGGTGCATATGTTGGATAATCCTTTTAAAATTTAATACATCCTTGTTTGTGCAGTTAAACAACCTTGAACTAGCCGTTAATCTTGCCAAAAGAGCCAATCTCCCTGGGGCAGAGAACTTGGTAAGCTCTATAGCTAATATGCTTTCGCAAATGTTGGTCTTACATTTCAAAAACTTGCTCGCTTTTTTATCTATGCTTGTATTTTTGCATAGTTCTTCAGTACGAGTTTTGTTACTGCTTGGTTTCTTTCTAGATTGTTTAGCTATTTGTTTCTAATTTCGCCGCGCTCCATAGAAGTTCTGTAGCTGACATGTTTCAGTCTCCTACATTTTGGCACTTCATTGCCGAATGACCACTGTAGTCTTCCTAAGTTGGTTACACAATCATTTCTTAGCATACTTCTGTTCCATTAAAGTTCATGCTTGTTCGTTAATCATTTTGTCAGTTACGACTAATTGTTCTCTAGATGGCAATAATCATTTTCTGCCTGTAACTTGTTATAGTATCCATTTTGTCCAAGTACTCTTGGAGTGCTTATTGCTTGTGCTGTAAGTATTTATTTGTTTGCACTGGAGTGCTTACCCTTGCCCTTGCAGTCAAGCAGATGTTAAGCCCTATACTGGCTGTAGCATTTAAGATATTTATTTGGAATCATATTTCCGTGTCTCATTTCAATGTGTGGGACTAAGTGTTGAATTTTCTGAATTGCAGGTTGTTCAAAGATTCCAGGAACTGTTTGCACAGACAAAATACAAGGAAGCAGCAGAGCTGGCTGCAGAATCTCCTCAGGGTCTTCTGAGGACTCCCGAGACCGTTGCCAAATTCCAGGTGCCTTTCTTTTTATGCTGCCTATGAAGTGCTCTTAATGCTTATATACTCAGTGGTTTGTTGAGCTTTTGTTTACAATTTCTGATGAACTCTTGGTATTTATCATTTCTTGAGAGTAGGAATGTTCAATTACAAATAATATATCATCTTGTTTTCGCTGGTTAATCTGCTTAAAGTGTTTACTTGCTTATTGCGTATTTGAAATTATTACCTGTTCACAGAAAATAGAATTGCCAAAAAAAAAATACTACCTCTGTTTCAAAATATAATGCCTACAAAAACATCTTATATTTTGGAACAGAGGAAGTATCATATTTATCTTTTACACATATCTACAGTTAATCTGTTTAAATTGTAGGTTTGTCTACTTGGCTGATTTGCTATTTATGTGCTTCAAATGCAGAGTGTTCCTGTTCAAGCTGGGCAAACGCCTCCACTCTTGCAGTACTTTGGCACATTGCTTACTCGAGGGAAGCTCAACGCATATGAATCTCTCGAGTTATCTCGCCTTGTTGTAAATCAGAACAAGAAGAACCTTTTGGAAAATTGGTTGGCAGAAGACAAGTTGGAGTGCAGCGAAGAACTTGGAGATCTTGTTAAGGTAAAATTGTGTTGAGCCGCGCTCCTCATCTGCATATAGTTTGTTGTGCTTCCATCAATTCTATTCACTGTTGTGTCTGGAATGTTCACTCAATTTAATTTTATTGCAGACGGTAGACAATGATCTTGCGCTTAAAATATACATAAAGGCTAGGGCAACCCCTAAAGTCGTTGCCGCTTTTGCTGAGAGGAGGGAGTTTGACAAGATCCTTATATACTCAAAGCAGGTATAGTGCTTTGGCACTTCAGATTCTTGTTTCCAGTTGTTAGACGTTTGTCCAGCTTGGAAATTAACCATCAATCTAATACTTTTGCTATTCCAGGTCGGATACACTCCTGACTACCTCTTTCTCCTCCAGACCATCTTACGTACAGATCCACAGGTAATAGGTTGTTTAACTGTGCTGTGATGAAATATTTCATGCTTTTTTGTTCGGTTCTTTGATCTGCATAAATCCTTGCCTAACCGTTCATATATATTTGTGATCAGGGAGCTGTCAACTTTGCTCTCATGATGTCACAAATGGAGGGTGGTTGTCCACTGGATTATAATACCATAACTGATCTCTTCCTTCAGGTAGCCTTTTTGTTCATACCATGTTTAATATGCTTATGATTTGTACTTTTTTTGCATGTTTAACTAATTTGGCCGTATATTTTTGCCTTGCCCTTATGTCTTCTGTTGACAGAGAAATATGATACGCGAAGCAACAGCTTTTCTGTTGGATGTACTGAAACCAAATTTGGAAGAGCATGCTTTCCTTCAAACCAAGGTTGGTATCTCTGTCTTTCTTTGAATATAGATGGTTTACCTACATGCTTCGTTACTCAGTAGCTTCTGTCTGAATCCATTGTAGGTTTTGGAGATAAACTTGGTGACATACCCCAATGTTGCTGATGCCATTCTTGCTAATGGTATGTTCACTCATTACGATCGGCCTCGTATTGCTCAGCTGTGTGAAAAGGCTGGTTTGTACTTGCGGGCCCTCCAGGTCAGTATTTTTTGCATTGTTTTGGTTGATTCTCTTATGCTCTGTGATTAATTATTCTTATATCCGCGATGCAGCACTATGCAGAGTTACCTGATATCAAGCGTGTTATCGTGAATACCCATGCTATTGAGCCACAGGTTTGTTCTTTTCAGTTATGATTGGTTATCAGTCTCTTTATGTCCGGTCCATTAATAATTTTTGTGCACAGGCACTCGTTGAGTTCTTCGGAACCCTTTCTAAAGAATGGGCATTAGAATGCATGAAGGACCTTCTACTGGTCAACCTTAGAGGAAATCTTCAAATTGTTGTGCAGGTAATCCTGCAGAGTTCCCTTTTAACTTTTCTTTCCCATAGCTCTTTTTTTCTTTATTCTAATTATTAGAAAACCCATGGCTCGTCTGCAGGCTGCCAAAGAATACGCTGAGCAGCTTGGAGTTGACGCTTGCATAAAACTATTTGAACAATTTAAATCATATGAAGGCCTCTACTTTTTCCTGGGATCCTATTTGAGCTCAAGGTAGTTACTTGTGATGTTGGTATGTTTCAATGGCCTAAACTTATAGTGTCATCACACTTTAACACTTGACTTCGTCACATGCAACAGTGAGGATCCAGATATCCATTTCAAATACATAGAATCAGCTGCAAGGACTGGACAGATTAAAGAAGTTGAGCGAGTCACCAGAGAGTCTAATTTTTATGATGCTGAGAAGACAAAGAACTTCTTGATGGAACAAAAACTACCTGATGCCCGTCCACTCATAAATGTTTGCGACCGCTTTGGTTTTGTTCCAGATCTTACTCACTATCTCTATACCAATAATATGCTCCGATATATCGAAGGCTATGTACAGAAAGTATGTAATTCTTCAGATTCAGGTTTATTTGAGTATCACTTCTAAAATGTTGAGTATATGAATGGCTATTTCCTTTTTTCTGTGCTTTGTAGGTCAACCCTGGAAATGCTCCTTTGGTAGTGGGGCAGCTACTTGATGATGAGTGCCCAGAAGATTTCATTAAGGGTTTGATTTTGTCTGTTCGCTCTCTCCTTCCTGTCGAGCCACTGGTTGATGAATGCGAGAAGAGGTTTGATTGTTAGCTCTTATCCTGGACGCACATGCACAGCTGCCTTTTCTCTTGGTCTTATTTGTTTGATATCTTGGTCTTATTTGTTTGATATTTTAATCAGGAACCGTCTACGGTTACTTACACAATTCCTGGAGCACTTAGTGAGCGAGGGTAGCCAAGATGTACATGTCCACAATGCTCTTGGAAAAATAATCATTGACAGCAACAACAATCCTGAGCATTTCCTTACTACCAACCCGTTCTATGACTCCCGTGTGGTGGGTAAATACTGTGAGAAGAGGGATCCTACGCTTGCCGTTGTTGCTTATAGGCGTGGACAGTGCGATGAAGAACTTATCAATGTTACCAACAAAAACTCGTTGTTCAAGCTGCAAGCTAGGTATGTAAAAGTTATTGTCCTTCTGATGCCATATTGTTGTTGTGATTCTTTATCTCAGTTGGCTGTCTGCTTACATGCTGAAATTGCATCATTTGAATGAATTATCAGGTATGTGGTTGAAAGAATGGATGGTGATCTGTGGGATAAAGTTCTACAGCCTGAAAATGAATATAGAAGGCAGTTCATTGACCAAGTTGTTTCTACCGCATTGCCAGAAAGCAAGAGTCCTGAGCAAGTTTCAGCTGCTGTTAAGGCTTTCATGACAGCTGACCTCCCCCATGAACTGATAGAGCTACTTGAAAAGATTGTCCTTCAGAATTCTGCATTCAGTGGAAACTTTAACCTTCAGAATCTTCTCATCTTGACAGCCATCAAGGCGGATTCATCTAGGGTCATGGACTATGTTAACAGACTAGACAACTTTGACGGTCCTGCTGTCGGAGAAGTGGCTGTTGAAGCACAACTCTATGAGGAGGCTTTTGCTATATTCAAGAAGTTCAACTTGAATGTGCAGGCTGTCAATGTTCTGTTGGATAACATTCAAAGCATAGAGAGAGCAGAAGAGTTTGCATTCCGTGTTGAAGAAGATGCTGTTTGGAGCCAGGTTGCCAAGGCCCAGTTGCGTGAAGGTCTAGTTAGCGAAGCAATCGAATCTTTCATTCGTGCAGATGATGTGACACATTTCCTTGATGTCATCCGTGCTGCTGAGGAAGCAAATGTATACCATGATTTAGTTAAGTACTTGCTGATGGTGAGGCAAAAGGCAAGGGAACCCAAAGTTGATGGTGAACTCATCTTTGCATATGCTAAGATTGATAGGCTCAGTGACATTGAAGAATTTATCCTGATGCCAAATGTTGCGAATCTCCAAAACGTTGGTGACCGTTTGTATGATGAAGAGCTTTACGAAGCTGCAAAGATCATCTATGCCTTCATCTCAAACTGGGCCAAGCTGGCTGTCACCCTGGTCAAGTTGAAACAGTTCCAAGGTGCTGTAGATGCTGCTCGCAAAGCTAACAGCGCTAAAACATGGAAGGAGGTCTGCTTTGCTTGTGTTGACGCTGAGGAATTCCGTCTAGCACAAATCTGTGGCCTCAATATTATCGTTCAGGTATATAAGCAGGGGCATCCTTTTGTAGCAAAAACATTTGCTGAACGTATTATCCTTTCTGAGGACCTTTTCCATGCCATCCTTTCTGACATGCCTTCTTTTCTTTAGGTTGATGACTTGGAGGAAGTAAGCGAATACTACCAGAACAGAGGGTGCTTTGGTGAGCTTATTTCCCTCATGGAGAGTGGTCTTGGACTTGAACGGGCACACATGGGCATCTTTACAGAATTGGGAGTTCTCTACGCTAGATACCGCCCCGAGAAGCTCATGGAACACATCAAACTCTTCTCCACCCGTCTCAACATTCCTAAGCTTATCCGTGCTTGTGATGAACAACAGCACTGGAAAGAGCTTACATACCTATACATACAATATGATGAATTTGACAACGCTGCCACCACTATCATGAACCATTCTCCAGATGCATGGGAACATATGCAATTTAAGGATGTTTGTGTTAAGATTGCAAATGTTGAGATATATTACAAGGCAGTGCACTTCTATTTGCAAGAACACCCTGATCTCATCAATGATCTTCTCAATGTGCTTGCGCTTCGTTTGGATCATACAAGAGTTGTTGATATAATGCGCAAGGTTTGTATCTAATGATGGCTTTTATTCTTACACGGAAAGGGTCTCTTCTGTTGGTGTCCCAGTTTCATATGCCATGCTGAAACTTTGAATTCTTCTGTTATCTTTTATGCAGGCTGGCCAGTTGCATCTTGTGAAACCGTACATGGTTGCAGTTCAGAGTAACAATGTCTCTGCCGTCAATGAGGCTTTGAATGAGCTTTATGTTGAAGAGGAGGACTACGAGAGGCTCCGTGAATCTGTTGACATGCATGATAACTTTGATCAGATCGGTCTTGCCCAGAAGGTAAAAGTAGTAGACGAATGTGGGATGCTTCTTTATGGTGTGTGACTGTTGTATAACCAATGCCTTCAATTCTTGATCAGCTCGAGAAGCATGAATTGCTTGAGATGAGGAGGATTGCTGCCTACATTTACAAGAAGGCTGGCAGGTGGAAGCAATCTATTGCCTTGTCGAAGAAAGATAACATGTACAAGGATTGCATGGAAACATGCTCACAGTCTGGTGATCGTGAGCTCTCAGAGGACTTGCTTGTTTATTTCATTGAACAGGTTTGAATTCTCTGTGAATTGAGTTATACCTTCTCTTGTGCTGGTTTTAGCAGCTTGAATTTCCATTATGAAATTTCGAACTTCAGTCCTTTTGTGGCATGAAATCTCTTCCAGTGTATATAATCAGCATACTGACCAAGAATATATAACTCTTTAGTGTGCAGGAGTTGTCTGCGCAATATTGCAATTTTTAATTACTAAACTTCTCTGATTTTGCTGCAGGGAAAGAAAGAATGTTTTGCTTCCTGCCTCTTCATTTGCTACGACTTGATTCGTGCGGATGTTGCTCTTGAGCTTGCATGGACGAACAACATGCTTGACTTTGCTTTCCCCTATCTGTTACAGGTATACATATTTATTTCAGTGTGAATGTTGAGAACTGTTCTTATATGTACAATTTGCTATAATAGTATCCTCTCTGTGCATGCAGTTCATCCGTGAGTACACAAGCAAGGTAGACGATTTAGTAAAGGACAGGATTGAATCACAGAAGGAAGAAAAGGCCAAGGAGAGCGAAGAGAAGGAGCTAGTTGCTCAGCAGGTAATCTTGAAGTGCCTTTCTTTCGGTTGAACGGCCTATTAATCATATGCTTAAGCAGCATGCATGACAAGTTGCATTCTGTTGTGTAGAACATGTACGCCCAATTGCTTCCTCTCGCCTTGCCTGCTCCGCCTGGTATGATGGGCGGTCCACCTCCGATGGGTGGAATGGGCATGCCTCCGATGGGCGGAATGGGTATGCCACCTATGGGTCCTGGTCCGATGCCAGCATACGGGATGCCTCCGATGGGAAGCTACTGAGTTGTCCTCTGTCATGCTCTTGAAGAGTATAGATGTCAAATGTTTCAGTTCACCCAGAGAGAAACATGAGTACCGACCCCCAAGGTATCTTTGAAAGTGTTAGATCTGCGTTATTGGTTGTTCCAGTTAATATTCTTTCCGGTACCAGGACAATTTTGGAGAGCGGAATCTCTAGCCGAGTTTGAGTTAATTACAGGTCGCTATATATATATATTACGATCGGATAGGATAAGCAGCATGACTATGATTAGACTCAGTTGAGGTGGGAATTGCAAGACTGGTACCATTTGTATAGGTGTTGTGTGTAATGAAAGTTTGTAGATCTGCATGTACACTTGCCGGTGTTGGTGTTTCCAGCCAGCCATAAACACAAGAAATACTGTGTATGTTACCTGTTACGCTTTACGATCTCATGTCCAGTGGTTTGACTTTTTAACATAAAATAGCTTTGCCTATTTTGAATTTGTTTTTGGCCAATAGTTTTTCCCTCCGTTCGTAATTTTGCCCCTTTCTGCCACTGCAGTGTTTTGATATCCATATACCTTACGTCTCTAGTGTTATTGTCATGTCTGAATATTGATGTGTTGGTTGGCAAGAAGAGCACTGAAACTGGTTTAGCGTGTGGTTCCAGAAGCGTTGACTAGACCGGACATGGTCGTTCTATAGGGTATTCATTTTTCTTCTAGAATGCCCTGGAACAAGAGACTTTTTATAATCGTTGAAATTGTTCATCACCTTTTCTTTTGTGAGAAAAATTATTGAACGTGGCTGTAATACCAGCAAGTCAGTAGCAACGGAATTCCCTTTTTTATACGTGAAGGAGACTTGTTGGTATAAAAAAGGAGAAGATCCGTGACGGTGCCTTCAAGAAGGGGATGTCGCCTGCGTTGGCCCATACAAAGCTAAGAAAGTTTTCACCCCGGAAGGGACCGCGCCTCAAAAAAGAGTCCGGTCGGCTGCCAAGATAGCTTCCAACACACCTCCACTTCTCTCTGCTCGCCGAAACGTCGCCCAAACGGCCATGAGCACCAACCAACACTTAGCCCCGACCCCCACCCTAGCATCACGATGGATGATGCGAGGTCGTCGCGAAGCGGTCAACTGTAGATCTCTTTTATGATTTGGACTTCAAGTGACTAGTTTGGTTTCTTTCAAAATTGTAGGACTTCGAACAATTGGATTATCAAATCCTCTTCTACCACTATTTTTTGTTTAATCCACCTCGACCAAATTATCACCACCGCATACCTCTGCCTCTAGTGAAGACTCTCATCCATCACCCGATCTCTTCCCTAGTCCCATAGCCGACTCCACTTGGTGCTAACCACTCCGAGAAGGCCTTTTCCCTCGACACACACTCTCGTCAATAGTGGCCCTACTTCATGACCCTAACAACTTTGTTGTGGCTTCCTCCCCTAGCCATGCCTTTGCCTTGTGGTTCTATGACATCATTTTGATGCCAAATGCGTTTTGAAAAAAATGGGATCGTGGAATAACAAATGTGCTGTTTGTCCCTCCGTTGTCGCATGTGGCTCAATGAGTCAATGATGTCACTCCATGAAGTGCTAACTCGAGAATCACCGCGCCCCTGCCCACCTCCCTCCTATGCACTTAGCGTCACATAGTGGGTTTTGGCAGGGATTTCTAAGACCAGGTGTTCAGAAAGGGTTGCAACACAAAACTATGAGAACCGACAACCAATATGGTAATTCAACTTTGCTTCACATATAACAAGCACAATTGCACATAAATACCATGGTGTTAAAATAGCCCAACTCTAAACAAATATCCATGGACAAGTTTACTAACTAATTCATATTAAACAACTCCATGCTAAACAAAAGCAACAATATGAGTTCACATTTTAAGGGCCTCCTTGATTCGCATGATTTAAAAAATGTAAAGATAGGAAAAAGCACAGTTATGCTTACATGAAAGCAAGGTTATTTCCTTGGATCACAACGAAAGTAAATGCATATCAAGAGGATTGCGTGGTTGTTAAATTTCCTACGAAACTTGAGTAAAAATATTTCTTAGGATCTTTTTATAGGATTCCATGCTTCTCTCTCCTTTTCTAAATACAATATGTTTTGACAAACCCGTAAAAAAATGTTTTGACAAGTCAATTTAGCTTACCGAAACATTTTATATTTACAAACAAACCAAGTACAAGTCAAGACAACCCACATAGAAAAGAAAATCCTAAATATTCTATAATCATCTAAAATTCCTACGAAAATCCATTGAATTAAAGAGGCATTGAACATGCAAATCTCAACTTTTCTCCACAAAAAAATGTAAAACAAGAAAAGTCATCCTCTCACGCCAAAAACGCACATACAAATGAAATATACATCATATGAACAGCCAATGCCCGAAAAAGGTTAAACAAAATCTGAAACCGATGAATTTTTTTTGTCCTTTACACATTGGCCATCATCATGACCATGAACTCGTCGAAGGAGAGGACGCCATCGCCGTCGAGGTCGAACCTGCAGATCATGGCCCGGCACTCCTCCAGCTCCATTTTCTCGGTCGACGACCCCAGCAGCTTGCCCAGCATCCGCATCAGGCTCGCTGGCGTGATCCTCGCGCCCTCGTCGCCGTCCTCCGTCGCGTACATGGCGAACGCCTCCTTCAGGCACCGGCGCCTCACCTCGTCGTCGTCCGCCGCGACGCCGTTGTCCGCTCCTCCGTGTGAGGCGGCGGCGCCTAGTTTGGAGAACTCCTCCTGGTCCAGCAGCCCGTCGCCGTTGGCATCCGCCGTGGCCAAGATCGCCGCGGCCTCCTCCTCGGATACGTCCTCGCCCAGCGCCGCCGTCATGCAGCCCCGGAGCTCGGCCGCGGACACCTTGCCGTCGCCGTCCTTGTCGAAGGCGGCGAACACCGACGATGCCTGCACCACGGCCTCGGCCACCATGAGTGGATGCTCAATCTTGTCTGCTGCTCTAGCTTCAATGAAACCTCTGTGATGCGGCTGAATTGCTGACAATTCTTTCGTGGCGTGATATGGTGTGGCGTGTGGGTGTGCTTATATACAGGTACGGCCTCCGTACGGCAAAACGGTTTGAAGATTAGGAAGCTTCCGCGACAGCGGCAACGCGTCAGCAACGCTATCTCAGTTTGTGTGGATTTGCGTGTTAAAAGAATTCACTTATTATTAATTTCGTGCGTGTGCTGTGATGCATCGTGCGTGCCTTCATTCCCCTGCAATGTTAACTAATTAAGCGCCACAATTAAACTTTAGTACTAGTACTAGTATAATCACAAAAAAGTAAGCTTTAGTTTCCTTGTCATGGTGCAAATTATCAAAGGTAAATTTATATATGAAAAAAAATCTATTTTTGTTCTTGAAACTACGGGCTGAATCTGACTTGAAGCAACTTGATGGACATACCACCCAAGTCAACCAGAAAACAATTAAATCTAGAACAACTAGAGAAAACTGGGATTGGACTTTTCGGAAACATAAATTTCAATGTACATGAATCTAAAGAATATTATCGGAATATACAAATAAAATTAAAATTAAAAGAATATAAATGAAATTTAAAAGAATCAGGAAGATGGCGATTTCACGAAAGTCCATAAATTATCTATAAGGCTTCAACAATTTTCTGATTGTTCCACTATTTATTTTATGGTGTTCTATTCTCACATATGTGTGTAGATTTTCTGGATTTGAAAAAATATTGTTTACTAAAATTTCATTTTTCACAATAAACTATTTTCTTTCTACATTTAATTGTCTTTATAAATCTCTAGATTATTGAAGATAAATTTCTTCCCACCATTTCACTCTTATGATTATTCTGGTTTAACTATAATGGACATGGGTGCCACAAGCATGAAACCAATGCCACTTCATCTGCCAAACTTGACACGGCATGCCGAATGCTATCCACTTTGGAAAGTTAAGTGTTAAGAGACCACTGCCCACTTTTATTGTTATGTTCTCAGATTGGGTCTTGATTAGACCGACAACGCCACACCATCCTATACATGAGGGAAGTAAAACCACGCAAAGTGTGGACAAAAGTCGATATAAGAATCTTATATTTATCATACAATTTTAAGTACATTTACGAATATGCGAAACGGTAAATTCTCGAGCCGCTTCCCGCCCAACCGATCCTTCCTACTTTTGGATGAGTGCCGTCTTCTACAAATGTTTACTTTAACTGTGGATTGCATCTTAAGATAAATGAGAAAGTAAGAGCGACTACACACAGTCATATTCAGCAAGCTGATAGTTTATAAACACCAATATAGGAACACAAAATTAAAAGTAAAATATAAGTATACTAACAACATATTAGTCCCCCACAAGAAAAACAACATATTAGTTGTATTTAAAGGAAATGAGAAAAGTATCAACGAGGCCGAATTAAGAGATATAGAGCAGTAGTGGTGGAACTAAATTTAAACATTAAAAAAGGTGGAAATTATTGGCATCACACTTGATTTTCCCAACCTGTGAGAAGGTAAAATCCAGTCTTTTACCCTTTTAACAGAGATAGGGATAGTCTGACATCGATAAACCTTGAGACTAGAACCACTCAGGCTCTAGAAGCTTAGAACTTTTTGATCCATTAAGACACACCAACTTGACTTGTTAGTATGGTCGTTGCTACCGAATCCATGATCATCAGTACCCCACTCATGAAATTATATTTCTCATTGGAGAATTGATATACGGTCCAAATGCACATCTCCGTTTATTTATTTGCTACAGTTTTTGTTATGTACTCACAAAATTTCCTCTCATTAGTAATCAAGACAAAATGATTATCACGCGATAGCCTTTGGTAGTGACACTCTTCTGCCCCACTCCATCTACCCACCTTCCCAACTTGCCCTCTCTGGCTTTTCAACTAAGTTGCCGTCACTATATCTTACATCTTGGCTGGCGGTAACCCTGCAAGTCCTTATATGGCCAACCTCCTTGCAAGTCCGAAGGGGTACGTACCCTTGGTTTTGTTCGGGGATAGATGAAAACCCTAGGGTCAAAATAACTAAAACAAACACACCGATTTGCTTGAAAACTCTCCTTTAATACCCCTCATCCCCGGTCGTTCTTCCCTCCCACTTATTAAAAATGCTTTGTTAATTTGCAAATTTGTGTTGTTGATATTGACTGCTTGAATAATCAATAGATCACATGAGCTCCCTAGAGTTCTGTTTTTTATGAAACCAGAAATTAATTTTCAAAAATAAAAAAATACGAGTACATATATTTACAGAAAATATCCAGAACACTTGAAAGTATCAAAATCAAATAAGATTGACTTAGACAAGTCTGCCACATGGAAACACTAGTTAATAACTATCTGAAGAAGAACAGGATGTCAAAGATCCGGTGGAATGCAGGAAATAATCTGTGAACCAAAGGATATGTTAGAGATTACAAACGACCAGTTAAACGCCAGGCGATGCATCACTGGGGTACACACAAATGGCATGCACGACGCATGAATACGCATTGCCAGCGGGGCGGCGTGAACTGTGCCGATCTCTAATACTATCCTCTACCCCCAATCAATTGGTTGACCACGTCAAGTTAGAAAAAAAAAACTGATCAATTATTACTACTCGGAGCGAGGGTCAGATGCTATCTCATGTTCCTCGCAAAGAAGACTTCAAGTTTTCAACTCTAGCTAGCTCACGAGGAAATGGTAAGCTTCCGCGCACGTCAGTGCCGGCACCGCCTGTCTACCCTGATGTAGTCCGGCATGTTAACGCCGACACGTGGCTAAGCTGGCCATGGACACTGTCGCTACCCTGTACTGATTGATTATGGTCGAATTAAGTTCGGAGTAGGAAGAGTTTAGTGCAAGCCTCACATAGCCCAGGTGTGAAAAAGTCCCACTTACACGCGTCTCTTCTCCCACCACGCCACCCCCCTTCCAACGTCTGGTCGTTGACCTCTCAAGACCGGCCCGATCCCGACCTCTCTCCGACGGCTCTGCCGGCCGGAAGGGGAGAGGAGGTGATGGAGTAGATGGTAGGTTTAGTTTTAGGTTTTTTGGCGAGATGCCGGTAGTATGGAGTAGGGCGCTGGTCGGTGTAGGCCAGATCTGGCGCATCCCGCGATGGCGGCGGTGTGAGGGCGGTCTTCGGCGGTCGGAGGTACCAAAGCGCGGCGCTTTCCCAGGGGTCCCCGTCAATAAGCCCAAGATCAGGTCGTTCCTTCCATTCCTCTGCTGCTTTGTTCTCTGGTCTCTCTCTCCGGACGGCCGTAGAGGCGAGGGGAGGGGTAGACTAGAGCGGAGTAGTAGTTTGGTAAGGGGAGGGCAGGGTTCTTCCTCACTGGTGCATGGGTGCTGCTCCAGTGGGTTGCCGATGATCTACAACGTCTTCCTCTCGAGGCGGGAGGCGTCGTCTACAGCTCGTCTTGCGGGAACCCATCATAAGCACCGGCGGCTGCGTCTCCATGACTTTGAGGGCTTTCTCATCAACCTGGCCGACCAAGGAGGCGAGGGGGGGGGGGGGGGGAGGGGGGGAGAAGGAGAGCCGCGAAGCCGCTGTCGACCTAGCTGCTCTGCTGCCTCGACGATAAACCAACGTGATGGCCTCTGTTGCCACCGGCATCTTCGCCCAGGAAGGGCTCAAGTCGCGCATCGACGGCGCGGATCCAACCTCCAGGATGGAGGCCAACTGGGAGCTCTGCGCCAGGCTTCACTGTCTTCCTATGGCCAAGTGGTTCGTCCCCGGCTGGTTCAAGATGGCCGGCGACGAGAGCTCGGCGATGGTGGAGGGAGTGAAGGACCTGATTACTTTTCTAGTTTTCTTCTTAGGATCCTCCTTGCTTATGTTTGACGTCCTTGTTGATCCATGCCCATTAGAGAGAGAGAGTTTGGTGCTTCGTTGATGGTGTCTTCGAAATGCTTCAGTATGCAGATTGTATGGTCTTCCAAATGCAAGACAATTTGGAAAATGTTACAAATTATATATAAGGAATGAAGCTGTAATGCTAGATGGTGCTTTGCCTTTCTCTTTCTCAAGGATTCCCATTGATGTTTAGTGATTACACTAGTAGAAAACAAGCCTTTCATTCAGGTCATTAGTCCTGGCTGTGGCTGGGGCCGGGACTAATGGCCCTCACCGGACGGCCCGAGCCACCCAGAACCATAGGTCCCGGCCCGAGCCATCCGTTACGGTCCGGAATTAGAGGCCCTGTTTTCACTAGTTATGAAAATACCATACCCCCACAAGTAATGCCCCCTCTGGTAACCACGTTGACATTTTTGAACCATTGGTCCAAACATCACCAAAATTGGTATACAAGAATGCATACATGGTATAAGGATGGCAATGGGCAGGGTAGAGAAATACCATACCCATACCTGTGTAGTCAATGGATACAAAAGCTTATCCATACCCGTACCCGCGTGTACAAAACTTTACCCATATCCATACCCGGCGGGTACCCGTACCCATTGGGTACCCATCGGGTATATCCAATAATATACAAGTTATTCAAAATTTTACTTTCATCAATATCATATTTGAAAAAAGACAATAATTTCTACTTACTAATAATAGACGAGTACATGAAAGTATCAAATTAAAGTTTAGAAATTACAATCTCATACTCGTTCCTAGGCTTCTCGGCCGCATAGATTCAAACTCTATAGTTAAGTTTGACATGTCAGTTTAAACGGGTAGGGTATGAGTATAGCATGGGTACAAGTCTATACCCGTGCCCGTACTCGTGAATTAACATGTAAGGTATGGGTATTACCCATGGGTATAAAAACATTGCCCATACCCTACCCATGTGGATACGGTATCTGCGGATACCCGTACCCATGGGTAAAATTGCCATCCTTAGGTACCACTATAGTACTTACCGGTGAAGGCAAAGACTTGTTTTGAGGTTGTTTTGATCTACAAAGCCATGGAAGTTTCCATGGTTAGGCTTAACACTACTAGAAAAACGTCTATAGGTAATCCACACATCCGTGGCGCATGTGCTAGTGGTGCACCACAGTAAAATAGGCGTGGCGCACTTTCCGCAGGTGTCCTATGGCTAACTGCCGTAAGCGTGACGCACATGGGGGTGATGCGCCATGGCTATGTGTGGGCCAGGGCACAGGTGGCCGCAGACCACATACTCATAGCACACTAGATCAAGGTGCGCTACAGGTGTGAAACTTAGCCATAGCGCACCTTGACCTAGTGCGCTACGGGTATGTGTGCTGCAGCAGCTGGATCAACTTAGCCATAGGGCACCAGGGCAGGGTGCCCTACGGCTAAGGACCCTGCACCAACTCCACCCTCCGGGATCGTCTTTTTCTCCTTTGCAAAAAATAAAAAAAAATGAAAACACTTCAAAAAATAAAATCCTTTTATATTTAGGTAGATAATATGGTCTAGTTTCTAGGAAAATTAACAAACAAGAATTTCGACTTTTTCTGCAAAAAAAAGTTATGCCACTGTAAAACGGCCGTAACTTTTGCATACGATGTCGAAACAACCTGTTTAATATACCAAAATAACCAGAACGAGATTTCGCATCCGCTTGCAACGCCTTCAAGTCGTTTAGCGATTTTTTAGATTTTCAAAATTCGAAAAGAATAAAAAATTATGACCAAAAGATTGTTTTTTCCTGCAAAAAATAGAGGGCAACTTACCCGTAGCGCACCACCACCTAGTGCGCCACGTGTAAGTGGGCGGGATTCGAAATTCCAATCACCACCCCGCCACCTACCCCTTTCCTTTTCCTTCTCCCTTCTCCTTCTCCCTTTTCCTTTTCCTTCTCCTTCTCCTTCTCCTTCTCCTCCTTCCCCTTCTCCTCTCTCCGGCCACCTTGCTCCGGCCTCCTCCTCTCCTTGCAGTGATGGTGACATGATGACGGACTTCTCCTCCTCCTCCTCACAGCGACGACGGGCGACGGCGGTCTCCTTCTCCTTACCTACCTCCCTTCCTCCCTCTCTTCTTCCCCTCCTCCCTCTCTTCCTACCTCCCTTTCTCCAACCACCTACCGCCTCGATGCCGGCGAGAACTAGCGCGGCCACGGCCTCCCGCACCTCCCTGCGGTGGTAGGTTGTGGCCACGACCATGCTCCAGCGAGGCGACATGACGGCGACGCACGGACCCGATTGCTTTTGCAATTCAAAACGAGGGTGTTTTTTGCATTTTTTTTGTTTTTCAAAAAACATAGGCATGACGCACATAGACCCCTTCTTGTGGAGCACTAGGTGGTGCACCACAGGTAACTTTTTACCCGTAACGCAGCAGGTAGTGCGCTACAGATGTTCTTTTTAGGTGCGCCACGGATATGCCTTTTCCTGTTAGTGTAAGTTGGGGCCGTATGGACGCAAGATAAATTCGAGGAGAGAGTGCGCGGTGTAGACGCACACGAATAATAGGGACCAGATGATGCTCTCCTCATCGTTCTGCTTTGGCCCAGCTGTACAGTGACCCCACGCCAGCCTGTTTGGTGACGCATGGAGCCAGAAGCGTATGCTGGAAGGAGCTTCTCTACCTTCATGACTCGGCTCCACCTCGATGACTTGGACTTGACGTACATGTAATTAAGAAACATTCAAATACTCATGCCGACATACTTTATATGTCGGTTTAGCATTGCCGTTGTTATCCAGCTAGCATTAACTCGACCTATGTCAGCCAAAATCGGCTAAGATTAATCCGAGTTAACCTTATGTTTCACCTCTTATGACCCTACCGGGGGGTTATCCCCCCGACATTAGTCCCCAAAGCTATTGAGATCTAGAAGTTTTAACTGATAGGCCTTAGCATGTTCCTTTAGTGATTTTGGAACATTCCCTTTATACCCTACATATAATAATCTGGCTCAACTCTTTTGACTCAATGATACCTTCGATCCGGATTACGGATGTCGTATAGCTCTTTTTCCCTAGTAGATCTAGGTTTATCGAATCCTCGGGAAGCAGAAAGCAAAGTGAGATTACTTAAACGGACCTTCGAGAGTTTTAGAATTCCTATTGCATTTTCACCGAACCAAGAGTTTGCGATCTTCTTGTTGTTGTTGACGATGGAGAGATAGGGCATAGGGTCTTTGGGTTTCACTAGTAGCTGTGCAAAACATCTGGTGGGAATAATAGATAATAAAAGTACTCATGTAATTGTTAGAGCAAGATAATTACATGTGGGCAGTGCATCCATAAATGTTATCGCCTCCGCAACCGCTTATGGCAATAACCTACTAGTCTCATCCATGGAAGAAAGACAACTAATGATATGCATAGTGATGTCACCGTTAATCCCAAGTAAGTTCCTCACATACAGCCATACTACCCTTTCTGTCACTGGAGTTCAAATACGCTATTTCATTAGTCCCAATTTTAATCTTAATGGTAGGCTCAAATATATCATCTAGCTTAACAGGCAATTTTCAGCAAATTTCTTGTATTCTTCTTCAAGCTCACGTACCTTTATTGCTACCTGATTAACGAAGTGTTGATACGTGGCTTCTTCATTTCCTTCACTTACCGGAATATTGACATTGATCCTTTTTAAAAGATCGTCAACTATGTAGTTTGGTGAAGGAGCATTTCTATAATCAAGTTCTTCGGGATCCTCCCTTTGGATTCTTATCATCTTGAGCTCTTCAACTAGACTGGGCTCAGCTTTACCTGCAAATTTTGCTAGAATGAGAGTTTGGCTCTCGGTTATCTTACCTAGGTGTGCCTCAACGATCATTGTTCTTTCTTGGAGGGCCTGCAAATCATTCCTCAAACTTACATATTGGTTAGATAATTTACCAAGCATAGCATCATGATTCTTCATAATTTTGACTAGAATATTGTTTTGCTCATTTTGTGAGTCCATAAAAGCTTTAAGAGTTTCTTGGAGACTAGTATTGCTTGATGCCATATTATTATTAGATCTACCTGCAGAACTAGAATAATGTTTTTGAAAGTTTGGATTATAATTCTTCTTCCAAGCAGGGCTATAATCATTACGAGCTATGAAGTCTACTTCTTCAATAGCTGGTCCGGGAGTAGTTCTTACCGGGGTCTCCTTAACTTTAAGGGCTAATATAAGCTCATCCAACTTAGCATTGAGTTCTTCATTCTCTTGAGGTGTGATGGAGTTCACCTTCTTCGTGTTTGATCTTTCTACATGCCATTGGACATGGTTGTCTTGCATATTGTCTAGCAGCTTCTTTGCTTCGGTAATTTGCTTACCCATAAATGTTCCTCTAGCTGCGGTGTCTAGCATAGAATTAGGAACATCTTTAAGAGCATTATAAAATAAATGGAGAATTAACCAATCTTCCATCTGATGGATGGGATAGTTTCTCATGCATTCTTTCATTCTCTCCCATGCAAGCGCTAGTGGCTCACTCTCTTCCTGTCTAAAAATAGTAATATTAGATCTGAGTTGCATAGTTTTTTGCAGGTGGAAAGAATTTATTAATAAATAAAGAAGTACATTCCACCCATGGTGCAATAGTATTTATAGGCAAAGATAGCAACCATTCTTTTGCTCTTCCTCTAAGAGAGAAAGGAAATAAGCGCAACTTGACCGCATCGGGGTCAACATCTTTAATGTGCATCATATCACATATATTCAGTGAAAGTATTTAAATGCATACCTGCATCTTCTACAACAGAGCCTCCAAATTAGTTCTGTTGAACCAAACTTAAATAGTGGGGCTTAATTTTATAATCTTCAGCAGTAATTGCTGGCTGAGTAATAGAAGTATGCAAATAATCATTGTTAGGAGTTGCAAACTCCCCAAGCTTTTTTTTAGCCATATTTCCTATGTTTTTGTATTTTCTTAAACAAGTACTAATGATGATAAAGCAATAATTAAAAAGACTAACTATTTTTTTGGTTTTTCAAATAAAAACTAAAAGTAAACTAACAAAATAAAAAACAAGAATTAAAACTAGCAAGGTTCCTACTAACCTCACCAGGGTAGCTATTGCTTCCCCGGCAACGATGCCAGAAAAAGGGTTGATACCTTCGATCCGGATTACGGATGTAGTATAGCTCTTTTTCCCTAGTAGACCTAGGTTTATCGAATCCTCAGGAAACAGAAATCAAAGTGAGATTACTTAAACATACCTTCGAGAGTTTTAGAATTCCTATTGCGTCTTCACGGGACCATTGTTTTTTTTTTTGTTGTTGTTGTTGTTGTTGTCGTCGTCGTCGTCGTTGTTGTTGTTGTTGACGATGGAGAGAGGGTGAGTTCTTGCTTTTATTTTGCTTTCCGACATTCCATTGTAAGATTTTCATTTTCTAACATTTGTTTGTTTTTTCTAGAGAACTTTCCTGAGGCCAACATGTTTGCCTTCAAGGCTATTACAAAGGCCAGGAGCGGAGCGGGCGAGTCTACCTCCTCCACTGCTGAGTACACCATCAACAAACACCTAGTTGCCCTCTCAGCTCGGACGAAGACAATGAAATCTATATACTCGATATTTTCTCCCTTTGTGGTATCCAATATTTCACATTTTTTGGGTTCTATTTGGTTTTATCTTTCCAACAAAATTGGTTTCATCCCAATCGGAGTTTCCAAGCTCAACTTCTTGTGTTTAGGGTTTTGGAGGTTTACCGGTTCATCGCTTCTAGAGAGGTCTTACCTTTCTCCATTTGGTTTTATCCTTCCATGTTGGACTATGATGTTTATTTGCATAATCTTGTAGATCTTTTCGTTCTCTTAAAAATGATCCCAAGATCATAAAAAACGAAGTCCGGAATCAAAATTTATTGAAGTTTTCGTGCAATGCTATCCTGCGTTTTTGCTTGAGCGGAAGTTCCGGCCCAAGCCCCGACCCAAGTTCCGGTCAGGTTCAGTAACTTGTGTTTTGATTTACCGGAAGTTCCGGTGATTCACCGGAAGTTCCGGTGGTGCGTGGTCTCTTGCCCTATTTAAGGCCCCACTCTTCCCTAATGTTTTCCCAACTTTTGAGGTCATTTTTGCTAGCTCTTCCACTCTATCTCCTCCATTGTTAACCTTCAAAAGCTTTCCCTCTCTCCTTCTCCCTCCAATGATTCTTGCATCTCTTTGAGGGATTTGAGAGAGGATATCTAGATCTACAATCCCCTCAAGTCAAATCCCTTCTTTGTGAAGGAATCATTGGGATCTAGATCTTGGATAGTTTTATGTTCTCCTCTTGTGTTCTTCCTCTCTTATCCCCCCAATAGCTTTTGTAGCTTTGGTGGAATTTGAGAAAAAAGGACTTGCCTCTTGCATTTGTTGCATAGGTTTGAGTTCTCCTCAGAGTTCGGCGGGTACAAGCTTGTGGGCTTGTTACTCTTGGGTTCTTGGAACCCTAGACAGTTGTGTGGTTGGTTTGTTGACCCTTTGTGGTCTTGTTGAACTTTTGTGGTCTTGTATCCTTTTGTGGATTTGTTGGCCTTTTATGGCATTGTAGCCTTTTGTGGCTTTGTTGTTGGGAGCCTCCAATTGAGTTGTGGAGATAGCCCCAATCTTGTACGGGTTCGGTGACCGCCCTCAAGTGTCCCATAGTGGAGCGAGTGCCCGCCTTTTATGGTGCGTGATGAGCCACAAGTATAGGGGATTGCAACAGTCTTCGAGGGTAGTATTACCCAATTTATTGATTCGACACAAAGGGAGCCAAAGAATACTTATAAGTCTTAACAACTGAGTTGTCAATTCAGCTGCACCTAGAAATAGTCTTGCTCACAGTAGTTTATCAGTAGCAACAGTTTTGTAGTAGCAATATCAAAGTAACAGCAGCAGTAGAGCAATTGCAATAGTAATAGTAGTAGCAAAAGAGTGCGGTAGGCATAGGGATGGATGGACAGGCGTTGCATGGACGAGACTAAACATGTAACTTCAAGATCTAGGGCAATTTCATATAAATAAGATAAAGAATCCAAGTACTAAACAATCATAGGCATGTGCTCCATATATAGTCATACATGCTCGCAATGAGAACTTGCACAACATCTTTTGTCCTGCCAGCCCGTTGCAGCGGGGCCTCAAGGGAATCTACTGGCAATTAAGGTACTCCTTTTAATAGAGCACCAGAGCAAAGCACTAACACTATGTGAACACATGTGATCCTCACATCACAACCATCCCCTCCGGCTATCCCAATTTCTATCACTTCGGGGCCTTTGGATTCGAACAATGATATGTGTACACAACTTGCAGATAAGATCACAAACAATATTATCATAATGAATCAATAATAAGTTTAGATCTGAGATCATGGCACTCGGGCCCTAGTGATAAGCATTAAGCACAACAAGTTGCAACAAAGTAAAATAGCACTATTAGAGATACTAGGCACCTTGCCCTAACAATCTTATTCGATTACATGATAGAACTCATCCAATCCCTACCATCCCCATAGCCTACAGCGGGGTATTACTCACTCATGGATGAGGGAAACATGGATGGTTGATGGAGAGACGTTGGTGATGATGATGGCGATGATCCTCTCCAAATTCCCCGTCCCGGAAGGGTGCCAGAATGGAGTTTCTGGTTCCGAATCGCGATTTTTGGTGGTGGCGGCACAGCGGAACTCTTTCTGGAAAAATGTCGACCCCCCTGAGTTTTTAGGTCAGAAGGCAACTTATAAGCAAAGAGGGAGGCCGAGGGGGTTCCTGAGGAGGCCACACCCCTCTAGGCACGACCAGGCCTAGCCCGCATGACAGGGGGGTGTGGGCCCCTCAGTGCCCCACTCCATCTCGTATTCTGGCTTCATGAGTCTTCTGGTGAAATAGGATTTTTGGCATATTTTTTGGGATTTTTCCTGATAGTTAATTTTCTGCACAAAAACTAGACACCAAGGTAATTCTGCTAAAAACAACATCAGTTGTATCCAAATCACACAAGTTTAGAGGAGAAACAATAGCAAAAGTGTTCGAGAAAGTAGATACGTTTTGGACATATCAACTCCCCCAAGCTTAGCTTATTTCTTGTCCTCAAGCAATTCAGTTGAAAACACATTTGCTTCATATGATATAAATATTCTCATCACAGGAGTAGATACTTAGACAATTCATAATAAGGAGTATGCAACTAAGTCTACTTAATAATTATTGCAAGCTATGAAGAGATTCCAACTCAATAATAATAAGTAGCATGAAACATAAACATAAGCAACATTGCAATGCTCATAAGAATGTATGATATAGTGGTATCTCGCTCGCCTTTGTTTGTAGAGAACAACATAAATGCCAAGGCACCTCTAAAGTTCAAGTGAAGAATAGAAGTAAAGATATCAGAGATACAAGCATCAAAGTCATGACATAATTAACCAAATTTTGAGACAAGCACATTACACTAAGAATGACGACTATGCTCTCAAGAAGGTGCTCATAGAATAAGCGGTGACTCAACAAGGAAATGAAAAGGTTTTGAAAAGTTTGAAAGGCTTCCAAATGCTGAAAGTATGGTACTCATTAGCTTTGAGCTCTCATTGCCCCTATCATAGGCATCTTTACATGGTTAAGGTGAAAGTGAGGTCCAATATAAGTTATATGCTTGACATACCATAAACTGGAAATCTCATGTCCCTTGAGTATGAGGGCCGCTCCTCATGCTACTCAACTTTAGTTACTTGTAAGTTCTTGTCATAGTAAATACATGCGTATCATAGAGAACCGCCCACGGGGTACCCCTTTCACAGGATACATGAGCTATCCCATAATCAAAATGACAATGCAAGCAGACAATGAGCATCTCAACAATCTCTTATTTACCATGGGAAAATGGTGCTTTTTTCTCTCTTTCCTCTTTTCAATATGTCTCTTTTTTTATAAGAAGAAAGCTTCATAGATTGCTCATTATGGTTATGCTGCAAGTTTCCACCATGATTAGGCACGGCTTAGGCTAGCAGCCCAGGCGTTTCTCTAACACATATACATAACTCCATGGACTTACAAGCTCCCCTTTTATTTCACACCGACGACATACGCAAACAAAAGAGCATGATATCAACTAGGTATAATATTTATAGGTGTTGAAAGCGTTCCCCGTGACAACACGGTTCCGCTAACTCCCAGCCTATAATTTTCAAGCATATAACTTTCATGGATAGTCACAATGGTTCAGGTTTATTAAGTGCAAGAAATAAAGTGTTCCATCAAGTTCGTGAGAGCTTTACTAACTAGTTTTCCCATAACAAGAAAACATTTTATTTGGAATAAAACAAGGCATAATGAATATGCATGGAATTAGCAAATGATGCTAGTAGGTAGGTATGGTGGACACTTTTGACAATATTGGTTTTGGGGAGTTGGATGCACAAGTAGAGCTCATACTCAGTGCAAGTGAAGGCTAGCAATAGAGAGGGAGCGACAAACGAGAGAGCAATAACTGTCATAATCAGGCTTGCACCAAAAAAAGACTAATTATGGCATGAAAATGATACAAGAACTCTGAGGCAAAATAAATCATCGAGTCTTACTGACTATTGTTCAGTCATATGCACGCGTGAGCATGTGCCAAGTCGATTCAAATGAAACATTCAGAGGAGGATACCATAATATCATACCAATTTATGAATAGAACAATGCAAGCAAACATTCATATGACATGCTACAAAATATTAGCAAGCTGGAGCTAATCATAAGAGATCAAGAACTACTAAGCATCCATAAATAACATACACCTTACATGAACAGACTAAGCATGCCCACAATGATGAGTATATGTACAAAAATGAAAATAAATAAAGTTCGTTACCAGCCTCTTACCACACCTCAAGTTGTCTTAATCTTCATTATTGCCCTTCACTTGTGTGGCTTGAATAATAAAATGAAACCGAACTCCACTGAGGACTGCTGAACTGTAGAGGTCCCAACCTTTAATAAGGTATAGATCCCCGCGTTTACAATGCTAGTCCCTGGATCAATTGCTAGCATCTACAGTTAAGATGTAATATCAAAAAACAAAGGTCATAATACAAATTTATAACCAGGAATAAAATAATTCATTACATCTTACATAGCTCATTTGGCTATCTCATTACAATGCAGCAGAAATATCTATAAAGCATGGAGTCCTTCATCTTCAAAGTGCCATAGGCAATCATGTTGGTTGTAGACTTGTAATCCTATTCAACACACTTCACTAACATCAAACAAACCTGCAACATAATAAGTTGCAGCCACAAGGGTCAATACATTTGAATTGTATTGGCAAGTTTCACTACTATGTAGAAATAAGTGAATCCTATCATTACATGCTTATTTGGCTAAGTAGGGTTTAGGCTCATTTGCAGAAAGCAATATAGTTTTATCCTATCTTTTCAAAATAGTTTCGATCTTTTGAAAATCTTTATGAACTCCTTGGAAAACTCCAAGTACTTCAATTCCCTTGTTGTCACCATCAACTTTTACTTTGAGAAATTGGAATGCTGAGATCTTCCATAGCTTCAGGCCTTAGTTGCTCAGAGTTGTCTGTCGTGGTATTGCACGGCAGATGCTACTGGGGGTAGCTTACGTAGAGTGAGCAGGGCGACGTAGGAGAATCCGGGAGCGAGATTGGCACACGATGTACCCAGGTTCACGTCCCCTCGGTGGAGGATCGCTACGTACTGCTATCAATCCAGTATATGATCATAGATTGGTTTACATGGGAGCCGCCGTAGGCGAAGGGAGACTAGATCTAATCTAATGTGTGAGAGGATGCAATATGACCTGAGGGAGGATGCCCCGTGGGGGTGCCCCTGGTGGCTTTATATATGCAGCCAGTTAGGGTTTACAAGGGTTTTGGTGGGCTACGTATTGAAGTCGCCGTCTTGGGCCTCCAGTCGGCGCCACTCGTCTGGGTCCAAGATGTCGCCAGTATTAAGTAGTCGACCCTTCTGGGATCGGCGATCCAGCTGGCGATTCCGCCTCGTGGGTATACCCCGATTGGTATTCCCCCATCAGTAGTCCCCGAGCGCGTTGTCGATCCGACGCGGGCTTGAGGCAGGGCGCATAGAGTCTTGATGATGGGTCGCGGCGAATCGGCGACGAGCTCCTGAACAGAAAAAAGAACCGTGAAACGAGAAGCGGTCGGCGTGAGCCAGTCGGTGATGGCCAGTTGGCGAAAGACGCAGGATGTATGATAAGCCGCCATTGCGGCGAGTCCCTGAACGTGGAGCATGTCGAGGTCGAGCGACCGACGAGTGCCGAGTCCCTCGAGCGCGCAGAGTGGCGAGGTTGGGCGACCGGCGAGTGGCGCTGTCTGTAGTGCGCCGAGTCCCCGAGCGCGTTGAGTACGCCGAGCGCATTGAGTACGCAGGGGCGAGTCCACGGTGGCGAGTCCCCGAGCGCGTTGTGTACGCGAGTGGAGAGTCCGCGGTGGCGAATCCCCGAGCATGTTGAGTACGCGAGGGCGAGTCCGTGGTGGAGAGTCCCCGAGCGCGTTGAGTACGCGAGGGCGAGTCCGCGGTGGAGAGTCCCCGAGCGCGTGGAGTACGCGAGGGCGAGTCCGCTGTGGAGAGTCCCCGAGCGCGTGGAGTACGCGAGGGCGAGTCCGCGGTAGAGATTCCCCGAGCGTGTCGAGTACGCGAGGGTGAGTCCGCGGT
Organism: Avena insularis; assembly: GCA_023614405.1. Classification (NCBI taxonomy): domain Eukaryota; kingdom Viridiplantae; phylum Streptophyta; class Magnoliopsida; order Poales; family Poaceae; genus Avena; species Avena insularis. Next base: position 300,762,043 of record CM042693.1, on the reverse strand, counting down.
GGAGAGTCCCCGAGCGCGTGGAGTACGCGAGGGCGAGTCCACGGTGGAGAGTCCCCGAGCGTGTTGAGTACTCAAGGAGAGTCGCATGGCGAGTCCCCGGCGTGTTAATCTGTGAGGCGAGTCCGCGGTGGCGAGTCCCCGAGCGTGTTGAGTACGTGAGGGCGAGTGTCCGCGGCGGCAAGTCCCCGAGCGTGTTATGCGAGGGCGAGTCTGCGGTGGCGAGTCCCCGAGCGTGTTACGCGAGGGCGAGTGTCTGCGGCGTAGTCCTGGCGTGTTGAGTCTGCGGCGAGTCCACGGTGGCGTAGTACGCGGCAGCCGATCGTGGAACCACGCGTACACGCAGCATGCCTAGGAGTAGTCCCCGAGGCTCGAGTTGGCTTGTAGAGGCGACTTGAGGCTCTTTAGAGATGCATATTCTGAAAATAGTAGTGGTTGTTGCCGAGCATGGCGAGTGGCGAGGTCGAGCGAGTCCGCGAGGGGAGATTCCTCGAGCATGGCGAGTCCGCGATGATTGCGAGTGCGCGAGAGGAGAGTCCTCGAGTGTGGCGAGTCCGCGAGGGGAGAGTCCCCGAATGTGGCGAGTCCGCGATGATTGCGAGTCCGCGATGGAAGAGTCCCCGAGTGTGGCGAGTCCGCGATGATTGTGAGTCCGCGAATGTGGCGAGTCCGTGATGATTGCGTGTCCGCGAGGGGAGAGTCCCCGAATGTGGCGAGTCCGCGATGATTGCGAGTCCGTGAATGTGGCGAGTCCGCGATGATGTTGATTACGCTTTTTTTGTTAGCGAGTCTCTCGTCTTGGCCCGGGGGGCCAGTCGCACGACGACTCCAAAGATGGCTCTCGACTTGGCGTTTTTCCTGGACGATCCGAGGCTCGGTTTGCGAGTCCTCGTCCGCAGTACTTGGTCATGCGAGTCGCACTGTCTAAGGTTGAGGAGGACGTGGTGCTGTTTGTGTAGCACTACCATTTGTCTTGGCCTGGAAGGCCAGTCGAGCAAGGCGACTCCAATGATGGCTCTCGCTTAACGTTTTTCGTGGACGATCCGAGGCTCGGTTTGCGAGTCCTCGTCCGCACTACTTGGCCATTGCGAGTCGCTCTTTCAAAGGTTGACAAAGGTGAATTGACTTTTCCCGGGGGGGAAGAGAAGCCTAGTGGTGAGTCCATGCAGCATGGCATATGACCCTCTCTGGCGACTCGGACGATGAAGGTCCCTTAGTAGGCATGGCGTATGCATTCGACGTAGCCGGAAAGGGTCGACACGGCGGACACGGGGTCGACGCGGCGGACGTATGGTCGCTCTTTGGCGAAGTCGACGCGGTGGACACGGGGTCGACGCGGCGGACGGGGGTCGCGCTATGGCGAAGTCGACGCGGAGGACACGGGGTCGACGCGGCGGTCGGAGGTCGCGCTATGGCGAAGTCGACGCGGTGGACACGGGGTCTACGCAGCGGACGGAGGTCGCGCTATGGCGAAGTCGACGCGGTGGACACGGGGTCGACACGGCGGACGGGGGTCGCGCTATGGCGGCATCGACGCGACGGAGGTCGCGCGAATCGACGCGGCCACGCTCGGATATGGAGGTCGGCGGCGAAGCGAATCCATCTGGGCGAGTCCCCGAGCCTAGCGAGTCCGCGTTTAAGCGTGTCCGCGTTTAGGCAAGTTCTGAAGCATGGAGAGTCGGCGAGCCGGTAAAATGAAGAGTCGGCGATGGGCGAGGCCGCAAGGGCGAGGTCACGATGACGATCCCGCTGCAGGCGAGTCCGCGCTGGACGAGTCCGCGGCAAGTGAGTCCTCGAGTCTAGCGAGTCCGCGTTTTGGCGAGTTCCGGAGCATGGCGAGTTTGTGGCGGACGAGTCGCCGAGCACGACGAATATGCGGCGGGTGAGTCACCGAGCCTAGCGAGTCCGCGTTTAGGCGAGTTCCGGAGCATGGCGAGTCACCAAATCTGGCAACTGACGAGTCGTAGCAAGCCGAGTCACGGATATAGAGGTCGGCGGGTCGCAGGCACAGAAACCGTCGAGTGGCGCATATATTCCAAACAAATATGTAAATAATTAGATTTATACAAAATAAATAATTTGTATAGAAATCGATGTGAGAAGGATTAAATTAAATAGGAAAAACTCATCATGATCGCATCATGTAATCGAACGTGCTTCTCTGCTATGTGGGGCAAGTTCAGCTCGAGGCATGAATCAGACTCGATTGTCTCTGTCGCCGTTCGTCAGACATGGTGCAGATTGCATGCGCGAGGCCGCGTGTGGACTGCGCTTACTCCGATTCTACGGACCGGCGTCATGTTCCGATCCGGTCTGGCATCAGTGATTCAATTCTCCAAACCGTCCATACATGTCAACATCAGGCATGTATTATATTAGATCCAAATAAATAATAAAAGTAATCAATGAGAAGGGGAGTGAACGGATTGAATAGAAATTTCAGCAGCGTATGCAGCCAATCGAAGACGTATACATATGACGAGCTTCAGCAGCGTGCTATGTTGAGCAACGATTCGCCGGAACCAGCTCCATGCGATCTAGCCGGTATTGATGAGCGAGGGATCCCGCCCGAATTATCACCCTCTAAGCACCGCTAGCCCCACGGTGGGCGCCAACTGTCGTGGTATTGCACGGCAGATGCTACTGGGGGTAGCTTACGTAGAGGGAGCAGGGCGACGTAGGAGAATCCGGGAGCGAGATTGGCACACGATATACCCAGGTTCACGTCCCCTCGGTGGAGGATCGCTACGTCCTGCTATCAATCCAGTATATGATCATAGATTGGTTTACATGGGAGCCGTGGCGGGAGACTAGATCTAATCTAATGTGTGAGAGGATGCAATATGACCTGAGGGAGGATGCCCCGTGGGGGTGCCCCTGGTGGCTTTATATATGCAGCCAGTTAGGGTTTACAAGGGTTTTGGTGGGCTACGCATTGAAGTCGCCGTCTTGGGCCTCCAGCCGGCGCCACTCGTCTAGGTCCAAGATCGCCCGCCAGATTCATGAAGTCGACCACTCTAGGATCGGCGATCCAGCTGGCGATTCCGCCTCGTGGGTATACCCCGATTGGTATTCCCCCATCATTGTCCGTAACCGGGGACACGACTACGTACTTAAAATTTGATCTTCTGCAAAAGTTATACACTTTACCCACATGACACAATCTCGTCTTGATGCCACCAGTGGCCGCTGGATAAGTACTCACCAAAATGGAGTACCGGCAGATCGAGAATGTGACAAAGTCTTTCCATAGGAGTCCTCCCAATACACAATGCTAGCTTCATCTTCAAAGTGCCACAGGCAATCATGTTGGTTGTAGACTTGTAATCCTAATCAACACACTTCACTAACATCAAACAAACCTGCAACATAATAAGTTGCAGCCACAAGGGTCAATACATTTGAATTGTATTGGCAAGTTTCACTACTATGTAGAAATAAGTGGATCCTATCAATACATGCATATTTGGCTAAGTAGGGTTTAGGCTCATTTGCAGAAAGCAATATAGTTTTATCCTATCTTTTCAAAAATAGTTTTGATCTTTTGACAATCTTTCTGAACTCCTTGGAAAATTCCAAGTGCTTCTAATCCCTTGTTGACTCCATCAAGTTTTACTTTGAGAAATTGGAATGTCGAGATCTTTCATAGCTTCAGGCCTTAGTTGCTCAGAGTTGTCCGTAACCGGGGACACGGCTAAGTACTTAGAATTTGATCTTCTGCAAAAGTTGTACACTTTACCCACATGACACAATCTCGTCTTGACGCCACCAGTGGCCGCTGGATAAGTACTCACCAAATGGAGTACCGGCAGATCGAGAATGTGACAAAGTCTTTCTATAGAAGTCCTCCCAATACACAATGCTAGCTTGTCTACCAGGAACTAATGTATGGATAAATTTCCAATACACGAATCCCGTTAACCTGAGTAAATGCAAGGGTCTTCTACTATGTAGTTGACTAAGCTAGAGCCCATTTAGCATGTGGCTGTACACGGAAGCCACTGTACGAGAAACATGTTCAATCTCTAAGTCCCTGGGTTGTTTTCTTCTAGTGCACATACAAAAAGATAGCCATATAAACATGGTTACCTTTGTTGCCACCTTGTCCAAAATTGAGTATCCTCATTCCACCCAGGTGGTTCATTGAGTACTTGTTTTATTATATAAAACATATATTTTTTCCAATGCTTCATATATTCATAACATGGTATTCCACCCCAAGTCTATAGCAGGGCTAAGCATACTACAACTACAATGTTTTCACTAAGGAAGATATAAGGATATCCTAATAGGATATATCATAGCAAAGTAATATAATAGTCCTATCATGCATACTACAAAAATCCACTAAGTGTAATGAAAATAGTAGGACATGGATGATAGTGTCACTTGCCTTTTTAGTAGAAAATATTGGTTCACTCCTTGATCTTGCAACAATCACACTCTTCAAATTTTACTACAATTCAATCAAGAAAGCACATATTCAAACTAACATTCAAACAACTCACCACATGAAATGATAAAAACAAAGGAATGCATGCAAGCATGCAAAAGATTGTTTTATTTGGAAATGTGGTTTCTAGTAGGCTCTAAGCATTTTAAAGCTCCTATTGGTCATTTACAAAAGTGGTAAAACAATTTAAATTTAGGTTGGTGAAAATGGCCATTTAAATCATTTTTGTTTTGCCAAAATGTTTTATATCAAAGTATTATTTTGTAATGTTGGTCAAATATATTTTTAAACACAAATGTTAGTGTTTATGGTCATAGTGTTTAATACTAATCCATTTGCAAAAGGTTTCATCTAAATTACATTTTTAAAAAGCATTATTTTTATTCGCTAGAAATGCCTTTAACCAAGTAATAATTTACTAAGGTTCATCAAATATGTTTTCAAATCCCAAAACTTGGTGTTTAGGGTCAGAGAGTTTAAATCACATCATTTTCCAAAAGGTTTTACTTTAAAAGCATTTTTAAACCATAATCAATATTTTTATTTAGCTAGAAATGCTTTTATTCAAAGATTTAATTCCTAAGTGTCACCAATATAATTTTAAATCTACAAGTTGGTTTGTATGGTCAGTAGGTTCAAAACAATCTATTTACAAAAGATTTTACCCTAAAAACAATTTTAGAATACATTTTATATTCAAAATATGCCTAAGCAAGTTTCTGCAAAACAACTAATTTTACAGAAGCAATTCATTAAAAAAAGTGCATGGTTGCAAAGTACTCTTTTTGATGATTCTAGTGATATAAAATTTGGACGTGTGGATTTAAAGTTTTGATTTTTTCAAATCTAACATCTAATAGACATGTTTTCTATTTTTAAAACCAAACTCAGGCCACGTGTCTTGTTCTGATTCGCTAATACCGGTTCGCGTGGATCAGCTAACGTGGAGCATTAGATCTAATGTTAATCGTGCGGCACAAAAGTAACGTAACATTTCGTTTAAGTTATTCTATCGTGTCCATCAGATCATCATCCAACGGCTCCTAGCACTTAACCAAAGACGGGCGGCGCTGGCGCGACGGCGAGCGGCGGAGGCGCTCTGTCTACGGCGTTGTGACGGCTACAGGAAGCAAGGGAGAGAACATGGAGCGTTACCAGATTCGCAGTGTCGCGCTGATGCTCAAGGTGGTCTCTGTCGGCCAAGGGGCGCACGGGTTCTAGAGGGATTGCTCGCCGGAGTCCGTGGCATCGTCAGGCGTCTCTGTTTGTCGACGAAGGCGAGGCTACATATCATGCCGAGGCAAACAGGAGGGGGCGTTAGACGCGGGCGAGTGTGGTGATCACGGGAGCATCATCGAGAGGGATAGGGGTGGACGGTACTTACGGGGAGGGGTCGCCGGAGAAGTGGCAGACGACGACGGTGTTCGGAGGTGGTCCTTGCCGACGTTCTGAAGCGCGCGCGAGCGTGTGAGTGGTACTGGGAGAAGCACAAGAAGATGGGGAGAAGGCTCGTGTGTACTGGGAGGCAAGGGGAGGTCGGACGATGCCGGATTTCGCCGGAAAGGCTCGTCGGAGCAGAAGGTTTGCAGCGGCCAATTGGGACAGCCCGGTGGCAGAGAGTGGACGACATCTGTGGGAAAAGAGAGAGGAGGGCGAGGCGTATAAGGGTGCATGGTCTCTGGAGGAATTAACTTTGCCATTTACTCGAATTTACCAGGATTAAATCACGGCAGAACAGCGAGGTGTGATGGAGGGAAACGTCCGCAAGGTTGATGACGATGTCTAGCGGAGTGGGGCCTGGCTATCTGCGAGAGAGAGAGAGAGAGAGAGAGAGAGAGAGAGAGAGAGAGAGAGCGTGTGGGGTCGCAGCGTCAGTGACCTAGAGGGTGCAGACGCGAGTGAGAAAGAATAGAGGCAGAGGGGTTCCCGGGTGGGCTCTTGCTGGGCTAGACTGGGCCTGTTAGTGGGTTGGGTTCGTTTCCCTTTTTTTATTTAGAATCTTTTTATTTTTCCTTTTCTGTTTTGATTTTTGTTCAAATAATTCAAACACCATTTGAATTCAAACCTTTACCAAACTTTGAGTATATTTTTAATACTATTTATTAACATATTCCAAAGTCCATTTTTAGAATATTTCTTTAATTCTTTTAGGGTCCATTATTAATTTTAAAAATAGACATTTATCATTATTTCAAATAGGTTTTAAAACTCTATTTGAATTCTAAATTTTACCAAAACTTTTTCAGTAGGTTTTATTTAAAAATAATTCACTTTGAATTATTATTTAAAGTACTTTAATATATTTTAATGTTCATTTAAATTGGGAAATGTCTTTACTTAAATAAAATTGGATATTAATAAATCCTTATGATTTTATTTAAATAATCCTTTACTCTTTTTATTAAACAAAAAATCTTTCATTTCATTTGTTTGGCCAAGATTTAATTTGGCTTTTGAAATAGTACTTATTTATTTATTTCTTCCTTGCTCATAAAATCCATATCTTTTTATTTAAAGATCCAAAAATGGTGATTCTAACTTGTATGATTTTATTTAATATTTGTTATCTTTTTAAATCCCTTTTCATTCAAAGTTTGTTCAAGATGGGTCTTTGATGTTTCTAATTGGAATCAAAAAGTTTCTTTTCACCCTAAATTTCATCAATTATTTATTTTGTTTATTTATTTTTCACATTTCAAAATTTGGAAATTTTGGGGATGTGACATGAACCCTGCAAAGAACTTCACAAAACCAAAGAAGAACAACAAATATTTTTGGTGTTTTCGATTTTTAAAGCAAGCACACAAAACAATAAAACAAAGCAAAATCTTTTTGGATTTTTCTTTAAGGCAAACTAAAGCTAAAATCAAAGAAACAAACAAAGAGAAACATCGAAAATATTTTTGGTCTTTTTGTGTTTTGAGAAAGCAGAAACAAAAACCAAAAAGAAAGCGAAACATGGATATATAAAGAACCGACAAAACATGATATATAGATGAGTGTGATGTCGGTGTACCTCCCCCAAGCTTAGGCCTTTGGCCTAAGTGGGGCTCAATCCCAAGGTGACCAAGAAGGTGCACCTCTGTAGTATGACAAAGAGGCCCCTTTGTCCTGGTACGAGCTCGAGGACGCCCCTGTGTAGTGAATAGAGTGGTCATAAGAGGGCGTGTACCCCTTGTAGCGTCCGTGGAAACCACGAATGCGTAGCTACTCGTCCATCTCCTCCTCAGAGCATGACCAAGGTCCCTAACAAATACTGACAAAGTGGTTTGGGGCAAAGGAATTTCTCTCTCTCTTCCCCGTCAGTAAACATCATCCTGTAAACCAAATTCTCAAGGGTAGATCTAGTAGTGACAAAGTGATGCGCTTTCATGGTAGCAAGATCAAGCCTCAGAGGATCCAAAATTCTATCATTTGGATCAACAGAAAGTTCTAAGGCAGCAACTACACGTGCAACAATAATACCCCCACAAATGGGTCCTCTAGCAGCTAAGCGACGAGCAATGAGAGAAGCAAGATTATACCTGGTTTCATTGTTGAGTGCAGCAGCTAGAAAGGCCAAGCGATAGTGGAAATATTGGTAGTGTTCTCCCTACCAAGAATACTAGTGGCAAGATAATAAGCAAAATATCTGATAGCTGGGAGTTGAATATTTCTTATATTTCCGCGCTGGGCTCTGCGGTCATCATAATTAGTCATCCCGCGGTGGAGCTCCAACAAATTAGTGGGTTGAGCTGGAATCTTCTTCACCGTTCCAACCATGCCAATACCCAAAATTTCACAAAATTTCTTCAATCTCATGGTGAAGGGCCTGTTATATATTTTAAATGACACCTCCGACCTGAAAGGATTATTAGTAAAAGATAAGCTCTCCACAAAAGTTTTGGTGAGCATAGCATATTGCTCACTCTCATCTTGCATATAACTAGTTATACCAACCCTCCGAACCAAGGTTAGGAAATCATTGAGAATCCTAGCTGCAAAAGGTAAAATAAGGGAAGGTAGAAGGTGTGTACCCTCATCTCCCTCGTTGCCAAACGCGGTGTAATGAGATCCTCATTGTATGATGGCCTAGCTCGGGAGGATGATCTTGAAGCCCTTGTCCTCCTAGGTGCATCACTCTCAAACACTTCTCCAAAGGTGTGGTTGTCCATGACTCTTTTTTTCTGAAATTTTTAGACAATCATCAAACCAAGTAATTTCCAAGTTGATAAATGATGAGGTACTACTATAGGAACTTGCTAGAGGGCTAAACATGCATCAAAATGAAATCTCTAAGCATAGAACAAGAATGCAATCTCACACAACCTGACACCTATAGTAGCAAAATACTCAAGATACAATCTACTAATCAAAAATCTAATTGGACAAGCGGAGGAGGCACATACCAAGGAGCAATCCCTCCAAAAATCAGCAGCAAAGATGGGTTGAGCAAGGAGGTCGAAAATCGGGAGCAAGAACAGCAGGAACTCGAGCTTGAGAAAGTTTTCTGGTGATTTTGGGGAGAGAGAAAGTGGCTGGAAGGAGGCAAATGGAGGGCCAGATGGGCCCCATCCAGCCAGGCGTGCCACAGGGATGGCCGCGCCACCAGGGGTGTGCTGGCACAGTGGGTCCCCTGGACACTCTAGGTGTCCTCTGCCCCCTTTTGAGGAAAATTTAATATGAATTTTCTGGGATTTTTCAGGAAACTTTATTTTTGGCCAATTTCCAGGTTATGAAAATTTATTTTCTCGTAGAAAAAGATTTTTTAGAAGAAGCAAAAATCAAACCAAAACCAAGACTACAGAAGTTCTAAGACACTCTAACAAACAAACAACTAGCAAAACTAAAGCTAACAAGAGAAAAAGCAAAGACTAGGAAGGAGAAAAATAAATTGAGCAAGTATAACCATTGTGAAAGCATTGTTTTGTTCATTAAAATCCCTTTGTTAACAAGGTTGATCAAGTCTTGTTAGCAAAACAATCTTATATGAAGCAAAACTTTGCATTTCACTAAATGATTATGTTACCTCAAACTTGATAGCAATAGTCCCAATCATAATAGTTCCAAAACTTTCTTGTGGAATGGGACAATATATTTCTCCAACTTTGATGCTCTCAATATTTTCAATGGAATTCAGGCAATAGGTCTTACCAATCTTCTTAGGGAAATAGATAGTATGCTCTTTGTCATTAATATTAAAAGTTACTTTTCCTTGATTACAATTGATGACAACACCTGCAGTATTAAGAAAAGGTCTCCCAAGAATAATAGACATATTATCATCTTCAGACATTTCAAGCACAACAAAATCAGTTAAAACCAAGTAATTATGAGCTACTTGAACATGAACATCCTCACATATACCAACAAGAATAGTAGTTGACTTATCAGCCATTTGCAAAGATATATCAGTTGGTATCAACTTTTCTAGCTGGAGTTTCTTGTAGAGAGAAAAAGGCATAACACTAACTCTAGCTCCCAAATCACATAAAGCAGTTCTAACATAATTATTCTTAATAGAGCAAGGAATAGTAGGTATACCTGGATCACCAAGTTTCTTTGGAACCTTACCATTGAAGGAATAATTAGCAAGTAAAGTAGAAATTTCCTCATTAGGAATCTTCCTTTTATTAGAGACAATATCCTTCATATACTTTGAATAAGGAGGCAACTTAATAGCATCCGTCAAAGGAATTTGCAAAAATAAAGGTTTCATCCACTCACAAAACTTGTTGTAGTGTTCTTCCTCCTTTGACTTGTGTTTCTTATTGGGAAAAGGAATAGGTTTCTGCACCCAAGGTTCTCTTTCACTACCATGTTTATTAGCAATAAAATCTTCCTTAGTGTACCTAGTGTTCTTAGTGTGCTTCTCAGGTTCTTCCTCAACTTCTTCCTTATCAGGAGCATCATTGTTATTATTACCACTCTCAATTTTAGCATCATAGACAGATATACTATTAGGGTCTACAACAGGTTCAGGTGGTTCCTCAACTATTTTGTGTTTCTTTTTCTTTCTCTTATGAGGACTACCACTACTTTCACCTTGTTGAGAATCCTGCTCAATTATTTTAGGGTGTCCTTCAGGATATAAAGTATCTTGAGTGGCTATACCGCTCCTAGTTCTAATTCCATAAGCATGTTTATCTCCAGAAGCATTAACTAGCATATCTTTTTGTACCTTAGCAAGCTGATCAATTTGAGTTTGAACCATTTGAAAGTGTTTACAAAGCATTTTAACATCATTAGCAGTTCTTTCCACAATATCCTTCAACTCATTAATAGCTCTAGGTTTTTCCAATAAATGATTCTGAACTTGTTTATTAAAATTACCTTGTTTAACAATAAAAATGTCAAGTTCCTCTAAGCATTGATCAGGAGGCTTACCATATGGAATATCACCTTCATCAAAGTGTTGGAGAGAGTGTACCTTAATAGTAGATGAGTGGGTAATTGGCTTACATAATTCTTCTATAGGAGGTAGAGTGTTCATATCTTCAGTTCTAATGCCTTTCTCCTTAAGACATTTCTTAGCTTCTTTCATCACTTCATCATTTAATGCAATCATTCCCCTCTTCTTTGGTGTTGGTGTTGGAGCGGGTTTAGGCACAATTGGTTCAGGAGTAATGGCCTCAAGTGTATTTAGCTTAGTTGAAGTCTAATAATCATAATTCTTTCTTATTTTAGCCATTAATTCTTCAGCATATATAGAAGTTCTTTTCCTAAAAACACAATTAGCAAAACTATCTAGGTACGTCCTAGAATAATCAGTTAGTCCATTATAATAAATATCAAGAAGCTCATTTTTAGGTAATGGACATCCAGGATGTGCATGAATCAAGGAACAAAACCTTGTCCATGACTCAGGCAATTTCTCTTCTTCTCCTTGTTTAAAATCAAAAGTTTACGCAAGCGACATGTCTAGCACTAGGAGGAAAATATTTCTGGAAGAAAGAAGCAATCAAACAATCAGGGCTATCAATGGATCTAGGAGGTAATATATTAAACCAAGCTTTAGCTTCACCTTTTAGTTAAAAGGGGAAGATCTTAGTAACAAAGTACTTGCGCATCTTAAAATCATCGGAGAATAAGACACTCATAGTGGAAAGCTCATTCATATGTGCCACAACACTCTCACTCTCAGTCCCACAAAAAGGTTCTTTCTCAACAATGTCTATATAGGATAGATCAAGAGAGAAATCACAATCTTCATCTTTAATATCTATGAGAGAAGTGACAAACTTATCATCAGAAGAAAGTTTAGGAATAATGGTATGTCTCTCAAGGAGACTCCTAATAGCACTAGCACCATGTGTGTTTTGGCAGTCAGGCCCTAGTGACAAGCATTAAGAACAACAAGTTACAACAAAGTCAAATAGCACTAATAGAGATACTAGGCACCTTGCCCTAACAATCTTATTCTATTACATGATAGAACTCATCCAATCTGTACCATCCCCATAGCCTACATCGGGGGATTACTCACTCATGGATGAGGGAAACATGGATGGTTGATGGAGAGGCATTGGTGATGATGATGGCGATGATCCTCTCCAAATTCCCTATCTCGTCAAGGGTGCCAGAACGGAGTTTCTGGTTCCGAATCACGGTTTCTGGTGGTGGCGGTGCCCGCGAACTCTTTTTGGAAAAACGTCGACCCCCCCTGAGTTTTAAGGTCAGAAGGCAACTTATAGGCGAAGAGGGAGGCCGAGGGGGTGCCTGAGGCGTCCACAACCCCTCCAGGCGTGGCCAGGCCTGGCCCGCGCGGCAGGGGGTGTGGGCCCCCGAGATCCCCACTCCGTCTCGTATTATGGCTCCGTGAGTCTTCTGGTGAAATAGGATTTTTGGCATATTTTCCGGGATTTTTCCTGATAGTTGATTTTCTGCACAAAAACTAGACACCAATGTAATTCTGCTGAAAACAGCGTCAGTCCGTGTTAGTTGTATCCAAATCACACAAGTTCAGAGGAGAAACAATAGCAAAATTGTTCGGGAAAGTAGATACGTTTTGGACGTATTAGTATGCACTCGGGAGAATAGGGTTAGCCTTTTGTGGTGTCGGTGAGTTGCGTGCTTCCACATACGAGGTGAGGCCTTGTGTGGAGATGGGTGAGCATCGAGCCACCACATCTCAAGGTGAGCCATTTGTGGCGTTCAGAGAGCATTGCGCCATCGTAGCTCTCCAACGGATACGTAGCTTCTTTGGAAGTGAACTTCGGGAAACAAAATCTTCGTCTCTGCGTCCATCGGTTATCTCACAACCGAGACCTTTTACTTATGCACTTTACTTTGTGATAGCCATCGTGCTTGAAGTATTTATATCTTGCTATCACCTTGTTGCTTGTATTGCTTAGCATAGATTGTTGGTGCACTTAGGTGAACCTAGTGGTTATGTTTTATGCTCAACAAATTAAACATTAGTTTTATTCTGCATTTACTTGAGCCTAAACCGTAATATTTCTAAAAGCCTATTCCCCCCTCTAGGCGACGTCCATTGCACTTTCAATGGTTTTCTAAGATGCTCCAACGCTATGTCGGACGAGATTGACTACCGGGATTGTCGTGGTGGTGGCACGGCAGATGCCATGGGTAGGCTTAAGTTAAATGAATGTGTGCTTGTGGTCACGGGAGGAGTGCAGTCGAGCCATGCGAAGAACAAGAATAACTCTCCAGACTTAGCAATTCGATTGATACCCCAAAGATTACAAGTGCTCCTTGAGCTGTATAAGCTAGAGTTCACAGCACTAGTTCCCTACTTGGTCCAACCTCCTTCTACTACTGCTATGCCTTCCCTTATATAGGCAGTTCTAGCTAGCTTATACCCCTTTGGGTTCTAGGGTTTACTGTTTGGATCTTGGTCCCTACAATGTGGGATGGGTCATGGGCTTGCCCTAAGCCAGAGGCCCGGTCCATAAAGCTTGACAGCTAACGGTCTTCTGGTACGCTGCTTATTGTTCCTTTTGGCGTCATGCTGTTACTTTTCACGTTAGCGTATGCTTTGGGCGTCACCCGACTCCTTTTGTGTCACCCGGCATCGCCCTTCTCTTTTGACCATGCTTTACCATGGTCCATCCTGAACCTTACTCGGAAAGGTCCCACGCGTCCTTCTTGACTCGGCCCTTCCTCGGTCGACTCGGCTCGTCGGTTCCTGCAAGGGTTACAACTTTGTCCTATGCGGCCCGACATAGTTTGCATGTCGGATTTCATGCTATCTTACCCGGCCATCCTTACTCGGCCTGGTTCGTTCTTTACTCGGAGCCAACCCAGCTGCGCTATGTTTCCCCTCTCGTGACCCTACCGGTGGTTATCCCCCCGATAGGGATGAGCCTAACTTGGACAAAACATCAGCTGCTTCGTTGTCCGCCCAAGGTATATGATGGAACTCACACCCGTCAAAGTATCCCGAAATATTCTAGACATGGAAATGGTATAGTGCCATGTTTGCATCTAAAGCGTCCCAATGACCAGACACTTGATGGAACTCACACCCTCTCGTGACCCTACCGGGGGTTATCACCCCGACATTAGTCCCCGAAGCTGGTGAGGTCTAGCAGTTCAAGCTGTTAGGCGTCTCCAGGTTCCTTTTGTGTGAGTGGAACTTAGTTTTTGTCTTTATCTGTCGCAATTTCGCACCTTGCCGGATCAGTCTGACAATTTCTGGGTCGACTCTTTGACTTCATGGCTCATTCTTGCCTCGAGCCGAGTTATTTTGGCCAATTCCGAGTCATTTTCGGTGCGCTTCAGTCACTGACAGCTGGTAATCATGATTACTTGCCTCAATTTCTGTTCCAACCTCTGGCGGCACAGTGACGGCTGCGCAGTTGTTCCCCGTCACTGTGGCAGTCCCATCGACCTACGCCTTTGTCCTTCTAGTCATGACGTGGCACGGGATTTTTCGTGTATCCTTGGCTACGTGGCGCTTGCTGACTGGCTTTCCCGACCTGGTACACGGACACACGCTGGCTGCACGGCACAGATAGATCCCACGACCGGGGTTTTTACTGCCCTTAAGTAGGGGTTGGGGGTTTCCACTTCCCCAACGCCCGTTCAGTTTTCCCTTGCCCTATCTTCTTCCTTGCGCCCGCAAAATCGAACTGTAGGGGTTCGTAGCATGGAAAACAAAATTTTTCTACCGCATGCAAACAAACAAGCCAAGATCTATCTACTAGATTGTAGCAACAAGTCGATAGAGGAACTCACCCTCGAAGATTCCAAAGCGGTTAACGAGAGTAGATTCTCGTGGGTGATGTAGTCGTACTCTTGCCGATCTCAAGATCGTGTAGACGATCCTTCCAGCTGCCATGCGTTCAGCGGCCTTCGTAATCGATCGCTCGATTTTCGATGAATACCTTCCTCTCCTTGTTCCAGCAGGCAGCGGAGGTTGTAGCACTCCTCGTGATTCCGTGACGACGACGTGGTACCGGAAGTAGAGGGAGATCTCAGGGCTTCGCCTTAAGCGAGTATGGTGGACTATGAGAGAGGCCTTGGCGATCTAGGGTTTAGAGGCACCAAGGGAGGAGGCTAGGCCGGCGGCTAGGGCTTGGGGAGAGCCCCAACTCGGCGGCTAGGGCATACCCTAGGGCGGCGGCGACTTGTGGTGGCCGGCGGCTAGGGCTAGGGTTTTGGTGGAGAGAGGTGTAGGGAAGAGGGGGCACCCCTGCCCCTTCTTTTATAGGTGGGAGGGCGCCGGCCAAGGGGAGGGAGTCCTCCCCCAATTAGGCCTCCTTGGCCGGCGGGTGGAGGGAGAGGAACTCCTCCCCAAGTAGGTTTCCTACTCTCCCTCCACCAAGCAAAACTGCCGTTTGACTTTTCAAATTGGCGTTTGACTTTTCAAACTAGGATTTGATTTATCCCTTTATTTTGCTCAGCCATGATACCTAGTACATGATGCAACCATTCCACATTGTCATGACACATTCATGTATCCTTCCCCTCCGGAGTGCTTGACCTTCCGGAACCTTCTAGAACATTCCCGATGAAAACACCGGAATCATTCCCCAACTCCGAAACAAGACTTTCCTTATATGAATCTTATTCTCCAGACCATTCCGGATCTCCTCGTGATATCCCGGATCCCATCCGAGACTCCAAACAACATTCGCTCTCTTACTCATCATTCCATAACTACTCAACAACATCGAATCCTTAAGTGTGTCTCCCTACGGTTCATGAATTATGCGGACATGATCGAGACACTTCTCCGAACAATAACCAATAGAGGAATCTGGAAATTCATATGGCTCCCACATATTTCTACGATTACTTTGCGATCGAATGAACCACTTACATATGATACCAATTTCCCTTTGTCTTACGATAGTTTACTTATCCGAGGTATTGATCGTCGGTATCTCTGCATACCTAGTTCAACCTCGTTACCGATAAGTACTCTTTTCTCGTTCCCGTGATATGTGATCCCTTGTGAGACAGTCACATGCTTGCAAGATAATTGGATGATATTCCACCGAGAGGGCCCAGAGTATATCTATCCATCATATGGATGGACAAATCCCACTCTTGATCCATGTGTCTCAACCCATACTTTCCGAACACTCAATGCCACCTTTATAGCCACCCAGTTACGGTGTGGTGTTTGATGTCATCAAAGCATCCTTCCGGTGATGGTGATAAGCATGATCTCATGGTCGAAGGAATTAGGTTACTATGTATCAGAAAGCTTATAGCAATTGAACTATTAAAATGACTTGATCTTTATGCTACGCTTATCTATAGGAGTATGTCCATCATACCATTCTCCTAATGATATGATCTTGTTGTTAATAACATCTCAATGTTCATGATAGGGAAACCACAATTATCTATTAACCAACAAGCTAGTATTATGAAGAGGCTTTACTAGGGACTCTAATTTAGTTTACAAATCACACAAGTATTAATGTTTCCTTATTAATACTGTTATAGCATGAATGCAAACATTTATCATAAACATAAAGATATAATAATAACTACATTTATTATTGCCTCTAGGGCATATCTCCAACAGTCTCCCACTTGCACTAGAGTCAACTAATCTAGATTACATGGTAATATACCGAACACCCATGGCAGTTTGGTGTTGGTCATGTTTTGCCCTCGAGAGAGGTTTAGTCAACGGATCCGCCACATCTAGATCAGTGTGTACTTTGCAAATATTTATGTCACCATCTTGGACATGTTCTCGAATAGCGTGAAAACGTAGCTTGATGTGCTTCAACTTCTTGTGTGACCTTGGTTCTTGCGCATTGGCTATGGCGCCCATGTTATCACAGTAGATAGACATTGGGTCCAGCGCACTTGGAACCACACCGAGCTCTGTTATGAACTCCTTCATCCATATCGCTTCTTGTGAAGCTTCCGAAGCAGCTATGTATTCCGATTCAGTTGAAGATCTCGCCACAACACTTTGCTTTGCACTCCTCCAGCTAACTGCTGCACCATTCAAAGTAAATACGTATCCAGATTGAGATTTAGAATCGTCTGGATAGGTGTTCCAACTAGCATCAGTGTAACCATTAACAACAAGCTATTCATCACCTCCATAAAAAAGAACCATATCCTTAGTTCTTCTCAAGTACTTAAGGATGTTTTTGACCGCTGTCCAATGATCCACTCCTGGATCACTTTGATATCTGCTAGTCAAACTAACATCATATGCAATGTCGGGTCTAGTACATAGCATGGCATACATTAGAGATCCTATGGCTGAGGCATAGGGAGTCTTACTCATACTTTCTATATCTTTTGCCATTGCTGGACTTTGAGTTTTACTCAAGGTCGTATTGGGCAACATGGGCAAGAACCCTTTCTTGCTATCTTCCATTCCAAACCTCTTCAGAACTTTGTCCAAATATGTACTTTGTGACAATGATATTTGGCGTCTCGATCTATCTCTATAAATCTTTATGCCTAATATGTAAGCTGCTTCGCCAAGATCCTTCATTGAAAAACTATTTTTCAAATATTCCTTGACACTATTAAGAAGGTCTACATCATTCCCAATCAACAATATGTCATCTACATATAGTATTAAGAATTCTACAGAGCTCCCACTCACTTTCTTGTAAATACAAGCTTCTCCATAATTTTGTATAAAACCAAAACTTTTGATTACCTTATCAAAACGTTGATTCCAACTTCGGGATGCTTGCTTCAATCCATATATGGACCGTTGAAGTTTGCACACCTTGTTAGCATCTTTAGGATCGACAAAACCTTTGGGTTGCATCATATACAACTCTTCATCAATGTCTCCATCGAGGAACGCTGTTTTGACATCCATCTGCCATGTTTCATAATCATAATATGCAGCGATTGCTAACATAATCCTCATAGACTTTAGCTTCGCTACTGGTGAGAAAGTCTCATCGTAGTCAACTCCTTGAATTTGTCGAAACCCTTTTGCGACAAGTCGAGCTTTATAGACAGTAACATTACCATCAGCATCTATTTTCTTCTTGAAAATCCATTTGTTCTCGACAGCCTTCCGGCCATCCGGTAAGTCCACCAAAGTCCATACTTGGTTTTCGTACATGGGTCCAATTTCGGATTTCATGGCATCTTGCCATTTATTGGAATCTAGGCTCATCATTGCTTCCTCATATGTCGCAGGGTCATTGGTATTGTCCACCAACATGACACTCATAACGGGATCATACCAATCAGGAGTGGTACGAGTTCTCGTTGACCTACGAGGCTATGTAGCAACTTCAACCGAAGTTTCATGATCATCATCATTAGCTTCCTCTCTTATTGGTGTAGGCACCATAGGAACTTCTTCCGGTGCTGCTCTACTCGCAAGTTCGAGAGAAGTTTCGACAACATCGTCGAATTCTACTTTCCTTCCAGTCACTTATTTCGAGAGAAATTCTTTCTCTAGAAAGGATCCATTCTTGGCAACGAAAATTTTGCCCTCGGATCTATGATAGAAGGTATACCCAATAGTTTCCTTCGGGTATCCTATGAAGACGCATTTTTCCGCTTTGGGTTCAAGCTTGTCCGGCTGTAACTTCTTTACATAGGCTTCGCAACCCCAAACTTTAAGGAACGACAATCTAGGTTTCTTCCCAAACTATAATTCATACGGTGTCGTTTCAACAGATTTAGATGGTGCCCTATTTATAGTGAATGCGGCTGTTTCTAATGCATAACCCCAAAACGATAGCGGTAAATCTGTAAGTGACATCATAGAACGAACCATATGTAAGAGAGTTCGATTACGACGTTCGTACACACCATTACGCTGTGGTGTTCCCGGTGGTGTCAATTGTGAAAGTATTCCACATTCCTTTAAATGCTCGCCAAACTCGTAACTTAGATATTCACCTCCATGATTAGAACATAGAAATTTAATCTTCTTGTTACGTTGATTCTCTACCTCACTTTGAAATTCCTTAAACTTCTCGAAAGTTTCGGACTTATGTTTCATGAAATAGATATACCCATATCTACTCAAGTCATCCGTGAAGGTAAGAACATAACGATAACCACCGCGCGATGCTACACTCATTGGTCCACACACATCGATATGTATGATTTCCAATAAGTCCGTAGCTCGCTCCATCATACCAGAAAATGGAGTCTTAGTCATTTTACCCATCAGACATGCTTCGCATCTTTCAAGTGATTCGAAATCAAGTGATTCAAGAAGTCCATCGGAATGGAGTTTCTTCATACGCTTCACTCCAATGTGACCAAGACGACAGTGCCACATATAGGTCGAGTTATCGCTCAATTTCAAACGTTTAGCTTCAATGTTATTAATATGTGTATTTCCACTATCGAGATTCAATAAGAATAGACCATCTATCAAAGGTGCATGTGCATAAAACATATTACTCATATAAATCGAACAACCATTATTCTCGGACATAAACAAGTAACCGTCTCACAATAAACAAGATCCCGATATAATGTTCATGCTCAACGCAGGCACCAAATAACAATTATTTAAGTATAAAACTAATCCCGATGGTAGATGAAGAGGTAGTGTGCCGACCGCGATCACATCAACCTTTGATCCATTTCCAACGCGCATCGTCACCTCGTTCTTCGCTAGCTTCCGTTTATTCTGCAGCACCTGTTTCGAGTTACAAATATGAGCAACCGAACCAGTATCAAATACCCAGGCACTACTACGAGTACTAGTGAGATACACATCAATAACATGTATATCGGATATACCTTTCTTCTTGATTTTGCCGTTCTTCAAATCCGCCAAGTACTTTGGGAAATTCCGCTTCCAGTGACCATTTCCCTTGTAGTAAAAGCACTCAGTATCAGGCTTAGGTCCAGCCTTGGTCTTCTTCGCCGGTGCGGTAACTTTCTTACCGCCCTTCTTGAAGTTTCCCTTTTGCTTAGACTTGCCTTTCTTGAATTTGGTGGTCTTATTGACCATCAACACTTGGTGCTCTTTCTTGATCTCCACTTCTACAGATTTCAACATGGAAAAGAGTTCTAGCAACGTCTTGTTCATGTTTTGCATATTGTAGTTCATCACAAAGTTCTTGTAACTTGGTGGCAGTGATTGGAGGACACGGTAAATCCCCAAAGCATTAGGATTACTATACCGAAGGTTGGAGTTTGTTTGCGTGCCCAGAAATCTTAAGCACATGCTCACTAACAGAGCTGCCCTCTTCCATCTTGCAGTTAAAGAACTTTTCAGAAGCCTCATAACTCTCAACTGCCGCGTGAGCCTCAAATATCATTTTGAGTTCATGGACAATATCATGTGGGTCATGGTTCTCAAACCTTTTCTGAAGCTCCGATTCCAAACCATACAAGATAGCACATTGAACTGTGGAGTAATGATTCTTTCGAGTGAGGTAAACGTTCTTTACTTCATCGGTAGAATCAGCTGCAGGCGGGTCACCCAGCGGTGCATCCATCACATAGGTCAAATTACCAGCATTGAGGACAATCCTCAAATTGCGGAACCAATCCGCGAAGTTGCTTCCATTGTTTTTCAACTTTTCTTTCTTTAGGAACGCATTAAAATTGATGGTAGGGGCCGCCATTGATCTACAACATATTTGCAATAGTTTAGACTAAGTTTATGACAAATTGAGTTTTAATTAATAGTTAAATTAATCTAGGTGAACTCCCACTCAAAACAATATCCCTCACATTGTTTTAGTGATCACACGAACCAAATCCACCACATCAAAACCGATCATCACGAGAGTTGATGTAGCTTCAATGGCGAACAATCGACATGTTCATCATATCTACTATATGATTCATGCTTTACCTTTCGGTGATCCGTGTTCCGAGACCATGTCTGTACATGCTAGGCTCGTCAAGATCAAACCTTAGCTTCCGCATGAGCAAATCTGGTTTGCTCACGTTGTATACACTTGCAGAATCTAACACACCCGATCATCACGTGGTGCTTCAAAACAACAAGCTTTAGCAACGGTGCTTACTAAGGATG
This sequence comes from Avena insularis, assembly GCA_023614405.1. Lineage (NCBI taxonomy): Eukaryota > Viridiplantae > Streptophyta > Magnoliopsida > Poales > Poaceae > Avena > Avena insularis. Next base: position 300,741,185 of record CM042693.1, on the reverse strand, counting down.
AACACTTTAAAACTTGAAATTTATGTGCATGAGGGATCATCTTATAATTCTACCGTCGTTAACTAAGCAATACAAGATGCATAAAGGATTAACATCACATGCAATTCATAATATGTGATATGATATGGCCTTTCTTCTTATGCTTCCGATCTCCATCTTCAAGCACGGACATGATCTCCATCATCACCGGCATAGCATCAAGGTCAAGGGCGCCGTTTCATGGTTGTCGTCCACCAGCTCCAACTATTACAACTACTTTGAATAGACACGCGGGTCTTAACAGAAATTAAAGACAACCATATGGCTCCTGCCGGTTGCCAACTTACAATAAGGAACATTGCATACATCAAATATAATCACAATCATGGCCATATCACATCACAGCACACCCCTGCAAAACAAAGTTAGACGACTCTAATTTTCTTTGCATATTTTACATGGTTTGGGGCTTTCAATAAGTGTCGATCTAACTTACGAACAAGAACCACAATGTTGATGTTTGAACTATCAAGTGCCCGTTGTAAATTGGATCTATATTATAATGGGAGAGACAGACACCCGCAAAGCCACTTATGCAATACAAGTTGCATGTTGAGCGTGGAGAAAGTCTCATGAACGATGTCATGTAAGGTTAGCCCGGGCCGCTTCATCCCATCATACCGCAAGATGCAAAGTACACAAGAAGCAATTGATAATAAAAGCACCACCGCCCACAATGACCATTGTGTTCTACTCGTGCAACAGATCTACATATAGACACAGCTCTGATACCACTGTAGGGGTTCGTAGCGGAAAACAAAAATTTGCTACCGCATGCAAACAAACAAGCCAAGATCTATCTACTAGATTGTAGCAACGAGTCGATAGAGGAACTCACCCTCGAAGATTCCAAAGCGGTTAACGAGAGCAGATTCTCGTGGGTGATGTAGTCGTACTCTTGCCGATCTCAAGATCGTGTAGACGATCCTTCCGGCGCTGCGTTCCGGCAGTGCTTCCACAGTCGGTCACACGTTCGGTACTCGATGAATACCTTCCTCTCCCTTGTTCCAGCAGGTAGCGGAGGTTGTAGCACTCTCCTCGCAATTCCGGCAGCACGATGGCGTGGTACCGGAAGTAGAGGGGAGATCTCGCAGGGCTTCGCCTTAAGCCGGAGCGAGTATGGTGGACTATGAGAGAGGCCTTGGTGATCTAGGGTTTAGAGGCACCAAGGGAGGAGGCTAGGTAGGCTGGCCTTGGTGATCGAGAATGTGACAAAGTCTTTCCATAGAAGTCCTCCCAATACACAATGCTAGCTTGTCTACCAGGAACTAATGTATGGATAAATTTCCAATACACGAATCCCGTTAACCTGAGTAGGTGCCAATGCAAGGGTCTTCTACTATGTAGTTGACTAAGCCAGAGCCCATTTAGCATGTGGCTGTACACGGAAGCCACTGTACGAGAAACATGTTCAATCTCTAAGTCCCTGGGTGGTTTTCTTCTAGTGCACATACAAAAAGATAGCCATATAAACATGGTTACCTTTGTTGCCACCTTGTCCAAAATTGAGTATCCTCATTCCACCCAGGTGGTTCATTGAGTACTTGTTTTATTATATAAAACATATATTTTTTCCAATGCTTCATATATTCATAACATGGTATTCCACCCCAAGTCTATAGCAGGGCTAAGCATACTACAATTACAATGTTTTCACTAAGGAAGATATAAGGATATCCTAATAGGATATAGCATAGCAAAGTAATATAATAGTCCTATCATGCATACTACAAAAATCCACTAAGTGTAATGAAAATAGTAGGACATGGATGATAGTGTCACTTGCCTTTTTAGTAGAGAATATTGGTTCACTCCTTGATCTTGCAACAATCACACTCTTCAAATTTTACTACAATTCAATCAAGAAAGCACATATTCAAACTAACATTCAAACAACTCACCACATGAAATGATAAAAACAAAGGAATGCATGCAAGCATGCAAAAGATTGTTTTATTTGGAAATGTGGTTTCTAGTAGGCTCTAAGCATTTTAAAGCTCCTATTGGTCATTTACAAAAGTGGTAAAACAATTTAAATTTAGGTTGGTGAAAATGGCCATTTAAATCATTTTTGTTTTGCCAAAATGTTTTATATCAAAGTATTATTTTGTAATGTTGGTCAAATATATTTTTAAACACAAATGTTAGTGTTTATGGTCATAGTGTTTAATACTAATCCATTTGCAAAAGGTTTCATCTAAATTACATTTTTAAAAAGCATTATTTTTATTTGCTAGAAATGCCTTTAACCAAGTAATAATTTACTAAGGTTCATCAAATATGTTTTCAAATCCCAAAACTTGGTGTTTAGGGTCAGAGAGTTTAAATCACATCATTTTCCAAAAGGTTTTACTTTAAAAGCATTTTTAAACCATAATCAATATTTTTATTTAGCTAGAAATGCTTTTATTCAAAGATTTAATTCCTAAGTGTCACCAATATACTTTTAAATCTACAAGTTGGTTTGTATGGTCAGTAGGTTCAAAACAATCCATTTACAAAAGATTTTACCCTAAAAACAATTTTAGAATAAATTTTATATTCAAAATATGCCTAAGCAAGTTTCTGCAAAACAACTAATTTTACAGAAGCAATTCATTAAAAAAAGTGCATGGTTGCAAAATACTCTTTTTGATGATTCTAGTGATATAAAATTTGGACGTGTGGATTTAAAGTTTTGATTTTTTAAATCTAACATCTAATAGACATGTTTTCTATTTTTAAAACCAAACTCAGGCCACGTGTCTTGTTCTGATTCGCTGATACCGGTTCGCGTGGATCAGCTAACGTGGAGCATTAGATCTAATGTTAATCGTGCGGCACAAAAGTAACGTAACATTTCGTTTAAGTTATTCTATCGTGTCCATCAGATCATCATCCAACGGCTCCTAGCACTTAACCAAAGACGGGCGGCGCTGGCGCGACGGCGAGCGGCGGAGGCGCTCTGTCTACGGCGTTGTGGCGGCTACAGGAAGCAAGGGAGAGAACAGGGAGCATTACCAGATTCGCAGTGTCGCGCTGATCCTCAAGGTGGTCTCTGTCGGCCAAGGGGCGCACGGGTTCTAGAGGGATTGCTCGCCGGAGTCCGTGGCATCGTCAGGCGTCTCTGTTTGTCGACGGAGGCGAGGCTACATATCATGCCGAGGCAAATGGGAGGGGGCGTTAGACGCGGGCGAGTGTGGCGATCACGGGAGCATCATCGAGAGGGATAGGGGTGGACGGTACTTACGGGGAGGGGTCGCCGGAGAAGTGGCAGACGACGACGGCGTTCGGAGGTGGTCCTTGCCGATGTTCTGAAGCGCGCGCGAGCGTGTGAGTGGTACTGGGAGAAGCACAAGAAGATGGGGAGAAGGCTCGTGTGTACTGGGAGGCAAGGGGAGGTCGGACGATGCCGGATTTCGCTGGAAAGGCTCGTCGAAGCAGAAGGTTTGCAGCGGCCAATTGGGACAGCCCGGTGGCAGAGAGTGGACGACATCTGTGGGAAAAGAGAGAGGAGGGCGAGGCGTTTAAGGGTGCATGGTCTCTGGAGGAATTAACTTTGCCATTTACTCGAATTTACCAGGATTAAATCACGGCAGAACAACGAGGTGTGATGGAGGGAAACGTCCGCGAGGTTGATGACGATGTCTAGCGGAGTGGGGCCTGGGTATCTGCGAGAGAGAGAGAGAGCGTGTGGGGTCGCAGCGTCAGTGACCTAGAGGGTGCAGACGCGAGTGAGAAAGAATAGAGGCAGAGGGGTTCCCGGGTGGGCTCTTGCTGGGCTAGACTGGGCCTGTTAGTGGGTTGGGTTCGTTTCCCTTTTTTATTTAGAATCTTTTTATTTTTCCTTTTCTGTTTTGATTTTTGTTCAAATAATTCAAACACCATTTGAATTCAAACCTTTACCAAACTTTGAGTATATTTCTAATACTATTTATTAACATATTCCAAAGTCCATTTTTAGAATATTTCTTTAATTCTTTTAGGGTCCATTATTAATTTTAAAAATAGACATTTATCATTATTTCAAATAGGTTTTAAAACTCTATTTGAATTCTAAATTTTACCAAAACTTTTTCAGTAGGTTTTATTTAAAAATAATTCACTTTGAATTATTATTTAAAGTACTTTAATATATTTTAATGTTCATTTAAATTGGGAAATGTCTTTACTTAAATAAAATTGGATATTAATAAATCCTTATGATTTTATTTAAATAATCCTTTACTCTTTTTATTAAACAAAAAATCTTTCATTTCATTTGTTTGGCCAAGATTTAATTTGGCTTTTGAAATAGTACTTATTTATTTATTTCTTCCTTGCTCATAAAATCCATATCTTTTTATTTAAAGATCCAAAAATGGTGATTCCAACTTGTATGATTTTATTTAATATTTGTTATCTTTTTAAATCCCTTTTCATTCAAAGTTTGTTCAAGATGGGTCTTTGATGTTTCTAATTGGAATCAAAAAGTTTCTTTTCACCCTAAATTTCATCAATTATTTATTTTGTTTATTTTTTTTCATATTTCAAAATTTGGAAATTTTGGGGATGTGACATGAACCCTGCAAAGAACTTCACAAAACCAAAGAAGAACAACAAATATTTTTGGTGTTTTCGATTTTTAAAGCAAGCACACAAAACAAAAAAACAAAGCAAAATCTTTTTGGATTTTTCTTTAAGGCAAACTAAAGCTAAAATCAAAGAAACAAACAAAGAGAAACATCGAAAATATTTTTGGTCTTTTTGTGTTTTGAGAAAGCAGAAACAAAAACCAAAAAGAAAGCGAAACATGGATATATAAAGAACCGACAAAACATGATATATAGATGAGTGTGATGTCGGTGTACCTCCCCCAAGCTTAGGCCTTTGGCCTAAGTGGGGCTCAATCCCATGGTGACCAAGAAGGTGCACCTCTGTAGTATGACAAAGAGGCCCCTTTGTTCTGGTACGAGCTCGAGGACGCCCCTGTGTAGTGAACAGAGTGGTCATAAGAGGGCATGTACCCCTTGTAGCGTCCGTGGAAACCACGAATGCGTAGCTACTCGTCCATCTCCTCCTCAGAGCGTGACCAAGGTCCCTAACAAATACTGACAAAGTGGTTTGGGGCAAAGGAATTTCTCTCTCTCTTCCCCGTCAGTAAACATCATCCTGTAAACCAAATTCTCAAGGGTAGATCTAGTAGTGACAAAGTGATGCGCTTTCATGGTAGCAAGATCAAGCCTCAGAGGATCCAAAATTCTATCATTTGGATCAACAGAAAGTTCTAAGGCAGCAACTACACGTGCAACAATAATACCCCCACAAATGGGTCCTCTAGCAGCTAAGCGACGAGCAATGAGAGAGCAAGATTATACCTGGTTTCATTGTTGAGTGCAGCAGCTAGAAAGGCCAAGCGATAGTGGAAATATTGGTAGTGTTCTCCCTACCAAGAATACTAGTGGCAAGATAATAAGCAAAATATCTGATAGCTGGGAGTTGAATATTTCTTATATTTCCGCGCTGGGCTCTGCGGTCATCATAATTAGTCATCCCGCGGTGGAGCTCCAACAAATTAGTGGGTTGAGCTGGAATCTTCTTCACCGTTCCAACCATGCCAATACCCAAAATTTCACAAAATTTCTTCAATCTCATGGTGAAGGGCCTGTTATATATTTTAAATGACACCTCCGACCTGAAAGGATTATTAGTAAAAGATAAGCTCTCCACAAAAGTTTTGGTGAGCATAGCATATTGCTCACTCTCATCTTGCATATAACTAGTTATACCAACCCTCCGAACCAAGGTTAGGAAATCATTGAGAATCCCTGTAGCCTGCAAAAAGGTAAAATAAGGGAAGGTAGAAGGGTGTGCAGCCCCCTCATCTCCCTCGTTGCCAAACGCGGTGTAATGAGATCCTCATTGTATGATGGCCTAGCTCGGGAGGATGATCTTGAAGGCCTTGTCCTCCTAGGTGCATCACTCTCAAACACTTCTCCAAAGGTGTGGTTGTCCATGACTCTTTTTTTCTGAAATTTTTAGACAATCATCAAACCAAGTAATTTCCAAGTTGATAAATGATGAGGTACTACTATAGGAACTTGCTAGAGGGCTAAACATGCATCAAAATGAAATCTCTAAGCATAGAACAAGAATGCAATCTCACACAACCTGACACCTATAGTAGCAAAATACTCAAGATACAATCTACTAATCAAAAATCTAATTGGACAAGCGGAGGAGGCACATACCAAGGAGCAATCCCTCCAAAAATTAGCAGCAAAGATGGGTTGAGCAAGGAGGTCGAAAATCGGGAGCAAGAACAGCAGGAACTCGAGCTTGAGAAAGTTTTCTGGTGATTTTGGGGAGAGAGAAAGAAGTGGCTGGAAGGAGGCAAATGGAGGGCCACAGATGGGCCCCATCCAGGCCAGGCGTGCCCTGGGGATGGCCGCGCCACCAGGGGGTGTGCTGGCCTGGTGGGTCCCCCTGGGACACTCTAGGTGTCCCTCTGCCCCCTTTTTTGAGGAAAATTTTAATATGAATTTTCTGGGATTTTTCAGGAAACTTTATTTTTGGCCAATTTCCAGGTTATGAAAATTTATTTTCTCGTAGAAAAAGATTTTTTAGAAGAAGCAAAAATCAAACCAAAACCAAGACTACAGAAGTTCTAAGACACTCTAACAAACAAACAACTAGCAAAACTAAAGCTAACAAGAGAAAAAGCAAAGACTAGGAAGGAGAAAAATAAAAGTGAGCAAGTATAACCATTGTGAAAGCATTGTTTTGTTCATTAAAATCCCTTTGTTAACAAGGTTGATCAAGTCTTGTTAGCAAAACAATCTTATATGAAGCAAAACTTTGCATTTCACTAAATGATTATGTTACCTCAAACTTGATAGCAATAGTCCCAATCATAATAGTTCCAAAACTTTCTTGTGGAATGGGACAATATATTTCTCCAACTTTGATGCTCTCAATATTTTCAATGGAATTCAGGCAATAGGTCTTACCAATCTTCTTAGGGAAATAGATAGTATGCTCTTTGTCATTAATATTAAAAGTTACTTTTCCTTGATTACAATTGATGACAACACCTGCAGTATTAAGAAAAGGTCTCCCAAGAATAATAGACATATTATCATCTTCAGACATTTCAAGCACAACAAAATCAGTTAAAACCAAGTAATTATGAGCTACTTGAACATGAACATCCTCACATATACCAACAAGAATAGTAGTTGACTTATCAGCCATTTGCAAAGATATATCAGTTGGTATCAACTTTTCTAGCTGGAGTTTCTTGTAGAGAGAAAAAGGCATAACACTAACTCTAGCTCCCAAATCACATAAAGCAGTTCTAACATAATTATTCTTAATAGAGCAAGGAATAGTAGGTATACCTGGATCACCAAGTTTCTTTGGAACCTTACCATTGAAGGAATAATTAGCAAGTAAAGTAGAAATTTCCTCATTAGGAATCTTCCTTTTATTAGAGACAATATCCTTCATATACTTTGAATAAGGAGGCAACTTAATAGCATCCGTCAAAGGAATTTGCAAAAATAAAGGTTTCATCCACTCACAAAACTTGTTGTAGTGTTCTTCCTCCTTTGACTTGTGTTTCTTATTGGGAAAAGGAATAGGTTTCTGCACCCAAGGTTCTCTTTCACTACCATGTTTATTAGCAATAAAATCTTCCTTAGTGTACCTAGTGTTCTTAGTGTGCTTCTCAGGTTCTTCCTCAACTTCTTCCTTATCAGGAGCATCATTGTTATTATTACCACTCTCAATTTTAGCATCAGAGACATATATACTATTAGGGTCTACAACAGGTTCAGGTGGTTCCTCAACTATTTTGTGTTTCTTTTTCTTTCTCTTATGAGGACTACCACTACTTTCACCTTGTTGAGAATCCTGCTCAATTATTTTAGGGTGTCCTTCAGGATATAAAGTATCTTGAGTGGCTATACCGCTCCTAGTTCTAATTCCATAAGCATGTTTATCTCCAGAAGCATTAACTAGCATATCTTTTTGTACCTTAGCAAGCTGATCAATTTGAGTTTGAACCATTTGAAAGTGTTTACAAAGCATTTTAACATCATTAGCAGTTCTTTCCACAATATCCTTCAACTCATTAATAGCTCTAGGTTTTTCCAATAAATGATTCTGAACTTGTTTATTAAAATTACCTTGTTTAACAATAAAAATGTCAAGTTCCTCTAAGCATTGATCAGGAGGCTTACCATATGGAATATCACCTTCATCAAAGTGTTGGAGAGAGTGTACCTTAATAGTAGATGAGTGGGTAATTGGCTTACATAATTCTTCTATAGGAGGTAGAGTGTTCATATCTTCAGTTCTAATGCCTTTCTCCTTAAGACATTTCTTAGCTTCTTTCATCACTTCATCATTTAATGCAATCATTCCCCTCTTCTTTGGTGTTGGTGTTGGAGCGGGTTTAGGCACAATTGGTTCAGGAGTAATGGCCTCAAGTGTATTTAGCTTAGTTGAAGTCTAATAATCATAATTCTTTCTTATTTTAGCCATTAATTCTTCAGCATATATAGAAGTTCTTTTCCTAAAAACACAATTAGCAAAACTATCTAGGTACGTCCTAGAATAATCAGTTAGTCCATTATAATAAATATCAAGAAGCTCATTTTTAGGTAATGGACATCCAGGATGTGCATGAATCAAGGAACAAAACCTTGTCCATGACTCAGGCAATTTCTCTTCTTCTCCTTGTTTAAAATCAAAAATTTTCTGCAAAGCAGCATGTCTAGCACTAGGAGGAAAATATTTCTGGAAGAAAGAAGCAATCAAACAATCAGGGCTATCAATGGATCCAGGAGGTAATATATTAAACCAAGCTTTAGCTTCACCTTTTAGTTAAAAGGGGAAGATATTAGTAACAAAGTACTTGCGCATCTTAAAATCATTGGAGAATAAGACACTCATAGTGGAAAGCTCATTCATATGTGCCACAACACTCTCACTCTCAGTCCCACAAAAAGGTTTTTTCTCAACAATGTCTATATAGGATAGATCAAGAGAGAAATCATAATATTCATCTTTAATATCTATGAGAGAAGTGGCAAACTTATCATCAGAAGAAAGTTTAGGAATAATGGTATGTCTCTCAAGGAGACTCCTAATAGCACTAGCACCATGTGTGTTTTGGCAGTCAGGCCCTAGTGACAAGCATTAAGAACAACAAGTTACAACAAAGTCAAATAGCACTAATAGAGATACTAGGCACCTTGCCCTAACAATCTTATTCTATTACATGATAGAACTCATCCAATCTGTACCATCCCCATAGCCTACATCGGGGGATTACTCACTCATGGATGAGGGAAACATGGATGGTTGATGGAGAGGCATTGGTGATGATGATGGCGATGATCCTCTCCAAATTCCCTATCTCGGCAAGGGTGCCAGAACGGAGTTTCTGGTTCCGAATCACGGTTTCTGGTGGTGGCGGTGCCCGCGAACTCTTTTTGGAAAAACGTCGACCCCCCCTGAGTTTTAAGGTCAGAAGGCAACTTATAGGCGAAGAGGGAGGCCGAGGGTGCTGGCGTCCACAACCCCTCAGGCGTGGCGGGCCTGGCAGCGCAGGGGTGTGGGCCCCTGAGATCCCCACTCCGTCTCGTATTATGGCTCCGTGAGTCTTCTGGTGAAATAGGATTTTTGGCATATTTTCCGGGATTTTCACGATAGTTGATTTTCTCGCACAAAAACTAGACACCAATGTAATTCTGCTGAAAACAATATCCGTGTTAGTTGTATCCAAATCACACAAGTTCAGAGGAGAAACAATAGCAAAATTGTTCGGGAAAGTAGATACGTTTTGGACGTATTAGTATGCACTCGGGAGAATAGGGTTAGCCTTTTGTGGCGTCAGTGAGTTACGTGCTTCCACATACGGGGCGAGGCCTTGTGTGGAGATGGGTGAGCATCGAGCCACCACATCTCAAGGTGAGCCATTTGTGGCGTTCAGAGAGCATTGCGCCATCGTAGCTCTCCAACGGATACGTAGCTTCTTTGGAAGTGAACTTCGGGAAACAAAATCTTCGTCTCTGCGTCCATCGGTTATCTCACAACCGAGACCTTTTACTTATGCACTTTACTTTGTGATAGCCATCGTGCTTGAAGTATTTATATCTTGCTATCACCTTGTTGCTTGTATTGCTTAGCATAGATTGTTGGTGCACTTAGGTGAACCTAGTGGTTATGCTTTATGCTCAACAAATTAAACGTTAGTTTTATTCTGCATTTACTTGAGCCTAAACCATAATATTTCTAAAAGCCTATTCCCCCCTCTAGGCGACGTCCATTGCACTTTCAATGGTTTTCTAAGATGCTCCAACGCTATGTCGGACGGGATTGACTACCGGGATTGTCGTGGTGGTGGCACGGCAGATGCCATGGGTAGGCTTAAGTTGGGGGCCGAATGTGTGCTTGTGGTCACCGGGGAGGGAGTGCACGGTCGAGCCATGCACGAAGAACAAGAATAACTCTCCAGACTTAGCAATTCGATTGATACCCCAAAGATTACAAGTGCTCCTTGAGCTGTATAAGCTAGAGTTCACAGCACTAGTTCCCTACTTGGTCCAACCTCCTTCTACTACTGCTATGCCTTCCCTTATATAGGCAGTGCTAGCTAGCTTATACCCCTTTGGGTTCTAGGGTTTACTGTTTGGATCTTGGTCCCTACAATGTGGGATGGGTCATGGGCTTGCCCTAAGCCAGAGGCCCGATCCATAAAGCTTGACAGCTAACGGTCTTCTGGTACGCTGCTTATTGTTCCTTTTGGCGTCATGCTGTTACTTTTCACGTTAGCGTATGCTTTGGGCGTCACCCGACTCCTTTTGTGTCACCCGGCGTCGCCCTTCTCTTTTGACCATGCTTTACCATGGTCCATCTTGAACCTTACTCGGAAAGGTCCCACGCGTCCTTCTTGACTCGGCCCTTCCTCGGTCGACTCGGCTCGTCGGTTCCTGCAAGGGTTACAACTTTGTCCTATGCGGCCCGACATAGTTTGCATGTCGGATTTCATGCTATCTTACCCGTCCTTTTCGGCCTGGTTCGTTCTTTACTCGGAGCCAACCCAGCTGCGCTATGTTTCCCCTCTCGTGACCCTACCGGTGGTTATCCCCCCGATAGGGATGAGCCTAACTTGGACAAAACATCAGCTGCTTCATTGTCCGCCCAAGGTATATGATGGAACTCACACCCGTCAAAGTATCCCGAAATATTCTAGACATGGAAATGGTATAGTGCCATGTTTGCATCTAAAGCGTCCCAATGACCAGACACTTGATGGAACTCACACCCTCTCGTGACCCTACCGGGGGTTATCCCCCCGACATTAGTCCCCGAAGCTGGTGAGGTCTAGCAGTTCAAGCTGTTAGGCGTCTCCAGGTTCCTTTTGTGTGAGTGGAACTTAGTTTTTGTCTTTATCTGTCGCAATTTCGCACCTTGCCGGATCAGTCTGACAATTTCTGGGTCGACTCTTTGACTTCATGGCTCATTCTTGCCTCGAGCCGAGTTATTTTGGCCAATTCCGAGTCATTTTCGGTGCGCTTCAGTCACTGACAGCTGGTAATCATGATTACTTGCCTCAATTTCTGTTCCAACCTCTGGCGGCTGATGGCGGCTCTTGTGATTGTTCCCGTCCATGGCAGTCCCATCGACCTACGCCTTTGTCCTTCTAGTCATGACGTGGCACGGGATTTTTCGTGTATCCTTGGCTACGTGGCGCTTGCTGACTGGCTTTCCCGACCTGGTACACGGACACACGCTGGCTGCACGGCACAGATAGATCCCACGACCGGGTTTTTTACTGCCCTTAAGTAGGGGTTGGGGGTTTCCACTTCCCCAACGCCCGTTCAGTTTTCCCTTGCCCTATCTTCTTCCTTGCGCCCGCAAAATCGAACTGTAGGGGTTCGTAGCATGGAAAACAAAATTTTTCTACCGCATGCAAACAAACAAGCCAAGATCTATCTACTAGATTGTAGCAACAAGTCGATAGAGGAACTCACCCTCGAAGATTCCAAAGCGGTTAACGAGAGTAGATTCTCGTGGGTGATGTAGTCGTACTCTTGCCGATCTCAAGATCGTGTAGACGATCCTTCCAGCGCTGCGTTCGGCGCTCCGTGTCGATCACCGTTAGATTTTCGATGAATACCTTCCTCTCCTTGTTCCAGCAGGCAGCGGAGGTTGTAGCACTCTCCTCGCGATTCCGGCGACGACTGGCGTGATAGGAAGTAGAGGGGAGATCTCGCAGGGCTTCGCCTTAAGCCGGAGCGAGTATGGTGGACTATGAGAGAGGCCTTGGCGATCTAGGGTTTAGAGGCACCAAGGGAGGAGGCTAGGCCGGCGTCTAGGGCTTGGGGAGAGCCCCAACTCGGCGGCTAGGGCATACCCTAGGGCGGCGGCGACTTGTGGTGGCCGGCGGCTAGGGCTAGGGTTTTGGTGGAGAGAGGTGTAGGGAAGAGGGGGCACCCCTACCCCTTCTTTTATAGGTGGGAGGGCGCCGGCCAAGGGGAGGGAGTCCTCCCCCAATTCGGCCTCCTTGGCCGGCGGGTGGAGGGAGAGGAACTCCTCCCCAAGTAGGTTTCCTACTCTCCCTCCACCAAGCAAAACTGCCGTTTGACTTTTCAAATTGGCATTTGACTTTTCAAACTAGGATTTGATTTATCCCTTTATTTTGCTCAGCCATGATACCTAGTACATGATGCAACCATTCCACATTGTCATGACACATTCATGTATCCTTCCCCTCCGGAGTGCCTGACCTTCCGGAACCTTCTAGAACATTCCCGATGAAAACACCGGAATCATTCCCCAACTCCGAAACAAGACTTTCCTTATATGAATCTTATTCTCTAGACCATTCCGGATCTCCTCGTGATATCCCGGATCCCATCCGAGACTCCCAACAACATTTGGTCTCTTACTCATCATTCCATAACTACTCAACAACATCGAATCCTTAAGTGTGTCTCCCTACGGTTCGTGAATTATGCGGACATGATCGAGACACTTCTCTGAACAATAACCAATAGAGGAATCTGGAAATTCATATGGCTCCCACATATTTCTACGATTACTTTGTGATCGAATGAACCACTTACATACGATACCAATTTCCCTTTGTCTCACAATAGTTTACTTATCCGAGGTTTTGATCATCAGTATCTCTGCATACCTAGTTCAACCTTGTTACCGATAAGTACTCTTTTCTTGTTCCCGTGATATGTGATCCCTTGTGAGCCAGTCACATGCTTGCAAGCTAATTGGATGACATTCCACCTAGAGGGCCCAGAGTATATCTATCTGTCATATGGATGGACAAATCCCACTCTTGATCCATGTGTCTCAACCCATACTTTCCGAACACTCAATGCCACCTTTATAGCCACCCAGTTACAGTGTGGTATTTGATGTCATCAAAGCATCCTTCTAGTGATGGTGATAAGCATGATCTCATGGTCGAAGGAATTAGGTTACTATGTATCAGAAAGCTTATAGCAATTGAACTATTAAAATGACTTGATCTTTATGCTACGCTTATCTATAGGAGTATGTCCATCATACCATTCTCCTAATGATATGATCTTGTTGTTAATAACATCTCAATGTTCATGATAGGGAAACCACAATCATCTTTTAACCAACAAGCTAGTATTATGAAGAGGCTTTACTAGGGACTCTAATTTAGTTTACAAATCACACAAGTATTAATGTTTCCTTGTTAATACTGTTACAACATGAATGCAAACATTTATCATAAACATAAAGATATAATAATAACTACATTTATTATTGCCTCTAGGGCATATCTCCAACATGAACTGCCCCCTTTGCGGTTCCTTCTTCCTCCTGTTCTTGTGTTGCGATTGCCCCTTTCTTCTTTCCATTCCAGTACGGTCCCACGCTGTTCCAAGCCTCTTCCAACCGCGGAGGAGACTGATTCTGCTGATCTCATGGATGCTCGTGACGGCGGTGATGGTGCTGAGGAGCAGGAGATTCCCGCCGGCGAGCGCGGCGGCTGGGAAGGCTCGGAGGTCTCCACCGAAGAGGTGGAGTGGCTCCGCTCCACCAGACGCATTCCGCTGCAAGTGGATTGCCGTCTCCCCTCCGGTGAGATTTATCCCAAACCCCAAGCTGACGAGCAGGTGGTTTTCCTTTCTCATTTTGAACGCGGTTTCGCTCTTCCTGTGAGCACCTTCTTCTCCTTGTTTCTTTCCACCTTCCATCTGTAGACCCACCATCTTCCTGCCAATGCGATTGGCTCTCTTTCTTGTTTCATCTCCGCTTGCGAGGCCTACCTTGGAATTTGGCTTACAGTTCCTTTGTGGGCCAAATATTTTGGCTTTAAGGTTCAGGTTGTTCCCTAGCCTGGTGCTCCTTGATCCGAGAAGAGGCCGACCCGGTGCGGTGCTGCTAGCATCACACCCAGGAGAGATTCTATCTTTCCTCGGGTTACTGGTATTGACTCCTGCAAGAAGTGGCATAGAACCTTTTTCTATGTCAAAAACAGCGGGTCCACTGATAACATCCGGCTTCCCCCTTTCTCGGATGAGGTCCCCAACAAAAAGCACTGGCATCTTGACCCACGCGACCAAGACGCTGCGGTAAACGAGGCTAACGCAATCTTGGAAAGGTTGCTGTCGCCAGATGAAAACTTTCATCTCGCCGACTCTGACCTCATGTGCACCTTCATCTCACGCCGGGTTAGCCCCATCCAAGCGAGGAGCCACAAGATGTGCTTCATGAGTGGCTCTCACGATCCCACTCAACACTCCACTAAGGAGCTCACCCAAGACTCCATTGCCCGCCGAGTAAGCTCAATCTTTAAATTGAACTTGGCGGATGATTGGGCTTGGAGTTGCCCTCCCTTTAACCGGGTCAGACCTGTCCCCTGGGTAAGTTTTCCGAATCACTTTCTCGCCGAGTAGGCTTTAGCTCTTTTGCCACTCTTAGTTTAGTTTTTTAGTTTCTCATTCGTTTTGTACTCCGCAGAATCTCCTTCACCAGGTTGATGACAGTACTATCCCTCCTGCTGGTTATAACGGGGATCGCTCCGACTCGGATGAGGTCGAGTATGACCTGGAGTGCTTCATGCCTATCCCGCACACTGCGGCTGCTTCAGCTTTGGGTAAGAGTCAATCTCGCAATCCCTTAAAGATTGGTCTGATGATGATGAGGATGATGATTGTACGCTTTTGGAGGTATATGCCTTGTGACCTTAATCTCCCAGCTTATCCGAGTAAGCCCGTTATTTACTTATGCAGCTGGCCAGGTATATGACGCCCCTCCTCTCGCCGTGGGCGGAGTCGGAAAGATCCCCGTCGCTAAGCCGAAGCAATGCGGAGCCTCCTCCAGCACTCAGCCGGCCAAGAAGAGCAAGCCCACTCCAGCAGCTCCTGCTGCCTCTGCTGCTGCCAGCCTGGCTAAGACTCGCCAAGCTGCTGGGCGCCGAGTCACATGCCGAGTCGTCCGTGACCTGGTTGTCATCGGGTAAGATTTTTGTACTCTACTCTCTCCGTTCTTTTCTTTTTCATCACTGGCATTCTCTTATATATGTCTCGTTGTTTTCAGTGCCACACCCTTGACGGCGAACCAGGCTGCTCCTAGCATTGCCTCGCCGGCAAACCTCGCCTCCTCCACGACTTCGTGGCCGAGTCCCGTCTGGGTTGAGGCTCGCACTGTTGACGCTCACGCTTCTCAGTGTCAGTCAGACCCGGTGGGTCATTCGGCTAGCGCCCCTGGTGCTGGCCAGGAAAAACTTCCTGATCTTGGTGCCCGTGAATCTGGCGCCGAGAAACCATCTGCCACCAGTTCCTCTGGCATCAGCCCTCAAGCTGATGTGAATGAACAACTTCCTGATCTTGGAGTCAGCAAAACTGCTGATCCCTGTCAGGCGGCTCCACGTCCTTCTCCAAATCCTTCGCCGCTTCCAATTACATCAAAGGCGGACCAGCCCAAGGCTTCTGGCTGTACTCGCCCTTTCTCTGGCAAATCCACCTCCTCCAAGCAAACAACGCTAGTCTGCACTCCGGGTTCTGCTCCTTAGATCCTGCCTCCGATGTTGGCGACAATGATCGCTTCAATGGGTAAGGGGGACGAATCCGCGGCTGACGGTTCAGATGATGGCTCCAGGTCTGTTACCCTCCATACTTCTGCTGCTGCGACCCGTGCCAATGTGGGAACCGCCCTGAAAACGGGTCAAGTTCTCACTCGGACGCTTAGTGGGAAAAGCCTTGGTTCGGCCGAGCCTTATGCCGTGGCATGGAATACAGCTGGCGAGCAGGAGTTCAGCACCCGTGCCGGCAAGAAACTGAAGCTGGGCCCCAAGGCCATCTCTGACATGACCCAGCAGGACATTTCTTTGATGGCCCGTGCCGACGAAGTGAACGAGGTAAAATAACTTCTTCTCTTTTGTACTGTTGAGTATTTCCTTTATGCATATCACCTAGTCCCCGAGGTTACGATTGAGTAAGGCACTTACTCGGCCGTAAGCTCTCACTTAATCACTTTAATCTTTGAATCCCAAGCTTGCATGTTAGAGCTTCGATTCCTAGCCCTCGAGGTTACTGTCGAGTAAGGAACTTACTCGGCTGTAAGCTCTTAAGCTCTTTGATTTCTTCATTCCAAACTCATGTTAGAGCTTCAATCCCTAGCCCTCGAGGTTACTGTTGAGTGAGGAACTTACTCGGCTGTAAGCTTTAAGTTCTTTGATTTATTTATGCCAAACTCATGTTAGAGCTTCAATCCCTAGCCCTCGAGGTTACTGTTGAGTAAGGAACTTACTCGGCTGTAAGCTCTTAAGCTTTTTGATTCGGCAGGTTGCTTGACTTGCCTCTTCCTTATTGTCTGTCTTCTTTGATTAGCTCATGCATAACGAGCACACCAACGTGCACCAAGCTCTCGTTCTGGCGCATCGCAAGCTAGAACTTGCATATGAGAAGCTACAGACTGACACCCACAACCAAGGTAATATCCTTATCTGTCCTTTTTCTTTTTGGTGTACTTTTATTTGGTACAATTCTTCAATCTTCTCTTGCTCTTTTCTCACAGCCTCCGCTCAATCTACCATCGAAGCTCTTCACTCGCAGATCAGCGAGACCGAGAGTAAGTTCTTTGTCTCATCAATGTGATAACTGAAAGTTTCTGTTGGTGCTGACAAATAACTTGTTCTGAATAAGCAGATAAACACCAAGCTGAACTCCAGAAGGACCAAGATGAGGTGACTCGGCTGAAGAAGCTGATGGCCGAGACGGAGCAGAAACACTTGGCCGAGGTGAAGGGGCTGAGGGAGGAGCTTGCCGAGAAGAACAAGCAACAGGCTGCCAGCGCCGAGAAGACCAAGAGGTTGCTCTACGAGGCTGAGTCATTGGTCGAGTCGGCAAATCTGAACTTCGATGCCCTCCAATCCAAGACCAAAATTTGGCATAGCAAGCTCGCCACCATCAATTCCTTTCTCGGTAGTGCGTTCTTACTCTTTACGCACCGTATAAGTCCTTCTGGACTTCTTCCATCTGCCCTTGTTATTTGCTAACTTTATCTTTTTGCTTGCAGAGAATTTTCCTGAGGCCAACATGTTTGCCATCCGAGCCATGAAGAAAATGAGGGTCGAAGTTGGTGCTCCCGCTGACGGCGAGGTGTCCATGGAGGAGCTCCTCGAAGTGGTGTCTGAACGGGTCAGGACCCTCAAGTCTTGCGGTGTGGACTTGCTCAAGTCGGATATCCATGAATTTCGCATGCTCTGGCCGGATGAAGACCCACCCGAACTCATCGAGCCACTTGCCGAGAGACTGCTCCTTACTGAAGACCGGCTGGATCAATGGCGTGAGTCGGCCGGCCGAGCTGCAGCAGACAAGGCTCTCTCCTTCGTCCTTTTATGGTACGAGGACATCAACCTTGATGTTCTTGCTCGCATAAGGGGGG
This sequence comes from Avena insularis, assembly GCA_023614405.1. Lineage (NCBI taxonomy): Eukaryota > Viridiplantae > Streptophyta > Magnoliopsida > Poales > Poaceae > Avena > Avena insularis. The sequence goes on along the minus strand of CM042693.1, from coordinate 300,723,230 downwards.
ATGGCAAATGGATGAATGACCCGGAGCTGATCAAGAAGCACCAGGAGCGAGCTTATGCCATGATCGAGTACACCATGGTGCACGCTTGGTGTGAAGGGCCCATCTTCCTCGACCTTGGCGACCCGCTTGTCGAAGTTGCTGATGAAGAGGGTGGCGACAGCGAAGCAACCGAGTCAGATGATCCGGATGACCCGGCCACAGATGCCCCTCACCCGGCCGATGCTCCAAGCACTACTCCTGGCTCCGAGAGTGCTCCTCCGAGTTCTTCTGCTCCTTAGGCTAAGAAACACTCGAACTTTGATCAGATCCCCGGTATGCCGGGTACATATGTAACATACATTGCACTTTTAAGTTTGATTTTGCGCCTATTAATGGTCTTTATATATTTGCGTTATGTTCTGAGTGCGAATCATTCAAGGGCAAGTCCCTGAGTTTCATTTTGCCGTGTCACCTTTCCTTGCCTTTGGCCCTTGTCTACCTTTTTCGGTGTTCGACATTAGAGTCTCAAAGTACTAAGGATATAGTTAACGGGTATGAAACTTGGATCACTTGGCCGAGATTACTCGACATGTAGTATAGCGCGACCTGCAGAGAGTTAGGCAAAAACTAAAGCCGAATCGTGTTTCTCCTTTGTCTTTACCCGGCGTTCGTGTTTACCCGTCTTACATATTTTTCTCTTTCTTGCCATGAAGCCGTGTTTTCGAACAACAGCATAGTCGAAGAGTTGATTTCTTCCGAGTAAACAATACTTGTTCCGAGATAAATTTTGGGTATGACGCCAGCCGACATAAAATAATTGAGATGGAAAATTTAAGGGGTAGTACCCGAGCCAGTTTTTCGAACCATACCATTTTATTATCAGCACATAGCCGGCACACACATCCGACATATGAGAGTTCGAGTGATACATGCATTGCTTCTCCTAAGTATAGAAGGGACGAAGTAGTGACACATTCCATGGACTTTTGGTCTCATCTCCTGACCTGTACGCCTTGTTCTTTTGCGCTTCATGAGCGTCTATGAGATAATAAGAATCACTGTGCAATGCTTTGCTTACAATGAATGGACCTTCCCATGGGGGTGATAATTTATGTATTCCTGCTGTGCGCTGCACCAGCCTGAGTACCGAATCCCCTTCTCGAAAAACACGAGGTTGCACTTTCCGGCTATGGTAGCGTCAGAGATTTTGTTGATATATAGCAGATCTGGATAATGCCAGTTCCCTTGCTTCTTCGAGTAAGTCTACTCCATCTTCTCGAGCCTCTTTTACCTCGGCTTCCGAGTATTGCCTTATCCTTGGCGAGTCATATTCTATGTCGGCAGGCAAAACTGCTTCAGCCCCATATACGAGGAAAAATGGCGTATAACCAGTTGACCGATTCGGAGTTGTTCTTAGGCTCCACAGTACTGAGGGTAGTTCCTCTATCCAACAACCATGTGATCTCTGAAGTGGTTCCATTAAGCGGGGTTTTATCCCTGACAGAACTAAGACATTAGCCCGTTCAACTTGTCCAGTTGATTCTGGATGGGCGACTGATGCTACATCGAGTATTATTCGGTGTTTCCCACAGAAGCGAGCAAAAGCTCCTTTGGCAAAGTTCGTGCCATTGTTAGTGATCACACTGTGTGGGTAATCGTATCTGAGGATTATATCCCTTAAGAATGTGACAGCTGTTTTACCATCCAATTTCTTGATTGGTTTCACTTCTATCCACTTGGTGAACTTATCAATCATGACCAAGATATGAGTCATGCCTCCCCTTGCTGGTTTGAATGGTCCTACCATATCTAGGCACCATACTACAAAAGGCCAAGTGATTGGTATAGTCTTCAATTCAGGCGCTGGTAAATGCGACTTGGATGCATAGTGTTGAAAACCACTGCATCTTCCGACTAACTCTTGCGCTTGTGCCAATGCGCTTGGCCAGTAGAATCCATGTCGGAATGCCTTGGCTACCAATGCTCTTAATGATGCATGGTTCCTGCACTCTCCTTGATGGATATCCAATAAGATCTCCTGGCCTTTCTCTCGGCTGATACAACGCTGCAGTACACTTGTCACACTTCGCTTGTAGAATTCCTTGTTGATTATGGTGTACGCTTTTGCTCTTCGTGCTGTTTTCCTTGCCAATGTTTCATCACTCGGCAAGGTCCCATCTTTCAAATAGCTGAAAATTGGCTGTGCACGTTGGTATTAGTGGTTCCGGGTCTGCTTCAACATCAATATCCATTGGTTCCGTCGATATATGCTCTACCGACATGACCTGAGGAGTCCCCGAGTGTGATTCGGCGATCCCTGAATTGAACGGATCAGTCCCCGAGTGACTCGAACCTACCCCTAAGTCAATGTCCATTGGCACTGCATCTGATTCTTGACTCGCCGGGATGACCCTGATTGATTCGGACTCTGGTGACGGCTTGATTGATGGCTTCCTGAGATGCTCCAGCGCTACCCCTGGTGGTATTGCTTGCCTAGATGATCCTAGTTTGGATAGTACATCTGCTGCCTCATTTTCTGCTCTAGGAATGTGATGAAATTCACAACCATCAAAATATCCCGAAATTTGTTGCACGTGGAAACGATATAATGCCATGTTTGCGTCTAGCGCATCCCAATGTCCAAACACTTGCTGAAGCACCAAATCGAAATCGCCAAAACACATGATCCTTTTGATACCAATTTCCTTGGCTACTTTAATGCCATGGACAAGTGCTTCATACTCGGCAACGTTGTTAGAAGCAGCAAAATGAATCTGCAACACGTACCTCAGTTGATCCCTCTTTGGAGATGTGAGCACTATCCCGGCGCCCAGACCCATTTTCGTCTTGGACCCGTCAAAATGCATTTTCCAGTAATTCGGATCTGGCAATGGTGGTTCGTACTGCATTTCCATCCATTCTACAAAGAAATCTGCAACAGCTTGAGATTTTATTGCATCTCACCTATCATATTGTAGATTGTATGGTGCCAGTTCGATGGACCATTTGGCGACTCGGCCGCTGGCGTCTTTGCTGCCCAATATATTCGAGATAGGTGCCTCGCATAATACCCGGATTGGGTGTTCTTGAAAATAATGTTTCAGCTTCTTTGCTGCCATATATACCCCATATGTCATCTTCTGATAATGCGGGTAATTCTGTTTTGAGACAGAGAGCACTTTTCTCAAGTAATACACCGGTCTTTGGACTGATTTGCCCCCTTCTTCACGTTCAACCACTATTACCGCACTTACAACTCTGTTGGTTGGGGCGACATAGAGCAACATTGGCTCCTTGGATAATGGTGATGCTAATATTGGTGCTGTTGCCAACATTTTCTTTAATTCATGGAAAGCGCTATCATCTTGCTATGTCCATGTGAATTTGTCTGATTTCTTCATCAGCTGATATAGTGGTAGGGATTTTTCACCTAGCCGACTAACAAACCTGCTCAACGAAGCTAGACATCCAGTAAACTTCTGGACATCATTGAGGGTTTTTGGCAGTTCCATTCTTTCGATGGCCTTGATCTTTGTCGGGTTGGCTTTGATTCCTCGGCTGGATACAAGGAATCCGAGTAACTTGTCAGCCGGGACACCAAATGTACATTTTTCCGGGTTAAGCTTCATCCGGAATCTTCTCAAGTTTGCGAATGTTTGACGCAAGTCCTCAATTAGAGTATGACTTTGTTTGGTTTTTATTACCACGTCATCGACGTATACTTGAACATTTTTGTCCAATTGATCTTGCAAGCATTTTTGCATGCATCTTTGATATGTTGCGCCTGCATTTCTCAATCCAAATGGCATGGTGCGATAGCAATAAGCCCCGTACGGGGTGATAAAAGCTGTCTTTATTTGATCATTGGATTCAGTGGTATCTGATGGAATCCTGAATACGCATCCACAAACGACAACAACTCACACCCAACAGTAGAATCTATGACTTGATCGATTCGAGGCAGGGGAAATGGATCTTTTGGACACGCCTTATTAAGGTTCGTGTAATCAATACACATGCGCCATACCACTTCTACGTTCGGGTCATCTTTTTTCTTCTCGACCAAGACTGGATTTGAAAACCAGTCCGGGTGCAGTACTTCCATGATGAATCCAACAGCTAAAAGTCTTGCAATCTCGGCAGCTATTACTTTCCTCCTATCTTCGGCGAAGCGGCGGAGGGGTTGCTTCACCGGCTTGGCATCTGGTCTTACATGAAGAGAGTGCTCAGCCAGCTCCCTCGGAACTCCTTGCAGATCTTGAGTGGACCATGCAAAGATATCCCGATTCTCATGGAGGAAGCTGGTGAGCTCGCTTTCCTATTTGTCTGTAAGGCCAGCCCCAATGGTAACTATGCGCTCTGGGAAAGTTTCATCCACTTGCACCTTCTTGGTTTCCTTGGTAGCTTGAAATGACACACTGCCATGCGGGTTGGTGAGTGCCGGCATGGACACTTTTGCTGCTTTGGATAATGCTGCCACTTCCAACATCTGACTTTTCTCTTGTGCTATGACGAGTGACTCGGCTAGTGAAGATCCGGCTGAGGCACAAGCAATAGATCTTTTGTAGTCCCCTTCAACTGTGATCACCCCACATGGGCCTGGCAACTTCATCTTTAAGTAAGCCATATGGGTAGTAGCCATGAATCTTTCCATAGCCGGCCTGCCGAGCAAGGCGTGATAAGAGATGACCAAATCCACTACCTCAAACTCTATGGCCTCAGTGCGACAGTTCTCTCTGTTGCCGAATAAGACATCGACCCAGATCTTTCCAATCGGCTCACAGGACAATCCCGGCACAATACCGTGGAAAGTGGTCTTAGTCGGCTCTAGCATGTTCATGGTAATGCCCAACTTGAGCATTGTATCCTTATACATGATGTTGATGCTACTGCCACCGTCAATCAGCACTTTTGAAAACCTGACATTGATATCTAGGCCCATGAATGTTGGATCCAAAACCAGAGCATATCCTCCTGGGGTTGGCATGATCTTGGGGTGATCTTTTATACTCCAAGTTATCTCTTGCTCAGACCAATGCATGTACTTGGGGATTGCAGGCATCGTGGCATTCACCTCCATCATTCGTCGCTGCTGGCTCTTTTTGTCATTTGGCTCTATGACAAAGACAACATAACTCTGGTGATGTTCGCTGTACTCATTTCTAGTTCCATGACCGACATGAGCGTCGTCACCTCTTGGATTGTGCACCTGGTGCACAACTTCTCTTCTTTCTTGATTCTGATACCTCGGCTGCCTGTTTTCATATCTGTTGTCTACTCCCACTATCTGAGCATTTCCTCCTATAAGTGGTGGAGGGGGAGGTGGTGGAAGCTGCTTATTCAGCGAGTCCACTCTATCTCCTTTCTGAAACCAACTGCGTTGCCTCATCGTGTGATTGGCTGGTTTACTCAGACTAGGCATGTGAAACTTACATGAATGATCCAACATCATCTCATAGTTGTATTTTTGTCAGTCCTGATACTGCTTCCTCTGATCGTATGGCCTTTTTCCGTCATTCTTTGTCACCCATTGTTGTTGTCCATTTGTCCTTTGACGCTGACTGCTTCCAGCATCTGGATGATCCTGACTCACAGACGTAACCTGAGTCGAACCATACCTGTAATCTGGTCTTTCGTCTCTTCTCTTGCTTCTGTATTCGGATCTTTCCTGGCGCCTTTGCGACCCGGCAGCGTCATAGATCTGAGTCTCAGTCATCCCGTCTACCGACATGAGAAGCGGCTGAGTCGGATATCCTAACGCATACGAGTTAGTGATTCTTATCGTCTCTGTCAGGCTTGCCGGCATATCTCTTTGTAACCTTTGCCGCAACACACTTCCATGTCTACATCCTTGTGCAAACCATGCGACTGCTTGTGACTCGATTACCCCTTCACAAGAGTTACGCATCTTACACCACCTTGTGAGGAATTCCCTGTCTATTTATTCGGTCTTTGCTTGCACATTGCCAGTTTTTGTGGGCGATTCGGCCTCTTGTAACTGCTCGTGAAATTGCTCACGAAAGCGTCGTGAAAATCGATCTAACTGTTGATGCTTCCGGGTGGCAAATTGTTCAACCATACCTGAGCTGGTCCTTCCAGCATCTGCGACACATAACGTACTTCCCATCTCAAGTTTCCCTGCGTGATCTTCACAACTTTTCCATAATCTATGAGCCAGTCCTCTGGCTTTGTGCTTCCATCATACATTTTTGTCCCTCTGGCCAGCTGGAAATTTGGCACCGGTGGCTCCTTCATGATCCTTGGGCCAAAGCACGGTGGACCCTATGGACCTTGCGATTCAATTATCTCTACCATTTTTATGCGTTCAAGCTTCAGCCTTGCATCATCCGGCTGAAGGTTCCTGCCTCCGAATCTTGCTCCCATTGCTTGATATGCATGATCTGGCAGTTCATACCCGTCATTTACCATAGCCGAGTAACCGTCATTATACTTATTTGCGTTCGGGTCAGCAGGCTATTGAACTGCTTTTCCCGCGCTTTGCTGTCTTCTTTCTGGCTAAGCTGGTGTGTTATTCGGAGCTGAATTTCCTCCTCCTGCCGAGTGAGTTCCACGCCTAGCATGAGGCGCAAAATTTTGCCCTCCGTTGTCATTTATTTGATCTGCTTTTTCCTGGTTTTCATTTCCTTGGGGATTATTTCTTTTTGCCCCTTGCGCATGCGCCGGGTTTCCTTGAACCACTGCCGGATCATAGGCGACCATCTGCTTGTTTCTTCTAGAATCCACACTTCTTTCTTTTCTCGGCCTAGGCGCTGCTCCGGGTGAGGATGCTATGTGCCCAACCGATCTCACCGGGACAGGAGTCGCTGAGTGAACCAGCTGTGACCTCCCTGCTATACCCGGATTTTCTCTGTAATACGCCTCATTCAGCATGTTGGCTGCTTTTACTAGTTTATTGACTCGTTCTTGTTGCCTTTTCTTTGCTTCCCCCCTCCAAATGGGTAATTCTGCCATTGCTGCTTCTGCTGCTCGCAGATTAGCTGCTGCTGTGTTATATGTTGGACGCGTGGATGTCTCGTTGCTGTTCTCCGGTGTTATCTTTGATGTCGCATCTGCCAGCTCTTTGTTGAGGTTCCTTTGTCTCAATCTCATTGCATCAAGTCGGGTCTTTGCGCCCTTGACTCGATTTGCCGAGTTAAGCTCTCGGGTGGTGATATCCACGTCCTGCTGTAACTGTGCTAGCTCTTTGGCTTTCTCCAGGACTTTTATCCTGGCTTCCTCCAACTCGTCTTGCACACGTGCCGGGTCAGTTGCATGTGCCACTGGCTCTGCCAACTTGTCTATCGCTTCCTGTAGCTCCTTAGCCCTCTTGCTCCTAGCTATGTTCTCTGGTTTTTCCAGCGGCACCTTTGCTGTTCTTGCAGCCCTTGGCGTTTCCTCATGATTTCCTCCCTCTGTGTTCTCATTCACTACTGGAACTACTGGGGGAGCTGTGGGGTTTGGGGCTGTCATCATTACCTCCATGGAGACGAGTTGGTGTGGTTTCCCAGCGACAGGAGCCGTTGGAGGATCCGGCGCCAGGACGACGCGCTCAGGATATGCGCGCTCGACGCGCACCGCGACGTAGACCTGGTGCTCGCCGAACTTGATGAAGCGACCACCTCTAGGGAATGGCTTGGTCCCGAAGTAGCCCACGTTGTCGCTGATGAAGTTGAGCGCTCCAAACCTCTGGATGAGGCCGGAGTAGACGCGCTCGCCGGTCTTGGCGATGATGTTGCCCGTCCAGATGAAGACTCCATCAAACACCTGCTTCTACCCCACGGTGGGCGCCAACTGTCGTGGTGGTGGCATGACAGATGCCATGGGTAGGCTTAAGTTGGGGCCGAATGGGTGCTTGTGGTCACCGGGGAGGGAGTGCACGGTCGAGCCATGCACGAAGAACAAGAATAACTCTCCAGACTTAGCAATTAGATTGATACCCCAAAGATTACAAGTGCTCCTTGAGATGTATAAGCTAGAGTTCACAGCACTAGTTCCCTACTTGGTCCAACCTCCTTCTACTACTGCTATGCCCTCCCTTATATAGGCAGTGCTAGCTAGCTTATACCCCTTTGGGTTCTAGGGTTTACTGTTTGGATCTTGGTCCCTACAATGTGGGCCGGGTCATGGGCTTGCCCTAAGCCCAGAGGCCCGGTCCATAAAGCTTGACAGCTAACGGTCTTCTGGTACGCTACTTCTTGTTCCTTTTGGCGTCATGCTGTTACTTTGCACGTCAGCGTATGCTTTGGGCGTCACCCGACTCCTTTTGTGTCACCCGACGTCGCCCTTCTCTTTTGACCATGCTTTACCATGGTCCCTCCTGAACCTTACTCAGAAAGGTCCCAACGTCCTTCTTGACTCGGCCCTTCCTCGGTCGACTCGGCTCGTCGGTTCCTGCAAGGGTTACAACTTTGTCCTATGCGGGCCGACATAGTTTGCATGTCGGATTTCATGCTTATCTTACCCGGCCGTTCTTACTCGGCCTGGTTCGTTCTTTACTCGGAGCTAACCCAGCTGCGCTATGTTTCCCCTCTCGTGACCCTACCGGGGGTTATCCCCCGACAGGGATGAGCCTAACTTGGACAAAACATTAGCTGCTTTGTTGTCCGCCCAAGGTATATGATGGAACTCACACCCGTTAAAGTATCCCGAAATATTCTAGACATGGAAATGGTATAGTGCCATGTTTGCATCTAAAACGTCCCAATGACCAGACACTTGATGAATCACCAAATCCGAGTCACTAAAGAATTGAATTCTCTTGATGCCAATTTCTTTAGCCACTTTTATCCCATGGACAAGTGCTTCATACTCGGCCACATTGTTGGATGTTGCAAAGTGGATTTGTAATACATATTTTAGCTAGTCCTTTTTGGGCAAGATAAGGACTATGTCGGCACCTAAACCTGTTTTCATTTTGGACTTGTCAAAATGCATCCTCTAGTAGTTCGAGTTAGTCAATGGCGGCCCGTATTGCATTTCTTCCCAATCGACGAAAAAGTCGGCCAATGCTTGAGACTTTATTACCTCCTGCCTGTCATATTGTGGAGTATATGGGGCTAGCTGTATGGACCATTTTTCCACTCTGCCACTTGCATATTTACTGCCCAAAATATCCGAGATAGGTGCTTCACATATCACTCGAATTGGGTGTCCTTGGAAGTAATGCTTTAGCTTCTTGGCCACCATATACACACCATATGTCATTTTCTTGTAATGGGTTCGTTTTGCTTCGATGTAGAGAGTACTTAGCTCAAGTAGTATATTGGACTTTGGACTGATTTGCCCTCTTCTTCGTGCTCTACCACTATTACTGCACTAAATACTCGGTTAGTTGCTGCAACATAGAGAAGCATTGGCTCTTTGGATAGTGGCGAGGATGATATTGGTGTTGTGGCCAACATCTTTTTCAGCTCATGGAAAGCGCTATCACCTTGCTGTGTCCATGGAAATTTGTCTGATTTTTTCACCAGATGATATAGTGGTAAGGCTTTTTCGCCCAGCCGACTAACAAACTGACTCAATGATGTCAGGCATCTAGTGAACTTCTGGACATCATTGAGTATTTTCAGTAGTTCCATTCTTTCTATGGCCCCGATCTTAGTCGGATTTGCCTCAATACCTCGGCTGGATACGAGGAAACCATGTAATTTTCCGGCCGGGACACCTAATATGCATTTTTCTGGGTTAAGTTTCATCCGGAATCTTCTTAGGTTTGCGAATGTTTGCCGCAAGTCATTGATGAGAGCGTGACTCTTTTTGGTTTTTATTACTACATCGTCGACATATACTTGGACATTTTTGTCAAGTTGATGTTGAAAGCATTTTTGCATGCATCTTTGATACGTAGAACCTGCATTTCTCAAACCAAACGACATAGAAGAATAACAATAAGCCCGTACGCGGTAATGAATGCTGTATTATTTGATCATCCGGGTTTAGAGATATCTGGTGGAAACCAGAATATGCATCTACAAATGAGAGTAGCTCACAGTTGACCGACGAATCCATCACTTGATCAATTTGCGGTAGTGGAAATGGATATTTTGGACACGCATTATTCATGTTCGTGTAATCAATACAAATGCACCACACCATAGCAACATTCGGATCATCTTTTTTCTTCTCGACTAGGACCGGGTATGATAACCAGTCCGGGTGTAACACTTCCATGATGAACCCGATAGATAGGAGCCGAGCTATCTCAGTAGCAATCACTTTCCTCCTATCTTCGGAAAAGCGGCGGAGAGTTTGCTTCACCGGTCTTGCATCTGGCCTCACATGTAGAGAGTGCTCAGCCAACTCCCTCGGTACACATTGCAAATCTTATGTGGACCATGCGAAGATATCCCGATTCTCACGGAGGAAATTGGCGAGCTCACTTTTCTATTTCTCAGATAACCTGGTACCAATAGTGACGGTGCACTCCAGGAAAGCATCATCAACCTAAACGTTCCTTGTTTCATTGGTTGCCTGGAAGGAGACATTTCCATGCGGATTAGGCAGCGACGGCATGGCCAACTGAGATGCCTTAGCCAGTGCTGCGACCTCCATGATTTGCTGCTTATTATGTGCTATTACCATTGACTCGGCAAGTGATGAGCCAACCAAGGTACACTCCATAGAGCGCTTGTAATTACCCTCAACCGTGATAACTCCTTTTGGACCCAGAAGCTTCACCTTTAGATATGCAATGTGAGCAGTTGCCATGAATTTCGCTAATGCTGGCTTGCCAAGTAAACCATGATAAGAACTGGCGAGATCCACCACCTCGAACTGTATGGCTTCAGTTCGGGCAATTCTCTCTGTTCCCAAATAGCACATCAACCCAGACCTTGCCAATTGGCTCACATGACAATCCTGGCATGATGTCAACGCACTTCTATTCTTGTAGACAGTTGTTGGGCCTCCAAGTGCAGAGGTTTGTAGAACACCAGCAAGTTTCCCTTAAGTGGATTACCCAAGGTTTATCGAACTCAGGGAGGAAGTGGTCAAAGCTACCCCTCTCAAGCAACCCTGCAATCAAGATACAAGAAGTCTCTTGTGTCCCCAACACACCTAATATAGGCGCACTAGTTCGGCGAAGAGATAGTGAAATACAAGTGGTAACGGTGCTAGAAAATAGCTTGACGGTGAGGTAAAGACTAAAGCAAGCAAACATCTAACAGATCTAGATGTAAACGGTGTTTCAATGTTTATAAACAAGGCCTAGGGATCATACTTTCACTAGTGAACACTCTCTCATATAAATATCCTCTCTTCATGATACTACTCTTAACTACTCTCTGGTTGGACACTCTAATCAATGGTAGGGCTATAACAACACTCCTCAAAGTCCGCCTTCCCTAATCTAGATAACCCTACACTGTCACCTTGAGCGCTAGATGGTTCCAACAAACACCACAATTTCATAGAGACATCCAACTCCAAATATAACTCATAACAAATATTCAATCTAGCCAAAGTGCCACACATGGTATGCACGCTGTCACTTTCACACACGTGGGGATAAAGCACAAAGAGTATTTATGCAGACTCAAACCTAACTGCCACCATGGCGTGCACGCTGTCACTTTCACACACATGGGGAGAGCAGAGATCTAATGAAGCACTTGAGTAGCAAGGTAGATCTACTTGATTACAAAACTCATGAACACAACAAGATCATGCATAGAGAGAGATATGAACACATAGCTACCAGTAGAACCCTTAGCCTCGAGGAAGAACTACTCCCTCCTCATCATTGGAATCGGCAATGGTGATGGAGATGGTGGTGGAGATCGATGGAGATGGCTCCGGGGGCACTTCCCCATCCCGGCAGGGTGCCGGAACAGAGACTTTCTATCCCTCGAATCTCCCCTTCGGTGGTGGCGGCACTACAGAGGTTTTCATGGATTTATTCTGGATGATTTAGAGTATTCTCATCGGGGGGCTCTTATAGGCGCAGGAATCAAGGCCGGTGGGGGTCCAGGGGACCCACACCCCCTGTGGGCGCCCCAGGGCTTGCCCGCGCCTAGGGAGGGTGCGGCCACCCTGTGGCCCCCCCTCCGGCTCTGCTTCGTGGTTCCGTGTTGCTTCGGGAAAAACAATAACTTTGGCTTTTGTCCCGTCCAATTACGAGAATATTGATTTTCTGCCTTTCTAGAACCAATAACAGAATAAAACAGGCAACTGGCACTATGGCAACTTGTTAATAGGTTAGTTCCAGAAAAGTTATAAAAACACCTCAAAGTGTAGACAAAGCAAAGAAAAGTAGATACTAAAAAAGCATGGAGCATCAAAAATTATAGATACATTTCCGACGTATCAACATCCCCAAGCTTAACTCCTGATCGTCCTCAAGTAGATAAGTGATAAAATGAATAATTTTTGAGGTGACATGCACCATCAAAACCAAGATCAAACCATTTGCAAGCATTGAAAGCTGGGATCAAAGAACTCTAAACATGTGCATGAAACAATAGGATAGTAACTATGCATGCAACATGAAAGGCTACAAACAAAGATCATGAATAACATGCATTGAAAAACATTTGTTTGTTTCACATACAGAAAACATAGTGTGGTGACCCAGCATACCACTGCATGATGTAGTACACTATAGTCGTTGACATAACACCAATGAAACACTGTTCACTAGTATTACATCCCTCAGAGTGGTACAACAGAAACACAGCAGGTCTAAGACATGACTATAGGTTACAACTCAAATCTTTACACAAGATCTAGAGAACACCCTAGGTTAAAGAGAGAGAAAGAAACTTCTTACAAAGAAGAATCAAAGTAACAACTCATAACCAACTTACTAATAGACTTGTATCTGAACTACTGGTCTGGCATCACTGCTATTGCAATACACTACAGAAATAGGTTCTATGGCTAGAGTTTATATTCCTATCTAATCAGTAACTTCGTCTTCACTTGAGTTGATGTATGAAAGGATACGGATGTCGCCTAGAGGGGGGGGGGTGAATAGGCGATTAAAACTTTTCCTAGAGTGGCTCAACAAAGGCGGAATAAAACTAGTGTTTACTTTGTAAAGCACAACCTATAAACAACTAAGGTTTACCTATGTCCACCAACAACTTATGCTAAGCAATACAAGCAACAAAGTGATTGCAAGATATATATTACTTCAAGCACGAAGGCTATCACAATGTAAAGTGCATAAGTAAAAGCTCGGGTATAGAGATAACCGAGGCACGCGGGGACCACGATATTTTACCGAGTTCCTCCCAACATGGAGTACGTCTCGTTTGGAGAGGGGGTGGTATTAAACCACCAACGCCACAATAGGCCTCCCTTATTCTCCGGTGAATCTCACCCCAATGGGATCGATCCACGCATCAACTATCGGTGCACTTGTCGGTGGCAACCGGAACCTCTCACAAGGTTGGGGCACAATTCCACAACTTAATTGGAGGCTCCCAACAAACGCCACAAAAGGCCTCAACAAATGCCACCAAGGCTACAATGCCACCAAGGCCACAAAACCGTCTAGGGTTCCAAGAACCCAAGAGGGACAAGCTCCAATGAGCAATTCAAACCAAATCCTCCAAAGAGAACTCAAACCGATGCAACAAAAGCAAATGGCAAGAACACCACAAAGGTGCTCAAATCCCTCACTCTCAAGTTCCAACAAAGCTACCAAAGCTATTGGGGGAACAAGAGAGGAGAAATCAAAGAGAGACACAAAATCCCCAAAATCTAGATCCCCAAAGATACACTCACAAAGAGATGTTTTGGTTTGGTCAAAACGTAGATCTAGATCTCCTCCAACAACCCCTCAAATATATGCAAGAATCACTGGAGGGGTGTGTAGAAATCAAGCTTAAGGAGTAGAGCAAATGGGGGGCAAATCTTGGGCAAGAAAAAGGAGGAAGAAGTAACCCTAAAGGCAAAGGGGCAAAGCTATTTAAAGGGCTAGGCATAATATGGCTGTTGGATCCTGAATGTAGCGGTAGTACCGGAAGTTCAAGCGGTACTACCGGCGAACTCCGGTACTACCGGACCAGGTACCGGACTTGGTACCGGAAGACCAATATTCAAACTTCATAAGCCCTGGCCACAGCGGTAGTACCATTGATGCTACCGTAAAGCGGTAGTACCGCAAATGGCAACCGGTACTACCGGACGTGAAGTGGAATCAGCAGTTTAGGCGAAAAAGGTCTCTGTCACGCCAGGTAGTAAAATGCGGTACTACCGCATTTTACTACCTAGGCAGACAAAAGATTTTTGACAACGTTCAAAAGTCTACGCCTGTCAAATGCGGTACTATCCGCATTTTAGTATCGGAGCGTAAGCTTTGACAAGTGGTCAAAAAGCTACTGTCGCGCTAGGTACTAAAATGCGGTACTACCGCTTTTTAGTACCTAGCCCGGCAGAGGCTTTTTGACAGTTAGTCAAAACCTTCTGTCGCATCCGGTAGCAAAAAGCGGTACTACCGCTTTTTGGTACCGCACCAGGCAAATATTCAAATGGCAATAACTTTTGACTGGAAGCTCCGATTGACCCGATTCCAATTGCATTGGATAGAGGACGACAAGGGCTTACCAATAAAAATTAGAAATATTGATTATCACCAAGTGAGAAAGTATCAAGTAGAATAATGTGAGATACCTCACTTGGTGAGAAACCGAAAAGCCGCATAAATCAAAATCGCAACAAGATACATATGGGAGATCCGATTTTGATGAACAAGAGCTTGTTATGGAGATTACCACAAGCTATATATCCTCACATGGATAAGACCAAATAACAACCAAATTTGATGATGCAAGTATGCAAAGGTTTGAGATCTCTCCGAACGATGTGACCGAATTACTCATTCGAGAGCCCCTCTTGATAGTACGGTTATCTATCCTAAACCCGGTCTCCCACACACAACATGAGACCAGCAAAAGGGAAAACCTATCAAGATTATACCTTTGCCTTGAGCATTCCACTTGATCTCTATGTATACGAAGTTGACCTTCTCAAGATGGAACACCTTTCTTGATTCCTCATCATCGACCTCGCATATTGAGCTTGCCCAACATATCTTCTTTGCATTTCATCGACCTTGAAGCCAACACACGCTCCAAGCGATGCCAATGGACAAATCCAATATTCATTGCCAATGGACAAATCTTCTTTGCATTTCATCGACCTTGAAGCCAACACATGCTCCAAGCGATGCCAATGGACAAATCCTACAAGTATAACTTAATACACACATTAGTCCATAAAGATTGTCATTAATTACCAAAACCACACATGGGGGCCCAACATGTTCTTTCAATGTATATGTTGACTTTATTGAAGAGCTTTAGCTTTTGATGATGATTCCTGGAGTATAACTTGATGTAGACGTCATCTGTATTGGCTTCAGAATCTAGCAAGGGTTAAGAAGATACGTTGAGTACGAGTGTACTCAGCAAGTTCACTACAAAATGAGTGTTTGATGCACTATATTTATAGCCACAGACCATATGTCATAGGCAATACAGGTTTTCGTAAACATTTCTTCAAAGGTTGCTTTTAATCTAAAAATCTATGTCCGTTAGCCTTCACGGGTTTACCAGAACTTTCATGGAGTTCTTTTCCCGCAGCGTTCGCAGCTCCTTCCCAGAACAGGGAGTATCAAGTTACAGTTCTTACACTCTACAGAGGTGCGTTACTTTACCCATGAGAGACCTTAGCCTTGTTGCACAACCAAGTCATGACCTTGTCCATACTTCCTTGGTATGGGGCCCAGTCTAAGATCCAAGCCAATCAATGCCCTCTCCGTGACCTCATATGTCTGCACGATCCTTCGGGGCCGGCTCACCTCCGTTAAGCCCCCTATCGGGAAGGCTAAAACCATGATGAGTTCCCGAAGACTCTATGACCTGGTGCTGCCCTCGCAAGTTCCATATTAAATGGTCCATCAACTAAGCACCATCCATAGATAATCTAGACACCAAAAGTGTGGGGCATAAGGGTGCCCACCCATATGTTGGATCCGCACAAGGAATCACAACGTCACGTTAAGGTCATCTTGCCTCCATATGAGAGGAAAAGGATACAGCTGACTTCTCCGTTCCATTCCAAATCTCATGGTTAACGCATAATATACGGCACAAGAATCACTGGCGACATTGGTTGTTAAGTCCTAAATAATATGTTCCTTTACCACCGGAACTTTCATAGTAGGTTATTACCTCATGGTAAATAACCTATAATCATATTATTATGAAAATAGTGTTTTCTAACCTTTTTCGAATGCACGTGATGACAAGACTGGATTTGTAAAATACTTTACAGAAAATAATCAAAGGACATGAGCAAGTGTGAACTTGCCTTTTGTGATTGCAAGATTATGCACTCACGGTCTTCGATACAATATAAGATCCAATATCTAAAATCAACATCATTGGTCCGGTAAGGACTAATGTTTAAAGAAGCAAGATGCTGTTATGCATAAGTAATGATATGCATTTTGTAGAACTCCCAAAGTGAATCCCCAATGCTTTGAGTGAAGTGAATTTAGATGATTATTTTAAGAGTTGGTTTATCTTCAATTTTACTTTATAAGTAATGACATTTATAAGGAACTTAAGTGATAATAATTCTAAATATACAGGTAAAGTATAAAGTAATGTGATTATGTTTAATTGTCATTTGGTGACTAAGATAAGAGTCCATGGTTTTAGTTGTTACAAGTTGAAGAATTTATTATGATATTATTCTTTGAAGTGGCAAAAATAATAACATTTGAATAAAAGATCTCCTTCCTAAGGTTTAAACAATCTTTATTGTTAATAGGATGTGTTCAATGTCTTTTGGTGTGTGATTGATTAGTTTGGGCTTGAGATGCTTTATGTCTTAATTGGAATAGACCAAAGTTAACTATAAAAACATAAGTAGTTTATTAGACATAATGTTTATAAGCCTTGAGACTAAAATTAACTTTAAAATGGTAAGTAAACTTAAGATGTAATATGTTTTAATTATTCCCAAGTTTTAGATTTATGATTGGTATAACTAATGTGTGGAATTATTCACTTTATATTTTAGTGAATGCTTATAAAGTTCTTTTGAAGGTTGTGGTTTTAAATCTTTATTTAAGGTTTCAAAATATATTATAAAGTTAATAATTTACACTTAAGTTTTATTATAAACCTTAGTTCTGGTTTTAGAACTTTAGTAATTTGATTTTAAGGGTATTAATATTTCTGAATAAATATAATTATTTCTTACTTAAGAAATGTTCTTAAAGAATTTTCAAAAATATATAATGGATAAGGATTTATTATTTTAAAATATTAAAAACTTTTCTACTAATATATTTAGTATTTTTCTAGTGTAATATATTTATTCAAGACTTTGAAAATGATTTTTATTTTATTTTTAAGTATTATTTTTATATTTATAAAATTCCGTAAAGTATCGATTGCCTTTGAATATTACTTTAAAATTTATTTATAAAAAAAATAAGTTTATTATTTTTATAAAATAGTAGATTTATTTTTATACATAAAAATGGTTTTTATTCAATTTTTAGGATTTTTACTTATTTTATGAAATTACCCTTAGGATGTAATGGTGTTAATATTTATCTACATTTTATTTATATTAACAAGTAAGATTATAATTTTTCTATATATATTATTATTGTGGTCATTTTGACATGTCGTATGTATTTTTGGGATTTTTCTATGTTTTTATAGGGTATAAATTATGTTCAGGGGTAGTTTGGTCATTTAGTGATTTGATAAATATCTTATTTTCTTATTTTTCCTTTGGAATTGGGCCAGGCTCACCAACGGGCCCATCTGGACCCAACTTGGCCCAACTGGTCTTAGGGTCAAACCCCATCCAGATGCCACTGGACCGACCCATCGGCCTAGTACCCCCTTCTCTTTCTCGAGCTTGTTCATCCTCACCCACTCATTCCCCTCTCTGGCGACTGGAAGTTCCTCGTAGTCGCCGCTCGATTCTGACCATCTCTAGACCCTCAGGCCGCCATCGTGCTCCAGTGACCTTACAGGTTGCTTGGGTTGGTGGCATGATGCAGGTGTTCGTTGATGGATATCTATTTCCCTTGGGTGATAGTGGCAAGGCTTGGCGCGGGTTGAGTGCCACTGTTGCTCGTTGTGCTGCCACGGCTATCTTCACCACCGGTCTACTTCCTCTCCAGTTTCTAAGCAAGGACCCTCGGGTAAGTCTGATTTTTCCTTCCCCTGGTTCTCTGTCTCCCCTTTGATTCCTTACTGCTAATCTGACAAACTCTAATTGGGTTTCTATCCTCTGTTGTTCTACCAAAGCTTGCTAAGATTGGTCCAATAATAATTGGTTATATTAAAAATGTTTGGTTTCAAACATATGTCTGAATGCAACTTAATGGGCTCCTTGTGTGATTTGATTTATACCAATCATGATTTGGTGCTGACAGTGATGTGTGATACTAGATTGTTCATGTGCTATTGTGGTTCATCTGTTAGCATGGGTATAAATATATATCATGAATTCCTTGTCCTATCTACTGATGTTATGACAATTGAATTATAAAGGACTCCTAGAGGGTTAGCTAAGAGATGTTCACAAATACTGTTATATGGCAATTCTAGAATCTTTGGACTAGCTGAATTGGTATTGTACCCCAGCCAAATTTTGCTCTTAGGTGAACATGGAAATTATACTAGAAGGATTGCTAGAAATATTT
Organism: Avena insularis; assembly: GCA_023614405.1. Taxonomy (NCBI): domain Eukaryota; kingdom Viridiplantae; phylum Streptophyta; class Magnoliopsida; order Poales; family Poaceae; genus Avena; species Avena insularis. Next base: position 300,704,569 of record CM042693.1, on the reverse strand, counting down.
CCTAGGAAAATGACTTGTTCTATGTCAAATCTGACAGTGTAAAAATGTACAACTTTGATTCCTAGAGATCCTGCTAGGAAAATGATAGATCTACTCTGGCTAAACAACTAGATGGTTAGTTGATGTGACAACTTCCCTTAGTAGTTTCTGTGACTGAGACTGCCACTGTGGTGCCTCCATGTTGGAGTGTTCATAGTGGTAGATCTTGCTTGTATGATCTGCTACTATGGGTGTTACTGATGGCTAGATCTGTCCCTGTCCAGTGATGTAAAGATTGAGGCTATGAACACATGTTAGCTTATGTATGTGCTTCCTGTATTGCAGGACAATAACAGTAATGATCTTGTGGTGGACCTTTACATGATTTATAAGGATGAAATAATTTCCTAGATTATTGACTAGGAAGATAATTCTGATGATTCTGGTAATCAAATGATGTTATTTACCTATGCAAGCTTTTGTTGGTGCTTGGATGAATTGCTTAGCATGATATGGGACTGTTTTATGATGAATTTAGCTAAGGATGCTTTGATTTCTTGTGGCAAATGATTTGGACAACTTGATTAGCTATATAGCCTGTAATGGGTAATTTGTTGCTATGGTGCCTCACAAGAGAGTGCACCGCAGTGAATTATCACTTTATATCTGGCTGTGTAGTTCTCTCATTTTGTTCTAGTGATATTCCTCTATCTGGATTATTTGCAATATAAAAAAAATATGATGCCAAGACCCCTCTTGCCAATGATGCAAAGGCTGAGGCCAATTTCTAAAGTAAGAATGGATATTACGCTGACATGTGCATAACCCTAGGATGTAACTTGTATACCATTTGTATACAGTTCTGAGGGTTTTCCCTTCCACCAAACTATTGTGCAAGCCCATCTACTACCTAGAACAGGTATGATGCGGATCTGATGTCTACCTGTTTGCATAGTAGACAAGTATGCCTGTGTGGTGATGTAGGTTTGTGGTTGATCTTGTGGCTGAACTTGCTTGCTCCTTTCATTCCAGTTGCTCTTGTAAGCACCTGGCCTGCTCCTCCTATTTGTGGTGTTGTCCTGTTCCTCCTAGCTGTTGGCTTGGCCTTGATCTGCTCCTGGACTCCTTCAAGTCACCATGGCTTGTGTGTGTGTGGTGAACTTGTGATGAACTGATAAGGGAATGGTTGTGGTCGTGTGGGTGTAGCTGTACTTGTGGGTGGTGGTCACTAGCAGCTGGGCTGGTTCCCACTTTAACTTCCCTGGGTGATGATCCGGTGTTGACAGCAGTCTTGGACATGCAGTGACTAAGCTGCTTGTAAGCTACTTGCTAGCTCGAGTCCTGACTATGGATGAGATCAAGTAAATTTCTGGGGTTTCACTCTTTCACTCTACGCAGCTTGGTGAAACTTGCCCCAATAAGGCCTATGATGGTGCTCTGAGGCCCATTCTTATTCTTATGATAAGAACAGATTCTACACTTGTTCCATTTCGAAACACTCTATGATGAGCTTAAGCATATCATTAGTATGCTAAGTCTGAGAGTAAACTAATACACTAACCCCCTATTCATTTTATTACTTGTTTATGTTGGATTTATTTGCAGGTATAAAATAGGATGAGAGGATACAAAATCCTAGATTAGGGAATGGTTAGGAATTAGTTTAGGACTCTGTTTATTGATCCTTATTGTAATCTTTCATTTTTTTATTTAAACATTTGTAAAACATTAATAATATTTGCATTGTTGTAATAAAGTTACTATTTCCCAATGTAATCTTTATTCCTTATCCTTTTGTAATTCATTTATTTACCTATAGTCACAATGTAATATAATTTGTTTTGAATAATAAAGGTAATGTTTTTTTTCTTTACTTGTAGTTTTGTACATTTATTTTATTCCCTTTTATAAAGGGCAATGTAATGTTTATATTTTTAGTTCTTTGGTAATTTGAGACTTGGAAATATTGTATCTTATTCATAAATAAGAGTTCATCTCTTATATCTTATTATAATTCAATTTCCATTTACTATTTTATTTCAAATCCTTTTTGTATTGAAATTTATTAATTAAATATTTAAATTTGAATTGTCTTCCCCTCAAACACAAAAGTACAGTAGATGTCATGCCGAAATCCATCGCACCTATCCTGATTTTTCCATCAGAACAAGAGAGACCTCGATTCCTCTATAGCTTCTTTTGTTTTGCGCGAAAATTCCCCGGATTTTCTGATGCATGAATGCAATGCACACACCCGCGTCCTCTATAATTCTAGGTGCTAATCCTGGGATGTTACAGACTCTCCCCCTTAAAATAAACTTCATCCTCGAAGTTCGTATACTCTCACGTTTCAGAATAAGGAATTGCCACTGTATTGATCACGACACTTCTCAACTCCATGATAACCTCAAATGGGAATAATTGTAGTATCCCATATCCATACCTTTTCCTTGAATTCTCCTCATACTTGGCAATGTCCAACTTGTTGTCTACAATGCGCTAATGTTCCACTTACTATAATCCCTTAGGGCTATGTCCTTACTATAAGATCCTTCAATCAGTTTCTCTGCTTTAGTTCATTACCCTGATTAGGTATCCTAATACAACTCCTTTACTTGATTATCAAACTTCCTTATTATACTATATAAGATCTTGGAAGTCTCACTAAAACAGAGTTTTAATTTTTATTAGTCAATAGTTGTGGCCAAAAGACTAGGTTTTGATTTGTGATGGTATGGTTTATACTGGTAGTCCTTTTGAAGATTGGATTTGAACTCATTTAGTCCATACCCATTGGAATTTCTTGTTCCTCTAAAGTTGTCCAATTGGATGTGCTTTGTTCCCTCTTAATGATAGCTTAAGAGCTGTTTCTTTTAGAATAAGTCTGTTAGAAATATTCCATTTTATTACTTCAAGTTTTTACCTTATCAAGATTTAGAAACTCTTTTGTTATTTCCTTAAGTACTTCTTCAACTTCCATTTATTAACTATCTAAAGGTCTAAGCACTACTATCTTGAATTTAAGCTTCGATCTTTTCTCCAGACATACTTCTGAAAGTACTTTTATAATGATATTTTCTGTTGACCTTATGAAAATAAGGCCTAATGTTGTTATAGGTTAGTACTTCTTCTCCAACCTTTACTTGGAATTCGGATAACAGTACTTCCGTTTACTGTTTACTCTCCCCCTTAGGGTTTACTAATAGTCTTCAAACTGTTTATATAGTATTTATTAGCTTTATAATTAGAATATTGGTCTCTATCCAGCTTATAGTCTACCTAGTTAGGGTCTTATGAAAGATTGTACGGTGTATCCACACAATTGTGGATCTCTGAAGTGAATCTTTCAGCATTAATTGTCTTACTATTTGGGCATTTTCACTTTGATAGATCTGACTTTGCGAAGCTCCTCGAAAGACGATCGCTTTAATTTTTATACTCATTTATGTCTTAATTAACTTAGGACAAGTTTTATGCTCTTTATGCAACCATTAAGATGATCTGGTTAACTATGTCAACCAACACCGGCTGCGGACAAGATACCAATTGTGGTTCAGAATACCGACTATGGTTCAAATACCAGCTGCGGATCATCCTAGGTTGTAGGTATTATCCTATGATTTTGTAACATCCTTATGGCATTCTCTCTGAATTGTCAGAGCTTGAATACCATTTTGGTTCCAAGGCTTCTTCTTTTGTACTAATTCATGATACTTCCATGAACTTGGTACAATTACTTCATTAACTTCCTATCAACATCACCTATTTTCGGTGAACTCTAAGTTCATGACTCCTTATTGCCCCAAGTATTTTCTACACTAGACTTCCTTGTTATATCTGTCTAATAATGACCTGAGCTTGATCCATCCTCCAAATTGGATTGATACTCCTCATATTTGGCTTTACCCTTCATGTAGGTCTTCATCTTGGTCTTTGGAACTTGTTACTCCTTTACATGAATTCCCATTTCTATCTAGGTCTATAACATCAAGTATTAATTGGATGTTGCAACATGCATTTACACACCAAGTAAAACTTCATGTACAGATCTAGTCAATGAAGAAGATCCAAGAAAAACAAATAAATCCAAATGTGTTACATATAACACATAATATTCTAAGCCAAGAACATAGTAGTTGAGTATAGTATCTCTAGAATTCAGGCTTAGTTGTGTAGTATATGACACCTCCTCATATAGGTTTACATCGTGATACTTAGCACTTAGGGTCAAACTATATTTTGTCTCAACATTTACCCAAATTTCTCAATTGCAATAGGATAATCTTAAGCAAAGTGGTCTCAATTTGGTTTTAATTAAAATTCCGTCTCACTTTTAGAATGATTCATATAACCAACCTATAATTATTTAGTAAACTAACCTCACATGATCACTTCAAATGACTAATCAAATTCTATTTACTAACTTAATTTATAGATTAGTAGAATTTTCTAGCACTTATGACTTCTATTATAGTTCTACCAGGTTATAATCTTACTTCTACCTCAAGATAATTACTAATTTATTGTCATAATTATACTCTCATCATGGTTTTAGAGCTAATCTCACCATGATCTTGTTAAGTTTTAGCTATTTACATGTTTCAAGAGCTAATCTAATCATGATAACTTTACTTCTCAGTACACTATTATTAAGTCATAACATAATTTCACTTCATCACGTAGAATTCTCAAATGAATACCACATGATTACTACTCATTACATCAACATTTATCTTGATGATATTCATCATGTTGTCCTTGATTATCACTAACCATAAAATTCCACTGTCGTACCTGAATTCTAGGGTTAGGCTACACCATTAAGAATACTTCAATTAATGTCTTAAACTTGATCCTAATCTACTGTGAACAATCGAATTTCCTAAAGTATCTTGGTGGATTATGTCTCCGTCGGAAGACACTAAATAACACCTTACTAAGAAAAGATAAAATAATTACTCCTAAGAATTATGAGTTAAGCATTTTGTGACAAGGTTTATCCTCAAGTGGATACTCATCACCAGTCATAAGATCATTTGGTTTAGATAAGATGGCTCCTATAGTCACTATCCAACCTACAGATCTTCCTAAAAGGGTTTTAATCCTAAGGTCAAAGCATATGCTCCGATACCAACTTCGGTGACCCAGCATACCACTGCATGATGTAGTACACTATATTCATTGACATAACACCAATGAAACACCGTTCACTCGTATTACATCCCTCAGAGTGGTACAACATAAACACAACAGGTCCAAGACATTACTATAGGTTACAACTCAACTATTTACACAAGATCTAGAGAACACTCTAGGTTAAAGAGAGAGAAAGAAACTTCTTACAAAGAAGAATCAGAAGTAACAACTCATAACCAACTTACTAATAGACTAGTATCTGAACTACTGGTCTGGCATTGCTGCTAATGCAATACACTACAGAAATAGGTTCTATGGCTAGAGGTTATATTCCTATCTAATCAGTAACTCTGTCTTCACTTGAGTTGATGTATATGTTGACTTTCTTGACTTCATTGAAGAGCTTTAGATTTTGATGATGATTCCTGGAGTATAACTTGATGTAGATGTCGTCTGTATAGGGTTCAGAATCTAGCAAGGGTTAAGAAGATACGTTGAGTACGAGCGTACTCAGCAAGTTCACTAGAAAAGGAGTGTTTGATGCACTATATCTACAGCCACAGACCATAGGTCGTAGGCAATACAGGTTTTTGTAAACATTTCTTCAAAGGTTGCTTTTAATCTGAAAAGCTATGTCCGTTAGCCTTCACGGGTTTACCAGAACTTTCATGGAGTTCCTTTCCCTTGAAGCATGATTCCTTCCGAATGGGGAGTAACAAGTTACAGTTCTTACACTTTACAGAGGTGCATTACTTTACCCATGAGAGACCTTAGCCTTGTTGCACAACCAAGTCATGACCTTGTCCATACTTCCTTGGTATGGGGCCCAGTCTAAGATCCAAGCCAATCACTGCCCTCTCCGCGACCTCATATGTCTGCATGATCCTTCAGGGCCGGCTCACCTTCGTTAAGCCCCCTATCGGGAAGGCTAAAACCATGATGAGTTCCCGAAGACTCTATGACCTGGTGCTGCCCTCGCAAGTTCCATATTAAATGGTCCATCAACTAAGCACCATCCATAGATAATCTAGACACCAAAAGTGTGGGGCATAAGGGTGCCCACCCATATGTTGGATCCGCACAAGGAATCACAACGTCACGTTAAGGTCGTCTTGCCTCCATACGAGAGGAAAAGGATACAGCTGACTTCTCCGTCCCATTCCAAATCTCATGGTTAACGCGTAATATACGGTGCAAGAATAACTGGTGACATTGGTTGTTAAGTCCTAAATAATATGTTCCTTTACCACCGGAACTTTCATAGTAGGTTATTACCTCATGGTAAATAACCTATAATCATATTATTATGAAAATAGTGTTTTCTAACCTTTTTCGAATGCACGTGATGACAAGACTGGATTTGTAAAATACTTTACAGAAAATAATCAAAGGACATGAGCAAGTGTGAACTTGCCTTTTGTGATTGCAAGATTATGCACTCACGGTCTTTGATACAATATAAGATCCAATATCTAAAATCAGCATCATTGGTCCGGTAAGGACTAATGTTTAAAGAAGCAAGATGCTGTTATGCATAAGTAATGATATGCATTTTGTAGAACTCCCAAAGTGAATCCCCAATGCTTTGAGTGAAGTGAATTTAGATGATTATTTTAAGAGTTGGTTTATCTTCAATTTTACTTTATAAGTAATGACATTTATAAGGAACTTAAGTGATAATAATTCTAAATATACAGGTAAAGTATAAAGTAATGTGATTATGTTTAATTGTCATTTGGTGACTAAGATAAGAGTCCATGGTTTTAGTTGTTAAGAGTTGAAGAATTTATTATGAGATTATTCTTTGAAGTGGCAAAAAGAATAACATTTGAATAAAAGATCTCCTTCCTAAGGTTTAAACAATCTTTATTGTTAATAGGATGTGTTCAATGTCTTTTGGTGTGTGATTGATTAGTTTGGGATTGAGATGCTTTATGTCTTAATTGGAATAGACCAAAGTTAACTATAAAAACATAAGTAGTTTATTAGACATAATGTTTATAAGCCTTGAGACTAAAATTAACTTTAAAATGGTAAGTAAACTTAAGATGTAATATGTTTTAATTATTCCCAAGTTTTAGATTTATGATTGGTATAACTAATGTGTGGAATTATTCACTTTATATTTTAGTGAATGCTTATAAAGTTCTTTTGAAGGTTGTGGTTTTAAATCTTTATTTAAGGTTTCAAAATATATTATAAAGTTAATAATTTACACTTAAGTTTTATTATAAACCTTAGTTCTGGTTTTAGAACTTTAGTAATTTGATTTTAAGAGTTTTAGAACTCCAGTGACCTTATAGGTTGCTTGGGTTGGTGGCATGATGCAGGTGTTCGTTGATGGATATCTATTTCCCTTGGGTGATATTGGCAAGGCTTGGCGCGGGTTTAGCGCCACTGTTGCTCGTTGTGCCGCCACGCATATCTTCACCACCGGTCTGCTTCCTCTCCAGTTTCTAAGCAAGGACCCTCGGGTAAGTCTGATTTTTCCTTCCCCTGGTTCTCTGTCTCCCCTTTGATTCCTTACTGCTAATCTGACAAACTCTAATTGGGTTTCTATCCTCTGTTGTTCTACCAAAGCTTGCTAAGATTGGTCCAATAATAATTGGTTATATTAAAAATGTTTGGTTTCAAACATATGTCTGAATGCAACTTAATGGGCTCCTTGTGTGATTTGATTTATACCAATCATGATTTGGTGCTGACAGTGATGTGTGATACTAGATTGTTCATGTGCTATTATGGTTCATCTGTTAGCATGGGTATATATATATCATGAATTCCTTGTCCTATCTACTGATGTTATGACAATTGAATTATAAAGGACTCCTAGAGGGTTAGCTAAGAGATGTTCACAAATACTGTTATATGGCAATTCTAGAATCTTTGGACTAGCTGAATTGGTATTGTACCCCAGACAAATTTTGCTCTTAGGTGAACATGGAAATTATACTACAATGATTGCTAGAAATATTTCCTAGGAAAATGACTTGTTCTATGTCAAATCTGACAGTGTAAAAATGTACAACTTTGATTCCTAGAGATCCTGCTAGGAAAATGATAGATCTACTCTGGCTAAACAACTAGATGGTTAGTTGATGTGACAACTTCCCTTAGTAGTTTCTGTGACTGAGACTGCCACTATGGTGCCTCCATGTTGGAGTGTTCATAGTGGTAGATCTTGCTTGTATGATCTGCTACTATGGGTGTTACTGATGGCTAGACCTGTCCCTGTCCAGTGATGTAAAGATTGAGGCTATGAACACATGTTAGCTTATGTATGTGCTTCCTGTATTGCAGGACAATAACAGTAATGATCTTGTGGTGGACCTTTACATGATTTAGAAGGATGAAATAATTTCCTAGATTATTGACTAGGAAGATAATTCTGATGATTCTGGTAATCAAATGATGTTATTTACCTATGCAAGCTTTTGTTGGTGCTTGGATGAATTGCTTAGCATGATATGGGACTGTTTTATGATGAATTTAGCTAGGGATGCTTTGATTTCTTGTGGTAAATGATTTGGACAACTTGATTAGCTATATAGCCTGTAATGGGTAATTTGTTGCTGTGGTGCCTCACAAGAGAGTGCACCGCAGTGAATTATCACTTTATATCTAGCTGTGTAGTTCTCTCATTTTGTTCTAGTGATATTCCTCTATCTGGATTATTTGCAATATAAAAAAAATATGATGCCAAGACCCCTCTTGCCAATGATGCAAAGGCTGAGGCCAATTTCTAGAGTAAGAATGGATATTACGCTGACATGTGCATAACCCTAGGATGTAACTTGTATACCATTTGTATATAGTTCTGAGGGTTTTCCCTTCCACCAAACTATTATGCAAGCCCATCTACTACCTAGAACAGGTATGATGCGGATCTGATGTCTACCTGTTTGCATAGTAGACAAGTATGCCTGTGTGGTGATGTAGGTTTGTGGTTGATCTTGTGGCTGAACTTGCTTGCTCCTTTCATTCCAGTTGCTCTTGTAAGCACCTGGCCTGCTCCTCCTATTTGTGGTGTTGTCCTGTTCCTCCTAGCTGTTGGCTTGGCCTTGATCTGCTCCTGGACTCCTTCAAGTCACCATGGCTTGTGTGTGTGTGGTGAACTTGTGATGAACTGATAAGGGAATGGTTGTGGTCGTGTGGGTGTAGCTGTACTTGTGGGTGGTGGTCACTAGCATCTGGTCTGGTTCCCACTTTAACTTCCCTGGGTGATGATCCGGTGTTGACAGCAGTCTTGGACATGCAGTGACTAAGCTTCTTGTAAGCTACTTGCTAGCTCGAGTCCTGACTATGGATGAGATCAAGTAAATTTCTGGGGTTTCACTCTTTCACTCTACGCAGCTTGGTGAAACTTGCCCCAATAAGGCCTATGATGGTGCTTTGAGGCCCATTCTTATTCTTATGATAAGAATAGATTCTACACTTGTTCCATTTCGAAACACTCTATGATGAGCTTAAGCATATCATTAGTATGCTAAGTCTGAGAGTAAACTAATACACTAACCCCCTATTCATTTTATTACTTGTTTTATGTTGGATTTATTTGCAGGTATAAAATAGGATGAGAGGATACAAAATCCTAGATTAGGGAATGGTTAGGAATTAGTTTAGGACTCTGTTTATTGATCCTTATTGTAATCTTTCATTTTTTATTTAAACATTTGTAAAACATTAATAATATTTGCATTGTTGTAATAAAGTTACTATTTCCCAATGTAATCTTTATTCCTTATCCTTTTGTAATTCATTTATTTACCTGTAGTCACAATGTAATATAATTTGTTTTGAATAATAAAGGTAATGTTTTTTTTTCTTTACTTGTAGTTTTGTACATTTCTTTTATTCCCTTTTATAAAGGGCAATGTAATGTTTATATTTTTAGTTCTTTGGTAATTTGAGACTTGGAAATATTGTATCTTATTCATAAATAAGAGTTCATCTCTTATATCTTATTATAATTCAATTTCCATTTACTATTTTATTTCAAATCCTTTTTGTATTGAAATTTATTAATTAAATATTTAAATTTGAATTGTCTTCCCCTCAAACACAAAAGTACAGTAGATGTCATGCCGAAATCCATCGCACCTATCCTGATTTTTCCATCAGAACAAGAGAGACCTCGATTTCTCTATAGCTTCTTTTGTTTTGCGCGAAAATTCCCCGGATTTTCTGATGCATGAATGCAATGCACACACCCGCGTCCTCTATAATTCTAGGTGCTAATCCTGGGATTTTACACATAGCATAGTGGCAAACAGCTTGTCCCTCATAGAGTAGCAATATAGATGCATAGGACACCTTCAAAGTTCACAAGGCTGACTAGAAACAAATAGCACAAGAACAAGTAATATCACAATATGCATCAATCAATAAGCTTTGGAACACTGCACACAGAATGACAACTATGCTCTCTTAATGGTGCCTAAAGGTAGAAGGTGGAGACTCAATAATGGTGGAAGAAATGCCTTTTTGTAAAGGAAGCAAGGATTTCAAGTTTCAAAAAGAGCTTCCAAAAATTATGATACTTGTTAGCTTTCAGCCCTCATTGCCCCTATCATAAGCATCTTGAAGTGATTAAGGTTAAAGTGAACAAACTAGGGAGTATATGCTTGACGAAGTATAAGATGGCAATCTCAAGTCCCTTGAATATGAGGGCCACACCTCATGCATAATCAACTTTGGGCCCAGGTAAGTTCTTGTCATTGTAAGTATTTGCATATCATTGAGAACCGCCAACGGGGTACCCCTTGCACATGGTACAGGAGCTTTCCCATAACCAAAATGACAAGGAAAGCAGACAATGAGCATCTCAACAATATTTTTATTTACCATATGCATAGCGTTTTATTGAGGATGCTTCATAGATAGATCATTATGGTTATGCTGCAAGTTTCCACCATGATGAGGCATGGCTTAGGCTAGCGGCCTAGGCGTTTCCCTAACACAGAATACAAACTCCATGAACTTACAAGTTCCCTCTTTATTTCACACCGGTGACATCCATAGACAAAAGAGCATGATAAACTGAGTACAAAGTACACGTGCAATGTTGAAAACGTTCCCCGTGACAGCACAGTTCTGCTAATTCCAACTTATAAGTGCAAGCATATACAACATAGACGACACAATCGTTCAAGTTTATTAGGGGAAAAGAATATAAAGTGTGTCATCAAGTTTGTGAGGGCTTTAATCACTAAGTTTTCACATAAAAAAATACTTTTTAATTGGAAGATATATGAACACAAGAATATACTTGGAATGGTGTAACACACCATGCATAGGAATTTATAGTGGACACTTTGGAATAACTGGGTTTCTTGGGAGTTGGAAGCATGAGTAGAACTTACTCATACAAGTGGAGGCTAGCAAAAGACTGGGAGCAACCAACTAAGAGAGCAATAATGTCCATAATCATGCAGAGCTACAAAACATTACTAATCAAAGCATAGAGTGGTACTACAAGTCAAGGACTAAATGATCATAGAGGCTATGGTGACTTGTTCATAGTCATAACATGGTATGAGCATGTGCCAAGTCAACCCAAACAAAGCATCAAAGGAGAATACCACAATACCATGCTTTTACATGCTAAAACAAAGCATAATTTCTTCAAGGCACACTAAGAAATCCCAATTGTTTGGAACAAGACATGCTACAGAAATAATCACTAAGCATAAGGTCAAAACAACACCTAGCATGCCATGCTAAAGTCTAAGTCACAGTCAATGCAGGCTCCTCTTATACTTTCAAGCAGGAACTTCCTACTCCTTTCCAACACCAAGCAACTTATTTGAAACAACTCACAAAGATAATAATCAATAAAGATTAGTGAGCTTGTCTCACAAATCCACAAAAAAGAACTAAAAAGTTCTAAGCTGAAAGCACAAGAAAACTATGGCTAAAAATAGTGCTAGCAAAAGAGAACACTCACAAAACAATAAGAATGAAAACTAGAGTGTTCTAGGCAATGAAAACAGAGTGTGTCTCTCTCCAAAAGAAGTGCTGGGATCAAACCAACTTACTCAAGCAAACTAAGCAAACGAAAATGAAAAATAATACGCTCCAAGAACAACACAACAATGCATGAAACAATAAAAACGAAGTGTCTAGAAAGACTTGAGATTTTTATTGATGAAGGGGATGACTTGGGCATCCCCAAGCTTTGACGCTTGTACCTCTTGAATATTTCTTGGGGTGACACCGGGTGGCATCCCCAAGCTTGAGCTTTTGTCCATTTTTCATCTCATTACATCATTCTTTCTCTACACCTGAAAATTTTCCTTCATACAAAACTTCACACAATCTTCATTAGCAACATTAGTTTATTCAAAAGATAATAGACCTTCAGGTTTAGCTTTAGAGCAGCAAAACTTTCACTAAAAACACAAGATACTGTAGAAACTCCTTCAAAAAGCTCAATTTCACAAAAAGAACCCAAAAAGGAATCAATAAGAAGCAAATGCAAATAATGGCAGAAATCTGTCAAAACAGACCAGCAGGTAGAAACCGATTTTTTCGAACACCTTATGTTGCTCAAACCAAAAAGTATTGAACTAACGAAAGTTAGATAACATACTGGGGGATTTAGTTGTAAATTTTTAATTCAATTCGAGTTACAGAGACTCCTCACGAATTTTTATGGTGGAGGACAAAAATCTGTTTCGGGACAGCAACTCCCCAAATCTTACTTACCTCTCATTAGAGGTCATTCTGGGCACAAAAAGCAAACAAAAAGGATAAGGATAGGTCATTACTGAAGTAATAACTTCCAATACTCCAGGAAACTCTTGTGTTATCTCCCAACAAGTACTTTTCTTTAATGCCTTAAAGTTAGGCTTGATCGCTTGAGAAGATGCTCACATAAGAATTATGAATTGAAGTGAAAGAGAGAATCAAGAAGAAAATTCAAAACACATTTAAGTCTAACCCACTTCCTATGCATAGGAATATTGTAAAGAAACAAGTCATGAAAGCACAAAGCAACAAGCATAGGAAAGTAAAACAAGTGCAACTTCAAGATTTTCAACATAAAGAGGGGAAACTTAATATTATTGAGATGCATAAGACCATGTTTCCCTCTCTCATAATAACTTTCAGTAGCATCATGAATAAAATTAACAATATAACTATCACATAAAACATTCTTATCATGAGCCACATGCATAAAATGATTATTACTCTCCACATAAGCATAGTCATTCTTATTAATTGTAGTGAGAACAAATTCAACAAAATAGCTACCATTGTGTCACATCCCAAGATTTTCTAAATCTTGTAATGTGAAAAATAAATGAATAAAATAAAACTTTGTTGATTTTCAGGGTGAGAAGAAACTTTTTGATTCCAATTGGAAACCTTCAAACCTATTTTGAACAAAAAAAATCCTAAAGGGATTTAAAAAGATAAACATTTAATAAAGGAAAATAAAATACTTTGGAACTACTATTTTGGATCTTTTAAATAAAAGGATTTGGTTTTCAACTGAAATAGAAGTTTTATAAATAAAGATTATTCCATAGAGCCAAATTAAAACCTTGGCCAAACTTTTGAAATAAAACAATTTGTTTTGATAAAAATAGTAAAGGTATATTTAAAATAAAATAATAGGGATTTAATATCCAAGTTTTATTAATAAAGGTTTTATTATTTTCCAAGACATCAAAACTTATTTATTTATTTAAAATAAGTTTTCCAAGTATTTTATATTCCCAAATAAAACCTACTGATTTGGTTTTAAAAAAATATTTAAATTTCAAAAGAGGTTTTAAATAAATCAAATCATATTTGATTTAATAACAATGGTCTATTTATTTAATTAATAATGGACCCTAAAATAAAATTTATTATTTTGGTTTGAAATATTGGTTTATGATACTGAACAGAACCAAATTCAAAGTTGCAAAGTTTGGTGATTGTTTGAATCAATTTGAATGCTTGAGTGTTGTTTGAAATTTCAAAACAGAAATTGGAAATAGAAAAGGAAAAGGCTTTTAGAAGGAAAAAAAAAGAATCTGGACTAGCCCAGCCGGCCAAGCCCACAAGCCCATCAAACAGCCCAGCTTTCCCTCCCGGAAGAAAAACGATTCGCACTCAGGTTCTAACTCAAACAGACGCTGACTGGTGGACCCAACCCCCTCTCCTCTCTCTCGCTGACCAGCCGACCCCACCTCTCCTGTTCATCGTCCTCACCCACGCGACTTCTTCTCCCTTCCCCGTCGCCGTTTCCTGCAGTGATTCCGCGGCACTAATTCGTCTTAACGCGGCCACCATTACTCGCCTTGACCATGCACGTTAAAACACCAGCGTTTTCTCCTCCTTTCCCCTCTGTCGCCACTCCCTCTCTGCCCCGAGGCTGCCTCAATTTGGCTTGGCACTCCCTCTGGTCCGACGACACTCCGGTGCCGATTTCAGCGACTCAACACCGCCCCGTGCCTCCCTGAGCACACTAGGAGACTCACCACTCCCAGACGCTTCTTCCCGTACCACCCATACGACCCGCGGCGCCTGCAGCATCATCTTCGTCAAGCTCGACCGCCGCCGTCATCTGTGGTCCGTCGAGCTCCTCCAGTAAGTCCAGACCGCCCCAAGCTTTCTCCTTCATGCACGCGTCTTCTCTGTGACTTCCTGCATCTGACCATGCCCTCGGTTTGCCTTCTCGTGAACCACAACATCGCCTCCGACCACGACCAGAGCACGCCGTCGCCAGAACGAACTCCGACGAGCGATTACTCCTACGACCGTGCGCCCCCTGCCTCGCCGACCACACGTTGAGCTTCCCTAGTCTCCTGCGATCTCGGTGAGCACCTTTCCATCCTTCCCCGTTTCCTATTTACAAGGCCGCCACCGCTTCACCGCCGCCGCTTAGCCGCTCACATTTGGTCAAGCACGCTAGCACCGTCGGATCTTGATCCGATGCTTACGATAGAACCACTTAACAGCGAAAGTGTTGGAATTATGCCCTAGAGGCAATAATAAAGATGTTATTATTATAATTCTTGTTCATGATAAAGTTTATATTCCATGATAGAATTGTATTAAGCGGAAACTTTAATACTTGTGTGGTTTGTGAACAACACCGTGTCCCTAGTACGCCTCTATGGACTAGCTCATTGATCAATGATGGTTAAGGTTTCCTAACCATAGACATGAGTTGTCAATTGATAATGAGATCATATCATTGGAGAATGATATGATGGATAGACCCAAACTAAGGGAAGCAATTAGATCGTGTCATCGTGTTCGTCTTTGCGAAGCTTTTCTTATGTCAAATATTGTATTCCTTAGACCATGAGATAATACAACTCCCTGGTATCGGAAGAAAACTTTGAGGTCATCAAACGTCATCCTATGAGAGGGTGATCATAAAGGTGTCTCTCAGGTGATCGGAAAGTATCATTGGGTTGTATGTATCGAGATGGAATTTGTCCCTCCAAGTCGGAGAGATATACTTGGGCCCTCTCGGTAATGGAGATCAACACCGCTTTCTAGCTTGTGTTTAAGGAGTTTATCTCAAAGTGATATCGGATTACGAACGAGTAAAGTACTTTGTGACGAGATTGAACTAGGTATGACGGTACCGACGATCGAATCTCGGGCAAGTAAAATATCGCGAGACGAAGGGAATATAAATATGGGATTGATTGAATCCTGGCATCGTGGTTCATCCGATATGATCATCGATGAATGTGTGGGAGTCAATATGTGTGCAGACCCACTTGTTGATTATTGATAGAAGATCATGTCGCATATTCTCGAACCCGCAGGTCACACACTTAACGTGTCTTGGCGCTAGGATAGATTGGATAATTGGTTTATGAGTTTTGTTCGAGTCTCGGATGGGATCCGGGATATCACGAGAGGTTCGGAATGGTCCGGAGAATAAGATTCATATAAGGCGCAGTTTTTGGAGTTCGAATTGTTCGGGTTAATCGGTATTGTACCGAAGCTTCTAGAACCTTCCGGAAGGGGCCAACGTGGCCCCACCTTACAGGAGGGCATGGGCCTATGAGGGAGTGTCCTGGCCGCATTGGGCCAGGGGCACAAGGCCCCATAGGGCCCAGCCGATTCTAGAGAGATTTAACTCGTTTAAATCTCGGGATAGAATTTCTAGAAGAGGGGAGAGTTTAAATCGTTTAAACTAGAGATAGGGTTTCTAGAAGGGAGAGTTTAAATCGTTTAAACTAGAGATAGGCTTGGAGGAGGGGCAAGGGCTGGCCGCCCCCCTCTATATATAGAGGGCTGGTGCGCCCCCTCCCCCCACACACACCTTCCTCCAAGCCCTAGCCTCCCTGCTGGCCCTCCTCTCTCCCTCCCGACTGCTTGTAGGCGAAGCCCTGCTGCAGAAATTCTCCACCATATACACCACGCCGTCGTGTTGTAGATCCAATCTATCTCTCCACCATACTTGCTGGTCCAAGGAAGGAGGAGACGTCGAGGTGCTGCACGTGTGCATCTCACGGAGGCACCGCCACTTATGGTGCTAGATCGGATCGGATCGCGAGGAGAAGAAGCGAGTACGACTACATCACCCACGTTCCGAGCGTTAATGTCTGCGTAATCTTCAAGGGTATGAAGATCTAATCCAATCTCTCTCGTTGTTTGCATCTCCTAGATTAGATCTTGGCTTTCCCTCTGTTCGCTCCGTAGAAAACCCTTCAGAAAGGTTACGCAGCCAGTGCCGTGCGATGCAACTTGATCCAACGGCCTGCGTCTGTCGATCCGAACGAACCGGTACCAGCGAATAGCGTTGCGACGCGTGGCCAGTTTTGTTTAAAAACAGAAATTTGAAAACAGAATTGTTTGTGATTTTCAAACCTTTGTAACTTTTGATCCACACGTCCAAAAATTACAAACTTTATATCGTTGGAATCAGTGGAACAAACCCTTGCAAACTATGGAATTTGTTTAGCAAATAGTATCTGTTAGATTGCTTGATTTTGCAGAAACTTTTGTATGCTAGTTTAGATTAGAAAAATGTTTCAAAAATGTTTTTGAGTTTGAAACCTTGGCAAATTAGCTTGTGGTGAACTTACTGACCCTAGGAACCAACCCATGGTTTTGAAAATAAATTTGGTGAAGTTTAGGATGGATTAATTGGTTTAGCCCATTTCTAGCCAAATAAAAATAATGATTTGGATATGAAAATGTTTTTGGAGTAAAAACTTTTGGATCAAACCTACTGACCCTAAAACACCAAGTGTTGAGAAACAACAACTTATTTTGGTGAACAACTTAAAGTTGTTGCTTTGATAAAAATGGTTTCCACCACATAAAAATAATGAAAGGATTTAAAAAATGGTTTTTGGACAAAACCCTTGTGCAAATGACTTTGCCACTTTGGAAAATGACCACATTGGACCTTACAAGTTTAGAAGCCTAGTAGAGACCACTTTTTGCAAATATAACCATCTCTTGCATGCTTACATACATGACTTAGATCCCATGGTTTTATGTGTGTGAAAATTGTTTGATTGATTTTGGTTTGGAATGCTAGTTGATATTGTGTTTGCTTGATTGATTGTAGTGAAGTTAGAAAGTGTGAGACTAGCAAGATCAAGGAGTGAACCAACATTCCCTACCAAAAAGGCAAGTTACACTATCATCTAAAGTCCTACTATTTTTCATTATACTTAGTGGATTTTGAATCATGCATGAAAAGATATTTTTATACTTACGCTATGCTAAATCCTAATAGGATTCCCTATACATTCCTTAGTGAAAACATTGTAGTTGTTACATGCTTAGCCATGCTTTATTTTGAAAAAGAGATACATGTTGAGATTTTATGAAGTTGAAAAAAGACTTGAGTTTTATATAATAAAACAAGGACTCAATGAACCACCTGGGTGGCCAAGGATACTTTGAGTTTTGGAGAAGGTGGCAACAAAAGGAACCATGTTTATGGCATTCTCTTTGTGTTGTGCTCCAAAGGAAACCACCCAGGAAACTTAGAGATTGAACATGTTTTTCCAATTGTGGCTTTTGTGTGCAACCACATGCTATTATGGCTCTGGCTTAGTCAACTACATTGGGAAGACCCATACATTGTCTTCAGTTTACTGGACATGGGGACCTGGAATCCTATATGGGTATCTGAAAACAAGCTAGCAATGGTGTATGGGAGGACCCTCTGGAAAGACTTCGTCACATTCTCAATCTGCCGGTACTCCATCTTGGTGAGCACTAATCCAGCAGCCACTGGTGGCAAAAGGATGAGATTGTGACATGTGGGTAAAGTGTATTCCTTCTGCAGAAGATAACAAAAATCTAAGTACTTAGCCGTGTCCCCGGTTATGGACAATACTGAGCAACTAAAGTTTGAAGCTATGGGAGATCTCGACATTCTAATTTCTAAAAGAAAACTTTTAAAGACTTGATGCACTTGGGGTTACCAAGGAGCTCAAGAGACTTTGACAAAACTTGATGTACTTGGGGTTACCAAGGAACTCAAGAGATTTTGTTGAAAACATGAACACTTGGGGTTACCAAGGAACTCATGAGATTTTTATAAGACTTGATGCACTTGGGGTTACCAAGTAGCTCAAGGGATTTTGACAAAGACTTGAACACTTGGGGTTACCAAGGAGTTCAAGGGATTTTTGAAAAGGAGATTTGACAAAGGACCAAAACCATTTTGAAAAGATAGGATAAATTTTGCTTTATGCAATTAAGCCTAAACTCTACTTAGCCAAGTATGCATGTAATGTTAGGATCCACTTTTATTCCACATAGTAGTGAAACTTGCCAATACAATTCAAATGTATTGACCTTTGTGGCTGTAACTTGTAATGTTGCAGGTTTGATTGTTTTTAGTGAAGATTGATTGATTAGGATTACAAAGTCTACAACCAACATGTCTGCCTGTGGCACTTTGAAGATGAAGGACCCCATGACTAAAGTTATTCCGCTGCAATGTAATGTAATAGCCAAATGAGCTATGTAAGATGTAATAAAATTATGTTATTCCTGGTTATAAAGTTGTATTATGACCTTTGTTTCTTGATATTACATCTTAACTGTGGATGCTAGCTATTGATCCAGGGACTAGCATTGTAAACACAGGGGACTCTACCTTATTAAAGGTTGGGAACCTTACACATTGCTATTCTCATCACCATAATCATCAAATATAGGAGGCATATTGTAATCATAATTAACTTTCTCCTCAATAGTAGGTGGACTGAAAATATCATATTCATCATTGTAATCATCATACATTGGAGGTATAGTATCATCATAAGCAATAGAATAGCTATATTCCCAAGTGTGTTCATTTTTAAACATATCATCATTGGAAGGAACATGGATAACACTAATAGCACAACAATTATTAATATTATCATTTTCATAATTGGTACCAAAGAGATTTTCAATATCAAAAGTGGTGTGCTTTTCCTAATCATGATCACTACTATAGGTAACAGGCATAAGAACATCATCTAGTTCAGACTCATCAGCAAAAACTATGATAGGAGCAACATGATTAGAAGAAGATACTGTTTCCTCTCTCCTTTTACTCCTGTTCTTCTTCTTCTTCTTCTTATCCTATTTAGCAGGGAGAGGCTTGAAAGGAAGCTTCTCCACATACCCTGGCTTATTGTTAGAGACAATAGAGGAAACTTTGGAGGATTCCTCCTTTTCATTAATAAGATCAAAACTCATATCAGTCCTGTCATATTTTGGTAAAATATCATATTTATAAGATTTTGTATGTAAGTATTTGCGTGGCAATTATCAACACAATAAAGATGACACCCATGCAGGACACAATTCATACCAAAAGCACTCATGTCTAGTAAAGAAGTTTTTCTTGATAACTCTTTACACCCCAAAACAATGTAAGTTCATCATGTTGATTATCAGTGATCGTGTTATCACAATAAAAGTTTGTAGTACTCATTGGATTAGAAGAGTTATTATTATGGCTAGAGCATTGAAAATTGAAATGACCCACTTCATAGCAGAGTTCACAAATAAAAGGATAGAGGGCACAAACTTTTTTACCAAGATCATTTAGAGCCTTATACCACATTCTAGTTCTTTCATTCCAGTGGGTGATACAATAATCTTCTTCATTTTGATTCTTTTCACAAGGTCTATGCATACCACAAAAATTAACATGCTTATAAGAAATAGTACTTTCAGAAGTTTGAGCATGTTTATTGCAATCACTAATAACATTTTCATTTTCCATGCAAGTGTCTTTAAAAGGTTCATGATACATGTCCCATTTTTTAGGAGAATTAATATGGGAAGCAAAGGATCTATATATCTAACAAGAATTTGAGGATCAAGACCATATTTAGCACTAAGCTCTTGAAAATCAGCAGTTTCAGTGAAAGACTTAATGCAATCATACTCATAGTTTATACCTAGTTCTTTACCTTTGTCATTATCCCAACCTTCAGTATTTCTTTGAATTGTTTCAAGAAGATACCACTTAGCCTTGACCCCCTTACTTGTGAAGGATCCCTCTAAACAGGTATCCAGATAGTCCTTGTAATGTCCTGAAAGCCTTGCATAAAAATTATTGATAACAACATTACTGGGGAGCTCATGAATGGGACATTTGAGCATTAGTGACTTCAATCTCCCCCAAGCTCTCCCCCAAGCTTGGGCAATACTTTCTCCCTCATGAGGATGAAAATTATAAATATAATTCCCATCTTTATGAATTTCATGAGGAGGATACAATTTAGAATAAAAGAGAGATTCAAGTTCCTTCCACTCCAAATGATGAGGATCATCTAGTAGGTCATACCACTCCCTTGCTTTGTCCCTAAGTGAGAAAGGGAATAGCTTCCTCTTAACTTGGTCCATTGAAATACCTGCAACTTGAACAACTCGCATAATTCATGTATAAAGAGTAAATGATCACTAGGATGGACAGTTCCATCTCCAAAATAGCAGTTATTCATAACACGTTCAACAATTTCAATAGGTATTTTAAAAGGGACACTTTCAGTATGTGGATTTAAAATATCACAAGTATCATTAGAATTACCACATATGGGAGATAAAGTATCATTAGAGCAAATTTTCTTCCCTAAAGCTGGGGAATAAAAAGATATTTCTCATAAAAACTAGCTTCCTCAAGCTTAGACGTTTCCATACCATTAGTAACAATGGTGTTCAAAAAAATCATACTAATAACATTGCTATTAGCATGCAAAGAAAGTTCCATAGGGTTTTCAATTTTCTTTTCAAGCCACTCAAATTCTAACTTAGGAAAAATACTAAAAAGCTCTCTAATTTTTTTGTTGTTTTCCATTAAGCCTAATTAGTGAAAACAAGAAACAAAAGGACAAAATTGCAGAATCTAAAGGAAATAACTTCGAGCACTCACACCGGAGGATGTGAGTACCTTTTACCTTATCTCCCCGGCAACGGCGCCAGAAAAGAGCTTTCTGTCTTACTGTTGCCATGGGGTAAGGTGTGTGAGTGCGTTTTACCTTTCCTCCTCGGCAACGGCGCTAGAAAAGAGCTTGATGTCTACACACTTCTATTCTTGTAGACAATTGTTGGGCCTCCAAGTGCAGAGGTTTGTAAAACAACAACTAGTTTCCCTTAAGTGGATACTCAAGGTTTATCGAACTCAGGGAGGAAGTGGTCAAAGCTACCCCTCTCAAGCAACCCTGCAATCAAGATACAAGAAGTCTCTTGTGTCCCCAACACACCTAATATAGGTGCACTAGTTCGGCGAAGAGATAGTGAAATACAAGTGGTAACGGTGCTAGAAAATAGCTTGACGGTGAGGTAAAGACTAAATCAAGCAAACATCTAACAGATCTAGATGCAAACAGTGTTTCAATGTTTAGAAACAAGGCCTAGGGATCATACTTTCACTAGTGAACACTCTCTCATATAAATATCCTCTCTTCATGATACTACTCTTAACTACTCTCCAATTGGACACTCTAATCCATGGTAGGGCTATAACAACACTCCTCAAAGTCTGCCTTCCCCAATCTAGATAACCCCACATTGTCACCTTGAGCGCTAGATGGTTCCAACAAATACCACAATTTCATAGAGACATCCAACTCCAAATATAACTCATAACAAATATTCAATCTAGCCAAAGTGCCACACACGGTATGCACCCTGTCACTTTCACACACGTGGGGAAAAGCATAGATATATTAAAGCACAAAGAGTATTTATGTAGACTCAAACCTAAGTGCCACCATGGCGTGCACGCTGTCACTTTCACACACGTGGGGAGAGCAGAGATCTAATGAAGCACTTGAGTACCAAGGTAGATCTACTTGATTACAAAGCTCATGACCACAGCAAGATCATGCATAGAGAGAGATGAACACATAGCTACTGGTAGAACCCTTAGCCTCGAGGAAGAACTACTCCCTCCTCATCATGGGAATCAGCAACGGTGATGGAGATGGTGGTGGAGATCGACGGAGATGGCTCCGGGGGCACTTCCCCGTCCCAGTAGGGTGCCGGAACAGAGACTTTCTGTCCCCCAAATCTCCCCTTCGGTGGTGGCGGCGCTACAGAGGTTTTCGTGGATTTCTTCTGGATGATTTAGGGTTTTATCATCGGGGGCTCTTATAGGCGCAGGAATCAAGGTCGGTGGGGGTACAGGGGGCCCACACCCCCCGTGGGCACCCCCAGGGATTGCCTGCGCCTAGGGAGGGTGCGGCCACCCTGTGGCCCCCCTTCGGCTCTGCTTCGTGGTCCCGTGTTGCTCCTGGAAAATAATAACTTTGGATTTTGTCCCATCCAATTCCGAGAATATTGATTTTCTGCCTTTCTGGAACCAAAAACATAAGAAAACAGGCAACTGGCACTGTGGAAACTTGTTAATAGGTTAGTTCTAGAAAAGATATAAAAACACCTCAAAGTGTAGACAAAGCAAAGCAAAGTAGATACTAAACAAGCATGGAGCATAAAAAATTATAGATACGTTTCCGATGTATCATGGTAGAATGCCATGGAATGTGGTCTTAGTCGGCTCCAACATGTTCGGGGTGATCCCTAACTTGTGCATTGTATCCTTGTACATGACATTAATGCTGCTACCATCATCTATCAATACCTTGGAGAACTTGATATTGATGTCCGGGCCCATGAATGTTGGGTCTAAGACTAAGGCGTATCCTCCTGGAGTTGGCATAACCTTGGGGTGGTCCTTTATGCTCCAAGTAATCTATTGATCGGACCAGTACATGTACTTTGGTATTGCCAACATTGTGGAATTTACTTCCATCATTCGTCGCTGCTGACTCTGCTTGTCATTCGGCTTAGTCACAAACACAACATAGCTCTGATGATGCTCCCTGTACTCATTTCGAACTCCCTGTCCGACATTTGCACCATCATATCTTGGTCATGTACTTGGGGCACAACTTCCCTCATGGTCGGGTTATTATACCTCGTCTCCTGATTCTTGTATCTTGGCTGAACAACCACAATTTGAGCATTTGCTCCAGTGATTGTCAGTGGGGGAGGTGTAAGGAGTTGATTTGCTGGCTCTCCTTTTTTGACACTTTGGAACCAGTTGCACTGCCGAGTCGTGTCATTCGCCATCTTACTTGGACTAGGAGTGTGAAACTTGCACGGCTGATCCAACATCATCTCATAACTATATTTTTTCCTTTATTTCCAAGGCTTATTTTGCTCATATGGATTTTTTATATCATTCTTTGGCACCATTGTTGGTGATGTCCAGTTGTCCTTTTATGCTGGCTACTACTGGCATCTAGGTGATCCCATCTTACTGCAGCTACTTGAGTCGAACTGTATCTGTAATTCGACCTTTCATATCTCCTTTTTCCCCTGTATTCATTACGGTCATGACGATCATGTCAGCTCAACGACCCGACTCCATCATATTAGGGATTATCTGTGTTTCCATCTGCTGAGATAAGCAGTGGCTATGTCGGATCTCCCAATGCATATGAGTCAGCAATTTTTATTTTCTCGTCCAAGCTTGCCGGCATATCTCTCTGTAACCTTTGCCAAAGAACACTTCCATGTCGGCATCCCTCATCTAACCATGCAATGGCTTGTGACTTGATTACCCCTTCGCAGGAGTTGCCCATCGTTCACCACCCGGTAAGAAACTCTCTGTCTTATTCATTCAGCCTCTTCTTCCACATTGACAGCTGTTGTGGGTGATTCTGCCTCTTGTAGGTGTTTGTGAAGTTATTGACAAAGGCCTCTTCGAAATCAACCCAGACGTTGATACTTCTTAGTGGAAAGTTGTTTAGCCACACTCTCACTAGCCCTTCCAACATCTGTGGAACATACCTCATTGCCCATCTTAGGTTTCCCTGAGCAATGTTCATAGTAGTACCATAGTCTATCAACCAATCCTCTAGCTTTGTGCTGCCATCATATGTCTTGGTGCCCCTTCCAGCTCAAAGTTTGTCACATGAGGCTCTCTCATGATTCTTGCCCCAAAACACACTGGACCCGGTGGACCTTGTGCTTCAACAAGTTCTGCATTTTGATCCTATCTAGTTTGAATCTTGCATAGTCTGGCTGAAGATTTCTGTTTCCCAGCCGAGATCCCAGTGTGTTATACAAATAATTGGGAATCTGATACCCGGAATTGATCATTGCCACGTAACCATCGTTATACCTATTGGCATTTGGATCTGCTTGCTGCTACACTACCCGGCCAGAACTTTGCTGCGGTCTTTCGGGTTGCACTTGTTGCTGATTCAGAGGTGGGTTACCTCCTCCTGCTGAGTGATGGCCGCTCCGAGGTTGCGCGGGTAATTCCAGATGGCATTGGTGTGTCCTGCATTTCCTTGGCCAGCATTTCCTTGGTTTACATTTCCCTCGTTTACATTTCCCTGGCCGACATTTCTCCTGGTGACATTGCCTTGACCAACATTGCCTTGAGCAACTGCCGGGTCATATGTGACGAGTTGTTTGTTTCTGTCGGAATTGCCACTTCCTTCTTGCCTTTGTCTTGGCGGAGCATGCGGTGATGATGCCGCATGGCTGATTGACCTTGTCGGCTCAGGTGTTGCCGAGTGAACAACTTGTGATCTGCCCGCTACACTCGGATTTGCCCTGTAGTAGGCCTCATTCAGTTCACCAGTTGCACGCATTAGCTCATTTACCCTTTATTGTTGCTTTCTTTTTGCCTTGCCAGTTAAGTGAGGTAACTCGGCCATTGCTGCCTCTGCAGCCCTAAGGGTTTCCGCTGTAGTGTTATATCTCGACCTCACTGTAGTCATGTGGCTACTTGATGGGGAAGATTTTGAGGTAGCATTTGCTACCATCTCGTTGTTGAGGTTTATTCCTCTTACCTTTGAAGCATCGATCCGGGTTTTATTTCCCTTGACTTGGTTCACCGAGTTATACTCTTAAAGAGTGATTTCTAGCTCTTGTCGGGCACGTGCCACATCCTGAGCTTTTTCCAGTAGTTTCTTTCTCGTTTCCTCTAACTCGGCATGTGCCCGAGCCGGGTCTTCCACTGGTTCTACTGGGTCATCTAGTTTTTCCATAGCTTCCTGCAGCTCTCTTGCCCTGCTACTTATAGCGATGTTTTCGGGTCTCTCTAGTGGCAACTTAGCTGTTCTCACTGGCCTAAGAGTTACATTTGGATCTTCCTCATTTGTCGGCTCATTAACTATAGGAACTACTAGAGCACCTACAGGAGGGCGTGAAGGGACAGGAGCAGTCATCATTACCTCGGCAAAGCCGGTGTTATGCCGGCCGCTAGCAACATGAACAACAGGTGGATCTGCCGTCAGGATGACTCGCTTGGGGTACACGCGTTCGATGCGCAGCACCATGTAAAATTGATGCTGACGAAGTTGAAGCGATGAGGTTGAGTGCGCCGAACCTCTGGACAAGGCCAGAGAGGACGCGCTTGCCTGATGAAGCGATGAGGTTGCCCGTCTGGATGAAAAATCCAGCAAGCGCCACTGCTGGCCCCATGGTGGGCGCCAACTATCATGGTGGTGTCACGGCATATGCCATGGGTAGGCTTAATTTGGGGCCGTATGGATGCAAGAGGAATCTAGGGAGGGAGTGCAAAGTATAGCCGCACACGGAGAATAGGTAAGAACCCCTGAGAAGATCGATGTATGATGAACTTGTTCTCTTATGGCTTCTAAATACTATAGTTACAAGTTCTCCTAGAGTTTTTTGCCAAGTTCTACTAGGAACTTGAGAAAGAAGAAGTGTCTAACCCCCTCTAACCCTAGCTCTGCCCCTCTTTTTATAGTAGATATAGGTAGTTAGGTTTCGTTTTTGTGTGTCTAGGGTTTACTGTTTGTGCTTCTACTTTACCTAGCCGGTCGGGTCATAGGGCCAGTCCTTGGCCCTGGACCCAGTCAACAAATATTCCGCGCCAACGATAGTACAATACACTGGCACCAGTTCTTTTGGCGTAACCCATTGCTTTATGCTTCACTCGGTACTTTAAGTGTCACCCGGCTACGCTCTCCTCATCGTTCTGCTTTGTCCCACATGTATAGTGGCCCTGCGCCATCCTGTTTGGTGACGCATGGAGCCAGAAGCGTACGCTGGAAGGAGCTTCTCACCCTCCATGACTCGGCTCCACCTTGATGACTCGAACTTGACATACTTGTAAGTAAGAAACATTCAAATACTCATGCTGACATACTTTATATGTCGGCTTAGCATTGCCGTTATTATCCGGTTATCATTAACTCGGTCTATGTTTGCTAGACTCGACTAAGATTAATCCGAGTTAACCTTATTTTTCACCTCTTTTGACCCTACCGGTGGTTATCCCCCGACAGATTGGGACAAGGATGTTTACCTTTGTTCCAATGCATTGATGCTCTCGGGTTTTGTGTTTTAACTTTGACCACTAGTTTGACCAGTAGTATAAGTTGTTTGTTATAAAGGTTATATTAAATAATTTATTTGAATACAATTTTTAATGGAATAATTTTATACACATAATTTTTGTTTGTCAAATTAGTGGTTAAATTTAGACGTAAAAAATATGTGCTATCTAAATTGGGACTCAAGGAGTACTTATGTGTGTGTGTGTGTGGGGAGGGGCATCGTAATCATCCTAGTTTTTCCTCAATAACTTGGACGTGTTGGACATATCTCCCCAACTGGGATTTTTTTAGATTCGAACTAGGCTATGTAGCAGATACAATCTCACTTTGGTACTTTCTATGGCACATAAAATGTACATGCATATCTTGTTTCTATTTGTGTGCTTATCCTTTCCCAATCTCCTAGAAAGATCTCACCTTCCCTCCTCCCCACACATTGTCGCACACCTAGGTCCCACGAGCTCCCGCTCTCCATCGATTGTCACACCTGCAACTCCATCAGTTAATGTGCTGACACAAGTAGATTCAGAGTTATAGTATGACAAACAAACAACATGGGGTTGGTTGAGTGCAACTTTAAAATTGTTGGAACCTCGAGATGATCATTAAAATTATCATGAAAAAAAGCATATTTTTGTTTCTCAAAGTAGTTGCAAGAATTAATACCAATATTGTGGTTGTAGCTAGAATGGTCATGATAACAGGATATTTGCATCCCACATAAATATTTTAGGTATAAACATATGAAAGGACTATGTTTTTCCTTGGTATTTTGGTGATGATGACAATCCCATTTGTGATTTAATTGTGTGCTTGAGTTTCAGGTTATTCGTTTTCGATGAAGCTTGCGGAGCTTGTGGATGCCTCTCTTGGAGTCTCACGAAGACGGCGGCCTTTATTTTTGACTTTCTCTTTATTTATTGTTTTAGGTCATCGTACTATCAAGATGGGTTCCACCTCGAAAGGCTATGGGGAATCACTTTTTCATGCACAAACTATACTTCCACCGCCACATCCATCCTATTCTTCAGCGAGAGAGTGATCCTTGGAGTCGTTTGAGGCGTTTCTGTCCTAACCAGAAGTTCCGTCCAAGGGCCGGAAGTTCTGCCCAGGGGTCTCTGCGGGGCTAGGTTCAGCAGTATTTCGGGCCCAACTTCCGGCAGAAGTTCCACCCACGTACTGGATACTTCTATATAGAAGTGTGCTATTTGGCGAAACTTCCACCGAAAGTAGCACCGGAAGTTCCAGTCTGCGCACCTGGTCAAGCCTGACCGGATTCAGCGATCGGAGCTTCCCTAGTTGCTCCCGCGGTACTTCCGCCCAGCCGCCGGAAGATCAGGTGGTTCGTGACCCATAAAGTTCCGCTCCAAGTTCCGCTCACATACTGTATCCTTCTGTATGGAAGTGTCGTATTTGATGGAACTTGCTCCGGAAGTTCCATCGGAATTTTTTGTCAAGCTGACCGGAATTTCTGGTCAAACTTTTGAGTGTCCACCGACATCTTTCTAGCCATTGGAGGTACACTAAGCGGAAGTTTCGGTGCCCCACCGGAAGTTTCGGTGGAGTCCCGAACAGCCAAACGGATCCTTTAGAAGGGAGCCTATTTAAGGCACCCTTCTTCTTCCTCCCAGTTCACCTCTTCAATTTATCTCTCCTCCACTAAAACCAGAGCTTCATATCCCTAAATCTCTCTCCCTACCCACTCAAACCTCCTGATCTTTTGAGGAGTGGGAGAGGTGACCTAGATCTACACTTCCACGCAAGAAGATTTGATTCCTCCCACCCATCCTTTGTGGATCTTGTTGCTCTTGGGTTCTTGGAACCCTAGACGGTGTAGGACATCCTCGGAGCTAAGGGCATACGTTTTGAAGATCCGTGGTGTCGTTGAGGGCCTCCAATTGAGTTGTGGAGCTTCCCCCTCAACCTTGTTGTAAAGGTTTTCGGTTGACGCCTTCGAGGTCACCGGTTAGTGGATTGTGAGGCCGCCTTTGTGGTGGTGCTCACCGGAGAAGAAGGTGAGGTGATACGTCGTAAACATAGCTATAATTTTTGATGTTCCATGATTGTTTAGTATCATCTTTGCTATGCTTTGTCTATACTTTGAGGTATTTTTATACATTTTCTGGAACTAACCTATTGACAAGATGCCGTAGTGCCAGTTGCTTGTTTTCTGTTGTTTTTGGTTTCAAAAAAGCTCGAAAAGAAATATTCTCGAAATTAGACAGAACAAAAGCCAAAGTCGATATTTTACCCAACACGACACGGAGCCCGAAGGAGAGACAGAGGAGGGCACCAGGGTGGCCACACCTTACGGTTGGGTGGCCCTGGCCCCGTGGCACATGGTGTGGGCCCCTTAGCCCTCCACCAACATTGCCCTTTCGCCTACTTATACGTCTCCTCGAGACATAAACCCTAATGAGGGCAGAAATCCACGAAATGATCCGCAGCACTGCCACCACCGAAGGGGAGATTCGGGGGAAAGAAGTCTCTGTTTCGGCACCCTGCCGGGACGGAGAATTTCCCCCGGAGCCATCTCTGTCGATCTCCACCACCATCCCCATCAACGTTGCTAACTCCCATGATGAGGAGGGAGTAGTTCTCCCTCGAGGCTAAGGGCTCTACCGGTAGCTATGTGTTCATCTCTCTCTCTATGCTTGATCATATTGTGATCATGAGCTTTGTAATTAAGTAGATCTAATCTGCTACTCAAGTGCTTTAATTAATCTCCAGATATCCCCACGTGTGTGAAGGTGACAGTGTGCACACCGTGTGGCACTTAGGCTAAAGATTACAGAAATACTTTTCATGAGTTATATTTTGAGTTGGTTGTATCTATGAAATTGTGGTGTTTGTTGGAACCATCTAGCACTCCAGGTGATAGTGTGGGGTTATCTAGATGGGGAATGCGAACTTTGAGGTGTGCTGTTATAGCCCTAGTGAAAGTGTCCACTTTGAGTGTGCTGTTATAGCCCTAGTTCAGAGTAGTATCATGAAGAGAAGATATTTATATGATAGTGTCCACTAGTGAAAGTATGATTGTAACATCCCTACATTTAGGAACCAACGAAGGGTAGATTTAGGAATCTGTGAAATTGCATGCATTCATCTGTAAAAATGTGGGTAAATTTTTCGCTCTTTGTGATTAGGTATAGTCTTGTAGAGGGATTGTTATAAACTTGATCTGATCTTTGTGGATTAGTGTGTTTTGGGAAATGAAAATTGAATTTAAACTCGAGTGTTGGATTTATAATTCAAAAGGATTTAGAATTATGTTTGAGTAGTTTGATTTAGTCAAGAGTTGATAATTAGTAGCTCAAACTTTAAATAAATAACATAATCAAGAAAAGAGTATTTATTTAATAACTTTATTCAATAAATGAGTTACAAAATGTAAGTCATTAAGAATCTTTACAATAGTAAATGAAACAAAAGAAGAATCTTTATATATATTGAATAATATTACAATCTTTATTACAAAGAATAGAATAAGATTACAAAAGAATAAAATAAATATTACAAGGGGCTATCTATAAAGAAAAGGAAGACCTAATCTAAGTCTTTAATCTTTAAGTCTGGTACCTACAAAGCAAAACACAAACTAAAAGAAAGAAAGTTAAGGATTACAATTATGTTACTCTCAGTATTGACAGTGAGTTGCACTGTTCAAGCTTTACATCACAGAGTAAACTTTAATGGGGCAAGTTTCACCAGACAAGTAAAAGTAACCAGATAGAAGTAACTTTCATTCCCTGAGCATATCCACAAGGTGCAGCAGGCACACAAGCAGCACACACACCAAACTACATGGTGTGTGCTGTCAGCACAGCAACAACAGGCCACACACACAAAACTGCTCAGCACAGCCATGGGAAGCACCTCCAACACCATTCCCTGTTTCATACACATCAAGCACAACAGCCAAACCGAACCAAACCAGATCACACCAACCATACCTTTGATCATCTCACCAAGATGGTGACATAAGGGAGAGGGTAGATCAGGTGGATAGCAAGAACAAGGTCAAGCCACCAGGACCAGGAGGTGGAGAGCTAGATCAAGGACAAGTCCAGGAGCTGGAAGCATCAAGAGAAGCACCAGATCAAGCTAGACACACAACCAGCAAGATCAAGCCACAAGATCAACAACTTGCAACCCCAACAACACCCAAGTGTGGTGAGTAGAAAAGACCATCACATGATTTATCTGTCTAAGCTAGACAAGCATTCATAAGTTGTCTCATACTCAAATTCTCAGAAAAACACCCAAGTGGGGTGAGTCCATCATTGAAGTTTTTCAAACACCAAAAGCAATCAGAAAACTATATAGATCCAACTAGGATCTCATGACAGCATCATTGATCCTAGCTATCAAGCTATATTTTAAATTCTAGGAATGAATATAGCTAAGATCTGAACTTCTAGGCACATCTCTTACACATGAGTAGCACCTTAGAATTTCATCTTATGGATCTATATAACTTATCAAGCCTACAAATCATTTTTCCCAACTTTGACTCAGGAATCAGTAGCTGTTATCACTACCAGAACAAATCCATGAGAAACAACAAGATGAGGACCTAGTCCCTAAACCTCATACCAGCATCATAGGCTTTAGGGATTCAAGGAAAGAAGTTACACCTATCTCTGATGCCAAACTAATCTTAAGCTTGAACAAAACCAAGCCAAGTAATAGAACCTAATATTGTGTGCCATATTAGAATGGTGTCACAAGAACAGTTTCTAAACTAAGCAGGTTAAGCATCCAACTTTCACGGATACACTCACAACCAACTATAAATGATACTAATCACATGAATCATTTCCAGGAATATTCATATACATAACATCACTGTAAGAGACAAGTTAATCTCAAATTGTATATGAATCTATAAGCCAACAACTACATATACAGTGACTTCATCACTCAAAAATCACTATCAATCACCAAGTAAAGATAGTGGTGAGTTCTCAAACCACTAGAATCTCCAAGTAATGATTCTAGATTAACATTATCATCTAAACCATATCAAATTCACCTGTGGAATCAATCTGCTAAGCCACTAGCATCATCACAACTAACCATAAGCAGTAATCCATAGCAAACCACCAGTCATCATGCTTAGGGATCATCAATACATGATTCAAATAATCAGATATCTAATCAATAGAGGGATATGAACCCTAAGCAGAACAAAAACCCTAATCAGGACATAACCACTAGCCAGGAGTAGCCACTACCAAAACATAAAATGGGGTGGCCTAGCACAGAGGACACAAGGGG
Organism: Avena insularis; assembly: GCA_023614405.1. Taxonomy (NCBI): domain Eukaryota; kingdom Viridiplantae; phylum Streptophyta; class Magnoliopsida; order Poales; family Poaceae; genus Avena; species Avena insularis. The sequence goes on along the minus strand of CM042693.1, from coordinate 300,672,362 downwards.
AAGAAATGATGACTTACTGATGATTGTCGCTGGGGCGAAAAGAGGAGGCATAGGATGTCGACAAACACGGTGGCACGGGGAGCACCCCAAGGGGCACTGCGACCCACACCACACCGAGGCGGCGACCACAGCCATGCCTGAAGGCGAGGAACACCACCACAACACACGGGAGCAGCGGTGGCGACAGCACCAGCACCACCCCAAACCTAGGGTTCGGGAGAAAGCTAGTCTGGCCATAGGGAGGCTCCAGGTCCAAATCGAATTGGACAGGAAGGTGGAGCAGGGTCGACAACCACCCTTTACATCACGACGGCGACCGGGGAGATCCATGACGGCGTGAATCGCCGGCGGTGGCACCGCCGACCACAGGGTCGGGGGAGGAGACGAAGAGAGATGAGAACGAGAGAGTGACAGAGAGAGTGTGGGCTAGATGGGCCAGAACCCCTTCAGGGTGTCATTTTGGTTCTACCCTATTGGGCCACAAGGGCCCAATAAACCAACACATGCAGCCCATTTACCTAAAGGCAGTTTTTTAATAATTAAGAAAAGACCAAAATACCCCTGAAATTAAATAAATTCTAGAAAATAAAATAAAAATCCAAAATTTATAAATAAAATATTTTTGGATTCACAATAATCCAAACTATCCAAAAAAATTAAGAAATAAAATTTTAGACATATAAATTTTATTAAGAATTTTTAACATATATATTACTTATGGAATTTTATAAAATTATTGAAAGATGATAAAAATAAATAAAAATCAATTTCATTATATATTAATGTTGTAGTATTTTAGAAGAATACTAAACAAATAATTAATATCAATTTTTGGTATTGACATGATAATTCTTATAGGAATTAATAAATAAATAAAATTCAAATAAAATGAAATAAAATAAAAGAATACAATATTCAATAAATATTAAAAATTAATATTTATAAATTCTTTATTATTAAAAATAAGTTTTATAATTTAGATAATGGGGGAGAATACACATAGAGCTAAATAATGCATTACATTACTTTGCATAACCATTTTGCTTCTTTAAATATTGTCATTACCGGGCAATAATGATGGTTTTGTAGACATAGAAGCTCAAGGTCCAGTGCAAGCATCCGACTTCACTACCTTGCAATCAGAAGGCAAGTTCATCACTTGCTCATGTCCCTTGAAGAGTCTTTATCAAAGTATTTGCAAATTGTGTGTTATCATATATACTCCAAAGAAAGAAAATATTATTTTCACAAATAAAGAAATCTTAGATATCATCCTAAGTGATGATATAATGGAGCAATAGAACTTAGGGTTCTATTTGCAACAATGATGATCAATTAGGTCCTTAATAACCCATGATTAGTGATTCTAGCGCCGTATATCACACGTTAGCCATGAGATTTGGAATGGGACATAGAAGTCAGCTGTATCTTCTTCCTCTCGCATGTAGACGGATGTGCAGGTCATGGTTGTTACCACTCGTAGCGTGCATATTAATTGGTAAGTCGTAGAGGATATGCAGCATATGGGTGGGAACCCTCAACGTCCCACGATAGTTCTGGCATCTAACAGTCTGTATAAACCATTGCCGTAATTCAATATGTGGGCATGGTGTACACCAAGGAGGCATGCGAGGTCACGAAGGGGGCAGTGATTGGCTTGGATCATCTACTGGGACCCACATCAAGGAATTGTGGACGAGAAAGTATGCCCGGTTCTGCAACAAGGAGTTTGTTAGACCCCTCCTTTATAAAGGAAAGGATCCCTGTGATTGCAATGCTAGTCCCTGGATCAATGCTAGCATCCACAGTTTAAGATGAAGTACACAGATACAAAGGTCGTTTATTACATTCATTCCAGAGATAACATAGTCTTATACAACTCAGGGCCATAGGCCTAATACAAGAGTTTAAGGAATAAGTAAATAAACATAAGTCTTCATCTTCATGTGCCACAGGCAAGCATGTTGAGTGTAGACTCATGACTCCTACTCATCATCGGAGTAACCTGCAACATCACAAGTTACAGCCACAAAGGGTCAATACTTTGGAATAGTATTGGCAAGTGATACCTTATTTTATTTTAAGTGGACTATATTACTATATGCATTTTGGCGAAGTGTAGCTTGGCTTGCTTTGCTTGAAAATAGGTTTTTCCTATTAGTTGAAATCACTAAGTTTTTCTTTGTCCAAAACATTCCCAAGGAACCACCAATAGACATTGAGGTCCTTCACCCTTGTTCACCCACAAATTTTACTTAGAAGTTGGAGTGATGAGATTCTTGTAGCTTCCATGTCTTGATGCTCAAATTGTCCATTGCCTTGGACTAGGCTAAGTACTTAGGTTTTCCATCTGCAGAGGTGGTGCACTTTCCCCACAAGACTTGGTTTCCCAAGACAGGACCTTTCAGAAGCCTTTCCTTAGTCAAATGGACGCGTTCCAACCTATCATCCCATCTACCACCAACTGTCCAAATGACTAAGTTCTAGCAACCTATATGATCAAGGCAGAGCCCATATTGCCAAGTGGTTGCACTGTAAGCTTTCTCAACACTTGGCCTCCAAATCCCTTTGTGCCTGGGTGGCATACCACAAGTGAGATACACAACCCAAGTCCATGGCCTTGTGTAACCACTCAACATAACCCAATCCTTCCATTCCACCCAGGAGGTTTATTTGACTTAGTTGTTTTATTAGGAAAGCATAAGTCTCATGACTTAGAAATATTTTTACCATAGTAAGTATAGATTTTTCACCAACCCTTGTTTGCTAAATAGCTAGGCTAAGCATGGTATGATAACTTAACTTAGGAAAATTTCCTAGCAATTCTACAATACTTAGGATTTCCCAACTTAGCATTAGGCAAAAATAGCATGCAAGACTTAGCAAAATATCTAATGCTAGTACAAAACATAGGATAGAAATATTCATGAAAATATCACTTGCCTTGGTAATGGGGAGAGTAGCACTCCTCACAATCACAATCACTAGCAAAATCTACACAAAAGATGTAGCATACAATTACACACAATTTCATATACAATCAAAAATAATATGAATGCATGCATGCAAGAATTTACTAAGTGATGAATTTTGAAAACTCTACCAAGCATGTGCATGTTACTGGGACATAACAGGACACAAGGTTTGCCAAATCAAACTTATTTGGTACTAAAACAAATTACCAAAATAAACCTATACTCAAAATAGCCTTAAACATGTTTCCATAAATAAAGCCATTTTAACTGTTACTATTTGTTAAACAAATTGGATATTCAGAAAGTTCTTGTTTCACTGAATCCAACGGTATAAAGTTTGTAAAATTCTAACGTGGCATTCAAAAGTTATAGCAATTTAAAGTTTGGATCTAAATCTGTTTCAAATTTCTGTTTTTGAATTTATCCTAGCCACGCGTCGCAACCTCACTGGCGCGTACCGATTCGCGCGGATCGAGCTCTGCGGACCACACGATCTAAATGAGATCTGGCGACTCAGACACGCGCGTACCCTTTCAGTTAAAATTTATCCTAGCCCTACGATCTGGATCCTACGGACACAATCATTAAGCCACGAACGGGCGGCGCTGGCGGCGTTGACTGGCGGCGGCGCGTCAGACTACGGTGGCGCCGGCGTTCTAGATCATCCCAGGAAGCAAGAAGGTGCTTACCAGATCTGCAAGGTCGTGCTGAAGCTCGACGTGGTACTGGCATGCGGAAGGGCGCTCGGAGATGGGCTCTGGATCTCGTCGGAGTTGTGTCAGGCGTCGGGTGGTGGTTGTCGGAGTAGTTGCCGAGGTTCCGCGCCGCCCTAACATGAACTAGCGGGTTTAGGAGATGCGCAGGACAATTGCGAACACGCTCGGGTGAAGGAGAAAGCAAGGGGCGCACAGGACTTACTGAAATTGGTCGCCGGAGTTGGGGTGATCGTCGGGTGCTTACGGTGTCAAGCGAACACGGCGACCTGGGGCAATACAGGACGAGCTAGTGGGGTTAGGAGGTGCGCCAGGAGATTACAAAGTGACTCGAACAATCCAGAGGGGAAGGGGCGCACGGAGCTCACCTGAATCGATCGCCGGAGTTGCTCCGTCTGCGGTGGTTTTGAGCGAGTCGTGGGCAGCCTGGGGGCGTGAGTGCAGAATTGGCTGGGGGAAAATGACTGCGAGGAGGTAGGGATCTTATAGCCGGTGCCTCGACAGGAAACGCCTGAGGTTTAATGCCCATTTAAGCCGCGCCATTACCGGTAGTGACTGCAGCTGTGACGTGGTCGCGGGCGTGCTTTGGGGAAGACGATGACAGCGTGGACCGGGCCCGCTCGTCAGTGAAGGGTGCGAGTTAGAGGTGGGGTCTGTCTGTCAGCGACTGAACGTGTGCGCTTGCGCATGAGAGAAGAAAAAGAAATCCCCGGGTGGGCTAGTTGGGCCTGATTCACTGCTGGGCTAAATACCTGGCGCGTGGCCCTTTTTCTTTGTTTATTTCTTTTTCTTTTCTAATTCGATTTTCTAAATAGGTTTTTCAAATGGTTTCAAAATCAATTTGAATTCAAATCTTCCTGAGGTTTTGCAGGGGTGAATTGGTCTCAGAAATAAGTCAAAACTCATGGGGTTACCTTGCAAAGGCTTGGTCAGACTTGGATTTCAAACAAACAGAGACTTTGCACTATTTTGTAAATGTTTGAAATAGAGGTTTTGAAATTACTTCTAATTTGAAAATTTTGGTTAAACTTTTACACCTAATCTTTCCAACAGTGGGGCACGCAAACAAGTTCCTAAACCTTCAAGTTTCAAAGGGTGATGGCCTAATGAGTGAAATTTACTCACATGAAATCATAGCACAAGCTTCTGTTTCTGAAATGATTTTTGAGAAAAACCCTAAATGATGATGAATGCTTAGATGATATGAATGAGTTTTGGAATATAAATTTAGGGATGTTACAGAGTTGATCTCTCATGGGTAAAGTAACGCACCTCTGCAGAGTGTAAGAATTGTAACTTGTTACTCCCTGTTCTGGGAAGGAGCTATGAACGCGGCAGGAAAGGAACTCCATGAAAGTTCTGGTCAAACTGTGAAGGCTAATGGTCATAGGTTTTTATAATAAAATCAATCTTTGAAGAAAGATTTACAAAAAACTGCATATTGCCAAAGACTTATAGTCTGAGGTGGTAGTTAGAGCATCAAACTTCCCACCTTGCATATAATGAACTTGTTGGGTAACACTGTTACTCATCCTTTCCTTTGATCCCTTGTTTAGACTCTGAAGATCCCGAACATACACCAATGTATGCAGCCGAATGCCAAGAAGAGGTGTTCTACAAGGAGCCTGACCTGTCAGAAGGTGTTGAAGGAGTGGATTACGAAATCCGCTATGGATGTCATGTCAACGACTATAGTGTACTACACATGAAGTGGTATGCTGGGTCACCGCAGTTGGTATCAGAGCAAATTGCTTTGAACTTAGGTTGGAAACCTAGTAAAGGGTATTACCTGTAGGAGTATGAATAACAACGATAAAGAATTCTCTAAAAGAAATATAATGGGTATTCAAATGAGAATATTCCGTTATATGTTTTAGTGTGATAATTCTTTGTTATGATGCAATATATTATTGGTTAGTAATAAAAATATTTTTCTTATATACAGAGCTATGGCACCAGTTTCCAAAACAGACTTTGGTAAGGAAAGAGGAGACTCTTGATGATTATCAAGGATCATTTACCGATCAGCTTCGTCAACTTTTAAAGATTTTTAGTTGTCCAACTAGGATTCTAGTGAACACCATAACCTATTATGATGGTCGTATGTTATCCAAGTATCGTGTGAGTATCAAACTCCCAGAGGAGCTTGGATTATATCACGATCTACCTATAGGTGAAGGGAGGAGTCACTTAGCAGCATATCATGTTGCTGTTGTGGAGATGATAACTAATATCCGGGAGCATAAAGCTAAGGAGTTGGCGGGTAGCACATTTTCTGTGATACCTCATGATTCTATAGACTCGGAGCCTGTACCAGATCATCTTACTTTGGTTTATAAGCATACTAAGTTAGCTTCCAAGTTTATGGATCGATACTGAACACTCGTTGCGTCTTTTTATAAGACACATCAAGTGATTGTCGAAGATAAAAATGACATGTTAGAGGATCTAACTGATCCGGAAAGGAGGAAGCAATTAGCATTCCAGTTGGAGAAGGAAGCAAGTAGTAGTGTAAAACCTATCTTTAAGGATATACCTATAGATCCTGAATCTTTTATACCATATCCTTATTCACCAAGGCCTGAACCTATATATGATCCTACTGTGGATATGAGGTATGCAGTACCACAGGGTTCAGAGGATGGTTCTTATTCAGAACTTCCTATTGAGAATTCTGATGGTTGGAGAATGGGATCATATGAGACCAGATGTCCATAGATGGTTCTGACAGAGATGTTGGACAATCTAGCTGGATGGGTGCAAGAATTAACCCTAGTAACAGTAGTAGAAATGCCATGTTCATAGAGAATCAGGATGAAGAAGAAGATCCTGAGGAGAGAGTGTTTGAATCATCAACATCTTCTCAAAACCCAGGGAATATACATTATCCGGTGTTTAACTATCTTCGCCAAAGGAGCACCTAAGGAGCAGCAGGATCTGCGTATTCTGTTGACAACTCAAGGAATGAAGCTTAGGAGATGCAAGTGGGATATAATGTTGAATATGTTTCTAAAGACTTTTCAGCTGAGCTGGAGGGAGTCAATGCGCTTAGGTTGAGTAATGACTCAAGCTCTGACACTTCAGATACTGAGTATGTTCCTTCTAGAAGGCCATTCGTTCCACAAACTGTGCGACGAACGTCACGTCATCATGGTTGGACATCAGATATGTATGATGAGCATAGTTACTACTAGAAGTAGGCAACTATTTAGAGGTATCGAGTATGGTGTATTGTAATCCAAGAAATAAGGTAGGTAGTTAAATAAGGTAGTGTTGTGATTATACCTATATGGTATATGTTGTAATGACTTTGTATTATTATGATATTGTAATGTATAATATGTGAAATGCATATTTGGATTTTATTTGGATTTTCATTGTGTGACTAGTTCTGTGCGTAAAGTCGAGCTCAGAACACATGTGCATGATGGTAATTATGAGTATTCGCTTTATGTGCAGGACTAGGGGGTCATGAATACGGGTGTAGAGACCGAATCTGAACAATAGCGGATGGAACATGAGGCCAAGGAGAAGGCCGATGCAAATGCAGCAAATCAGGGAACGTTACCACCACCACCAATGGGGCCGTTAATGGAGAATAACTTTATGCAATATATGCAAATGATGCAAGAGAACCAGAATAAGTTCATGGAAGAGCTGCTGGGACGAGCTAGAAATCAGAGGGCACCTGAAAGTGGAGGAGTGAGTCTTTCTGACTTCCAGAATACAAGGACGTTACCTTTTGCATCAGCCCCTGAACCAATGGATGCAGAAGATTGGCTAGCGAAAACAGAAAGAAAGTTGAAGACTGTAGGTTGCAATGATGAGGAGAAATTGAGGTATGCAACTCATCTTCTGACTGGACCTGCAGCATCATGGTGGGAAAATCAGTTAGCCATGCAACAACCAGGAAGGGAGTACACCTGGGAGGAGTTCAAGCAGAGGTTGCGTGAATATCATGTTCTAGAAAGTTTTATGGAGTTGAAGTGGAGAGAATTTGAGGATCTTCAACAGGGGTATACTAGTGTCATGAAGTACATCCGGGAGTTTAGTCAACTATCACGTTATGCTGAGGAGGATGTTAACACAGAAGAGAAGCGGAAGAAGCGTTTCCTGCATGGGTTAAATCCATTTGTGAGGATGCAGTTCAGGTTGGCTAATAAGCAAATTTATCAGCAGTTGCTGGATGCAGCTATCACTTTCGAAGATGACTACAAGAATGTGCAAGATGATAGGAGGAAGAGAGCCAAGAAGGAAACTAAGAGAATTCAGGCAAGCAAACCAAAACCCAATATGGAGTTCAAACCCCGGAACAAGGCCTACAGTAACAATAACAATAACAATAACAAGGGCAGTGGTGGAAATCAATCCAATCCTAGGAGGAATGTTATCTGTAACAACCGTGGAATTCCAGGGCATTTCCAGAGGGAATGCAAAAAGCCTGTAGTGATCTGTTACGGTTGTGGTCAGAAGGGGCATATCAAGCCCGACTGTCCGAGCAAACCACTAGGTGGTTGGCCTACCAAGGGAGGAGGACAATCCAGTGGAGGAAATGGACAGCTTAATCGAGGAGGAAATAATGTCAAGAACAACAATGGTAAGAGGAACAGACCTACCGGGAAGCTGAATTGCGCAACCCTAGAGGAGGTGGATAATTCGGAGCATGCAGTGATAGGTACACTCAATATCCTTACCAATCCCGGCAAAGTTATATTTGATACAGGTGCAACTACTTCATTCATTTCTAAAGAATTCTGTGATAAATACAGGATTAGAAGGGCAACGTTAGAAACCCCTATGACCGTAGTTACGGCAGGGGGAAATGTGACTGTACGCCACATTAAACAAGATCAGGTTATTTCAATCTGTGGTTGTACATACTTTGCAGACCTTTACGTGATTCCTTTGAAGGGAATTGCAGTAGTGTTGGGGATGGACTGGATGATGGAACATGGAGCTCAGATAAATTGTGAGGAGAAAACTGTCTCAATCAAAACTCCAAGTGGATCAAGGATAGTTTACCAAGTAGATAAGTATAGTCATATCATGGTGGATCTGCAATTGAACTCAATGAAGGAGGTCAAATTAGAAGATATTCCTATAGTAAATGAGTTTCAAGATGTTTTTCCAGCAGAGCTACCTGGAATGCCACTATATCGGGAGATAGAGTTCACTATTGATCTAATTCCAGGTACAACACCAATAGCTCAAGCACCATACAAGATGGGACCAAAAGAATTAAAAGAACTCAAAGAGCAAATTGATGAGTTAGCCAAAAAATGGTTTATCCAGGAAAGTGTATCCCCATGGGGACCACCAGTAATCTTTGTGGATAAAAGGGATGGTGGAAGAAGGATGTGTGGAGATTATAGAAATCTGAACAATGTTACCATCAAGAATAAGTATCCTTTACCAAGGATTCAAGATTTGTTTGATCAAGTGAAAGGAGCCGGAGTATTTTCAAAGATCGACTTAAGATCTGGATACCATCAGATAAAAAATCAAGCCTGAGGATGTTCCAAAGACAACATTTGTCTCAAGATATGGACACCATGAGTATCTGGTAATACCATTTGGTTTAACCAATGCACCAACAATATTCATGAATCTGATCAACAAAATCTTCATGCCATATTTGGATAAGTTCGTCATAGTCTTAATTGATGATATTCTAATATATTCCAAAGATAAGGAAGAGCATGCTGATCATTTGAGAATCGCATTGCAGACTCTAAGAGAACATAAACTTTATGCTAAGTTCAGTAAGTGTAAATTTTGGCTAGATGAGGTAGAATTCCTCGGCCATGTGATCAGTAAAGATGGAATTGCTGTAAACCCATCCAAAGTTCAATCGGTACTGGAGTGGACTGCACCAACCAATGTGAAACAAATTCGAGGTTTCTTGGGGATGGCTGGTTATTATCGGAGATTCATTGAAGGTTTCTCCAAAATAGCTGGACCAATAACCAAGTTGTTAAGAAAGAATACACCATTCAATTGGGATGAGAAGTGTGAAGCAAGTTTTCAGGAGTTGAAGACCAGATTAACCACAGCTCCAATCTTAGCAGTTCCAGAAATATTGAAAGACTTTAAAATATACTGTGATACATCTAAAGAAGGTCTGGGTTGTGTGTTAATGCAAGATCGGAAAGTGATTGCTTATGGTTCAAGAGAACTGAAACCACATGAAGTCAACTATCCAACTCATGATATAGAGTTAGCAGCAGTAGTCTTTGCGCTGAAAGGATGGATGCATTTTCTTTATGGAGCCAGATGTGAGTTATACACTAAACATAAAAGTCTTAAATATTTCTTTACCCAAAAGGAGTTGAATATGAGACAAGCGTTGGTTGGAACTAATCAAAGATTATGATTTAACAATCAACTATACTCCAGGGAAAGCAAATGTTGTAGCAGATGCTTTAAGCAGAAAGAGTGCAGATATTCAGCCTAGCAATCGAGAGCTACCAAAAGAGTTACAAATGGACTTGGAAAGATTAGAGCTTCAATTCATTAGAATAGAGGTTCTTGGAGGATTAGCTACTATACAGGTAGTTGTAGAGCAGGACAGTGGTCTTTAGCACGAAATTTTTAGACATCAAGCAGAAGATCCTTTCATTGCTGAGGAAATTCGGAGGATATCTCAATGGAAAACATCAGTTTTTCGCCTTGGAGATTATGAGTCCTTATGGTTTCAAGACCGTATTTGTGTTCCATATGTGACTGAGGTTCGTGATGTCATACCCAGAGAAGCACATGAAACACCATATTCTATACATCGAGGAAGTACTAAGATGTATATGGATTTGAAAGAACTATTCTGGTAGAATAACATGAAAAGGGACATTGATAAATATGTATCAGAATGCCATACTTGCCAAAGGGTGAAGGCTGAACATCAAAATCCAGCAGGACCATTGCAACCCTTGGAAATTCCCGAATGGAAGTGGGAGGAAATAGGTATGGATTTCATCACAGGATTGCCCATGACACCTAAATGAAAGGATATGATATGGGTAATTGTGGATAGACTCACTAAAAGTGAACATTCTATTCCGGTAAATCAGAAGGATAATGCCGAGAAGTTAGTAGAAGTTTACATCAAAGAGATATTAAGTAAGCATGGAGTGCCCAAAAATATCGTAACTGATAGGGGATCAGTGTTTACTTCAGCATTTTGGAAGCAATTACATGAAGCACTTGGTTCAAAGTTAGACTTTAGCACATATTATCATCCAGAGACAGGGGGTCAAACAGAAAGAACAAATCAGATACTAGAAGACATGTTAAGAGCTTGTGCATTAGATTTTGGAGGTACATGGGAAGATCATCTACCATTGGCAGAATTTTCCTACAATAATAGCTATCAGAGTAGTCTGAAGGAAGCTCCATATCAGGTTCTGTATGGAAGGAAATGTAGATCACCAATATGTTGGTATGAGCCTGGAAGCAGCAAAGAATTTGCGCCAGACTATATCCAGGAAAAAAAGATATCATTGATAAGATCAAGGATAGATTGAAAATATCTCAAAGTAGGCAGAAAAGTTATGCTGATCAAAGTCGAAGATCATGGCATCCAGAAGTAGGAGACATGGTATATTTGAAAGTAAGTCCAATGAAAGGGGTTAAAAGGTTCGGAGTTAAAGGAAAATTAAGTCCTAGATATATCGGACCATTCAAGATACTGAGTCAGAACAGGACTATAGCTTATGCTTTAGAGTTACCGTCGAGATTGGATAAAGTTCATAATGTTTTCCATGTGTCATAACTTCGTAAATGTTTAAAAGTTCAAGAAGATGTAATCACACATCAGGAGATAGAATTACAAGCATACTTAACCTATGTGGAGAAACCCTGGAAAATTTTGGAAGAAAACTGGAAAAGGTTGAGGAGCAGAGCAATCAAATACTGCAAGGTACAGTGGGAACATCACCCCGAAAGGGAAGCCACTTGGGAGAAAGAAGAGGATTTAATAAAATCCTATCCAGAACTATTCAGGTACACTTCAACAAACATTGGGTCGAAGTTTAATTTAAGGGGGGAAGTCTGTAACATCCCAGCATTTAGGAACCAACAAAGGGTAGATTTAGGAATCTGTGAAATTGCATGCATTCATCTGTAAAAATGTGGGTAAATTTTTTGCCAAAAAAAACCTAAAGTGATCAAAGTTTCTTTCACTCTTTGAGATTAGGTATAGTCTTGGAGAGGGATTGTTATAAACTTTGATATGATATTTGTGGATTAGTGTGTTTTGGGAAATGAAATTTGAATTTAAACTTGAGTGTTGGATTTATAATTCAAAAGGATTTAGAATTATGTTTGAGTAGTTTGATTTAGTCAAGAGTTGATAATTAGTAGCTCAAACTTTAAATAAATAACATAATCAAGAAAAGATTATTTATTTAATAACTTTATTCAATAAATGAGTTACAATATGTAACTTATTAAGAATCTTTACAATAGTAAATGAAACAAAAGAAGAATCTTTATATATATTGACTAATATTACAATCTTTATCACAAAGAATAGAATAATGTTTACAAAAGAATAAAATAAATATTACAAGGGGATATCTATAAAGAAAAGGAAAACCTAATCTAAGTCTTTAATCTTTAAGTCTGGTACCTACAAAGCAAAACACAAACTAAAAGAAAGAAAGTTAAGGATTAAGATTATGTTACTCTCAGTATTGACAGGGAGTTGCACTGTTCAAACTTTACATCACAGAGTAAACTTCAACGGGGCAAGTTTCACCAGACAGGTAAAAGTAACCAGATAGAAGTAACTTTCATTCCCTGAGCATATCCACAAGGTGCAGCAGGCACACAAGCCGCACACACACCAAACTGCATGGTGTGTGCTGTCAGCACAACAACAATAGGCCACACACACAAAACTGCTCAGCACAACCGTGGGAAGCACCTCCAACACCATTTCCTGGTTCATACACATTAAGCACAATAGACAAGCCAAACCAAACCAGATCACACCAACCATACCTTTAATCATCTCACTAAGATGGTGACATAAGGAGAGGGTA